>CM035783.1:14378968-14876468 GCA_020466265.1 Siphamia tubifer | reverse complement strand
TTGCATTGCTCCTAAAGCTGTCAGTTCCTCACGCTATTAAGACAGCTGCTCTCAGTGGGTATTGTTTAGCTGGGAGCTATGGGGACCTGACAGGCCTAAGGAATCTTTATTCATCCTAAAGGGCCTTTCACCGCTATAGCCCTGAATAGGACCTGCCAATGTCATCCTCCACCCATGGCATTTTTATGGCATAGCTGACATACACACAACGCACTCTCATCAGTCCCTCTGCGGCTCTACCCCGGCTCTCTTTATCCCTGCACTGTATGTCAGCTGGTGTTTTTCCATAGACATAAATTGAAGGAGATCTTTTCCAGGCAGTGCCACTTTATCTGGGAATTACTCACGCAAACACTCACACGAAGACACACACTTTAAGAGCACACAAATAAAGACAGATGGGTAGAGAGATTCTCCCTTTCGCTCACTTACACTTTTAGACACAGACGTGCACACACACCTCCTCCCACACACACACACACACACACACCACTGTACACACACCACTCAGACAAAAGGCCCTTGATTACTCAGCAAATGGATGCACCACTGAACACAGGCCAGCCCTTTTACAAACTGCCCTATTATGTGGTCACAGCGTGGGGTGGAAGTGTTGCAGGGGCCCGAGGCACTGTGGCTATGGAGAGTTGAAGGACTGTGTGTTAGAGGGAGACAAAGTGTGAAAGTGTGTGCACAAGCACTAAGGCTAAGAAGTGCTCCCATGCTGCGCTGCCTAACGAGAGGGCAGGTCAGACATTAAATGGGCACTAATGCGGGAAATTGGAGGCCATTAGGCCTTTCTTTGTTGTTGGACCTCTGTGTGGCTAGTTAGACTCTTGAAAATGGAAAGCCTTTAAAGCCTTATTAGCCACCACATGAACACAGAGGATGAATATCTGGGCCTGCTGCTGGAGGCTGCTGCTGATTGTTACACCATGTGCACATGAATGTAGTCACGTTTAAAATACAGCAATATGTCAAACGACATCACATCACTTGTATGTTTTTGATTAGTTTCTAAAATATTACAGGTCGTAGTACATCATTGGTAAAATAGAAAAGCGGTTCCATGCTGTGTATACAAATAAAAACAACACAATTTGTAAAATAAAAATAAAAATGCAAAACAGTCAGCCATAAGAAATGCTGCTATAGTTATACATTTGTTATTCATACAGTCAACACATGACATTACGTCTATTTGACTTTTATTCACTTTAACTACTTGTGACTTCTGATGTGATCTACTGGTATTTACTTTGCACTCTGCTGTAAATCCATTGCTTCAAATTAACCTTCGCTCCGGTGCTAATCGCTTCATGAGAGCTTCCTTCTTGCTCTGTGGCGAGGCGGTTCTCACAGCTCTTTAATTGCACTGGTCGGTTAATCACGCCGCATTTAATCACCCACTGACAGAACATGCACTGTAGGCTCAGCTTGTGGTGGGAATTGCATAATTTGACCAATATGAGAAAACATCTGAATATTAAATCACGAAACATAGTAAAGGGAAATAAATATACTCTTTGACTGAGTGAAAAAGAGTCGGACACGTGTGTAAAGGCAGTTTGACAGCAAATGGAATCTGTTCACTCGAAATCAGTCTTTCCTGCATATTTAATCTGCCTTTGATAACCCTGCAGGGTTGATAAATATTCTGTATGACTTGATCTCAATTAACTGAGTCTCCTTTAGACAGGCCTGGGATTTAACAAGCAACAGATTTCCCCTCCTACAACCCACCTCATTTGCTTTTTTTTTTTTTTTTTCCCCTCCGCAGTATGTTTTCTATTCCTAACTTCTCTGTGTATGTATTTCTCCTCTTGTTTTCTCACACCCTCAGAGCAGTGTATACACTTTATTAAGAATACAGCAGCAGTGAAACGTGGCCTTCTTTGGGAGCAGCTGAGATCCAGAGTTTAGTTGGGGTCATTAGAGACTGAATAAAGAGGGCTAGAGGGCTCATGGGGGCCAAAGTGCTGCAGCTAATTGGCTGCAATAAAGGCATTAAATTAGCCTGATGTAATCTCTGTACTGGGCTCCTCATCCTCCTCTGAATTCCCTCTTCCCTCTTCCCACTCGCCTGCCCCTTTCACTCATTCACCCACAGTTTCATGGCTTTCCCAGGTTTGAAGCCCATGTTACAAGTCTGCCTTTAATCATATTTTTATCTATAGTTTACAAGAGATTTTTACTGAGAATCCAAATACTTGTGCAGCATTTTTGATTAGGATGCTTTAGCTGCTAAAAATATAACATACTGTCATTACTGCAGCTCTCTGTTGTTTAATAATGTGTCTTTTTTTTTTGTAATTTTGCATTGCAATCACATCTAATGAAAGAAATATTATTTTGTTTCACAGAATTCCTTCAGGAGATATGAGTACATTCCATTCATATAAAGATAAAATTGAAGCAAAAAACACTTTATCTATCATCTTTATCTGTCAAACATCTTCATTTAGCTGTCATTTGGAAATTCCCACTTTTATTATGTCACTGTCTGGATCTGCTAACACATGATACAAATCAATAGTGTTCCCAATTAATTATAAAAAAAAAAAAAAAAAAGCTAGATAAACAGCCACTTCTTGGAAACAGGATGCAATTAAACTAATAGTTGCCACAAAACATATTTATGCGTTGATGTGTAACAGGGAACAAAATACACATTGTGTCTTGGTTACAGAGTGAACACAAATATTTCTGTAATTTAACATCACTCGTTGTTTTGGTTATTAGACTTCATTAAAAAAAAAAAAAAAAAAAGTTAAATTCTTCTTTTGTTTTGGGAGAAACAGTCATTATCGGTGATGGGTGATTATTTCTTCATAGTGAGATTCCACAGTCAGTGAATGACATTTTCTTCATGTGGTACCATGTCGGTTTAATGTGAGGCACTGTCGTACTGAGGCCTACCTGTCACTGATACACTGAATTTAAGACTCACCTCAGTAAGAAAATATCAACACAGTATTAACCTGGCTGTGAAATGATTGCATGTGTGTGTAAAATCCCAGACATTAAAGCTTATTACTAACTGTAGAATGTTCATTATGTCTGACTGTTCAATTAAATTAGTATTTTCTTTTATCTCAGACATATGTGTAAGTATTTCATCAGGTATTTCAAACATGTCAGGTGAGAAATACCTACACATATGTTTGAGATAAAAGAAAATACTGTTGTGTCAGGTTTAATATATGTCATCCTACCTTTTTTTCTCTCCTGGTTTATCAGCTGCAGTTCCAAATACAGTTCTAACTCAACTTACGATATTAATTCATTCCATAAGTGGTTTTGTACCCTGAATTTTTCCTAAATAGAGTCACATTTTACATGTAAAAGGCTTGATTAATTCCCAATAGTACCCCTCAAATGCTTTAAAAATGATAAAAGTATACACATTTTGTATGAAATATGTGTTAAAAATAAAAGAAAATTTAGATTTTAGATTTAATTTATCGGTCTCAGTGGGGAAATGTGTCTTCACTGTCCATTAAAACCATTAAAATGAAAAAGTCATGGAAATAATTTCCATACTACTGTGGTTGTTTTAATTGTCACTTTCACCTTCAATATTGTTTGTTGATGGAGATTTGGTGAAATATCGATCCAAAGACGACTGCCTTTGACCACTTTTCATAATCTTCCTAAAATGCACAAGGCGTACATTGTCGTATTTGGCGATAGCACGACTCATTTTTTTCCCACAAATTCAGAAAGTTGATGAAATCTGTCCAGCATGTGTTAAAATTGTGCTGATAGAATGATGGCTGCCTCCTCTTTTTTTTTTTTTTTTTTTAATCATTTCCTGTTTCACTTCTTCTTTTCATTCGCACCAGGAATCACTTTCTTTGGGCTCATGATAAATAATGAATATGTACTGTAATGAAGTTTAAATGAGCACACTGGGAAAAACTGTAACTCTGTCTTTTACGCATCTTAGAACTCTGATGAATGAGGGACAAAGGCTCATGAAAAGCATCATGGGTAGCTCCCTCATAGCTAATGGGATGCTACGTACAGTGTCTATTTACGTCTCTGGGACTTCGATTTCGTACCGTAAATTACATTTTCTTTCGTATTCAGAGACGAAAAATTGACGTAAAGGTTTTCGTTACTTGGATTATTCATTAGCTGGGTCTTTCGTAAGTTGAGGTACCACTATATTTCAGTTTTTATTTACTGACATTTATTGTAGCAGCTTTGTACAAACATAAATGAAAACATCTGAGTCACAGACCCATTGTTTTGTTCTTATAATTTCAGTTTAAATGACTGTCTTTCAATCTCATGACGCCTAAGGAACATTTCTGATGTCTAAGTGTGCTCATTTTCATTTAATTGATGCCAATTAATTAATTTATCAGAACGTAAAGTAAATATAACCCCTGCAGGGTAAATTAATTAATGAAAATAAATTGGTTTTTGATCAAAAAAATGTAAAAAAAAATTCATTAACCTTTTGTTCAGGCGCCAGCAGCGGTAAATAGGTTGGAACATATGTGACCGTAGCTTCACTTTGAAGTAGATAACAACATATCATCACAAGAAAACACAAATATTTCAAGTGCAGAGCAAGATCTCTGAAATGGATCCATGTGGGACCTAGTTTTTAACACACATCTGATTCTTTGTTTGGTCATGACAAGCAGCAAACTTTCCAAACACTCCCGGCATGTGTGTTATGTTTCCCTATTGACCCCTGGAGAGAGAGAGGCATCAGGGTAACAGGGTAACCAGGGTAACCAGGGTAACCAGGGTAACCAGGGTAACCAGGGTAACCAGGGGACTTCAACATGGGTTGGACGTAGTACTGCAGTGTGTGCACGAGTGTGATGGAAGAAAAGAGTGATGTTTAATACACTGTGATGATCTAATTTAATGCATTATACAGGACAGAATATCATATTGTTCCAATTTATGAAAAGATTTACAGAAAATATCACATTCTACTCCCAGGTTTCACTCTCGTATTGTTAAATCCTCCCTAAACACAGTGAAGACAGCACACAAATGTGTTTTTCATTGTCTCTTGGGAAGGTTTTAGAAGTTAATCTGATTATTTTTGGGGGCGCCCATTGGATTAAAAGTCAACTGTTCGTGTGTAGACGGCCCTTAGTGTTTGTTTAAAAGTGGGGGACAGAATAGCAGAACTCCTGCCGATCCCTGGCTCCCAGGTGCTGGTGTTGGGTTGTGGTTTTCTGTCCTGGTTTGTGGGGGTGATGGCAGCAGGGAGGCTGGAGTACGACAGCATCTGCACACCTCGAAAAAAGACCAGAAGTTTTCATGTTAATCAGAGATGAAGGTTATAAAATATTAATAATTACTGCACTTGCATAGAGTTTTCCAGCTTTATTTGATTATTTTCTTACTGCTTTTTACTTTTTTTTTTTTTTTACACTATCTGCTTACATTTGTAATTTGAGGAACCAGGTTCAACTTAAGCAAATGGATTAATAATAACACATTAAAAAGTCAATCCCTTAGTGTTTCCATGGCAAACAATGAACACAATACAACAAAAATTACAAGGAATATGCCACGAGGTAAAATAATTGTGTTTTATTTATTTCTTTAACCTTTATTTAACCAGATAAAACCCATTGACATCAGTATCTATTTCACAAACCTGACCTGGTCAAGAGGTCAAGAGGTCTTAGTGACAGCACGAAATAATAGACAATGCTGGATTATAGATGCTAATGTTCAGTTCAATATTTTCTTTATTTTAAAGGTAGAGTGATTGAATAGTCTTTGGATTTTACCAAATATGGGAGGAAATCCAGAAAAAAAAGTCATCATCAATGTCTTTCTTACATTTATTCATGGGACATATTTCAAAGGTTGTGTTTTTAAACTTTAACTTTAGTGAAAACATTCAGTCAGTCCTTTTTTATTTATGATTATGAGTTTGATATTACTACATATTTTTTGTTTAAGTAAAGAACATGTGTACTGATTATGCATGGTCATATTTTAATGTGTATCAGAATCTGAATTCTTTATTTGTCACGTGTGGATGTGGATCCACACTGAAATGGAAGCGACACTCCCCTTAAGATTGTGCAAAGATGCAAAACAGCTATACAAATATACAAATATAACATTATACAAATATACAGCTATACAAATATACAAATATAACATTATACAAATATACAGCTATACAAATATACAAATATAACATTATACAAATATACAACTATACAAATATACAACTATATAAATATACAAATATACAACTATACAAATATAACATTATACAAATATAACATTATACAAATATACAACTATACAACTATACAAATATACAAATATAACATTATACAAATATACAACTATACAAAATATACAAATATAACATTATACAAATATACAACTATACAAATATACAAATATAACATTATACAAATATACAACTATACAAATATACAACTATATAAATATACAAATATACAACTATACAAATATACAAATATAACATTATACAAATATACAAATATAACATTATACAAATATACAACTATACAAATATACAACTATATAAATATACAAATATACAACTATACAAATATACAAATATAACATTATACAAATATACAACTATACAAAATATACAAGATAAGAAAGACTAGAATAAGTAAAATATAAATAAGAATATAGACAAAAATATGAATAAAGAATATAGCCTGTAGGTAAATATAAATATGTACATGGATATAGATGAGTGGGGGGGGTGTGGGGGGGTGTTATGTGGTGGGTAAGGAGTTCACTGTCCTGATGGCCTCTAGTTTATGTTTGTTCCCTTTCAAATGAAACAATAAGAGCTAAAGCTGCATAAAGTCCAGTCTGTGGAGCAGGAGTGAAGGTGGCACAGATGGACTAGTTGTGTGTCTTTCCAACAGATGAAGGCTGTGGTCGACATTACTCAGTTACCAGACTTATCGTAAGTACGATGAGCTTAACCTCAACCTCCAGCTCTGTTGGTTGAGCTTTGCTTCTAATTAGCCGAGGGAACGCCGCCGCTGTGCTGCTGAGGTCAGTCGATAGAGGCTGGGAATCACTGAAAGAAACTAATTAGCCAACTTTCCAAAACACACTCAGACGTTGTGTTTCCAAGGATGTGCGGGAAACAGCAACAAGCCATAAACAAATGGGTTTCCTGTTAAATTCTCCAATTTGACTTTGAAATTTCTAACAGCTGCAAGATTCCCACAAAACCTTTGTCATTTCAAAGAGCAGTGGTCCACATTATGGGAGGTGTTGAAAAGCTTTGGGTGAGCTCAGCTTTATCCATTTAATTCAGTTACACTTGTTTTAAAGGTATCATTTCACACTTGGTTTTAGTGTTCACCTGGGGGTGGTTACCGCCGACCACTGACGCACTAATCCAGCCTGAAGCAGTTATCGTGATTGAAAACAGGCCAAACATTGCACAGTTTCTCATTAGGAAACTCTAGTCTTTGGTATCAAAATAAAGCGTCCTGTTCCTTAATGAAATAAAGTCCTTCATATTTTGTATGAATTTAGCAAAATTATGTCATCATTCTGCAAACATTTAGGTATTTTATTTATTAGACTTATGTTAATGTACATGTGTTTTGTCCTTAATAATAGTTGTACTTTAAAGGAGTGTTTTTCAACGTTAGGGTCGAGAATAAATGAATAAAAAATGTAAATAAAGTACATAAAATTGAAATAAATGTATTATTATTATTATTATTATTATTATAAGAGAGTTCGTCATAATCCATAAAAGACATGACAAACTGTGAAGGTAAAGCTGAAGCACTGTGGTATGGTTTATCTGTCAAATGTTCATAGGAAAATAAAATTCACACTTTGTGCAGTAATCTACACCTAGTACTTCTGCCTCTGTCCATGTCCATTTTTATCTTCATTGTGACTTTTTTATACTGCCCATACCCACAAAACTGAGTAACTGTGACCTGATCAAACACATTTTCAACACAGTAACTCACTTTTAAAGGGTTTAATTTCAGTACTTTTGAAAGTTTTCAGATTTTTCCTGGAAAAAAATAAATATTATTGCATTCATGGCAAATAAAAATAGTTTTACTTTTGTACTTTATTGCACTTCAGAAATCAAACTTTTTTTTTTTTTTTAATTTTTACTTAAGTAGAGGAGTTGAATCAGTACTTCTACTTTTACCAGAGTATTTTTTCACATAAGTATCTGTACTTTTAACACTTCTGCTATAGTTACCGCAACATAATTCACTTTTAACTTAAGTCCAAAGTGTTTTAGAGGTTAAAGTGTGTGTAAGATTCTTGAAAAAGTGTCCTGTGTTAAAAAACAATCGGGAAAAAAACTTGAACCATTACCTTAATTACATAATGTTGTTTTATGCAGTAAATCTGACTCTATTGTTACATCATGAACACAGTCGACAGCAGAGAGACTGTGTGTCAGTGGGATATCTGATCATCATGCTATTTTTAAAAAACAAGTCGATCATTTGTTTGATAAAGAATGTGAACAAAGAACTGCTTTGCGGTCTCTGAATGTAGGAAACATGATGCAACACAATTCAGTTATTTTTAATTAAATATGGTTGTAATGGAAGGAAGTCTATACTTTTTTTTTATACTCCTGGATTTGTGCCAGTGTTATTTTATGTGCTTTTCTTTTTCCTTTTTTTTTTTTTTTTTCAATTGGAGTCAAGGCTGATTGTATGACAGGCTTACATCATGCACAGCGTCAGTGAGTTTAGATAAAGTGTTTCTCACTCTCTCCCATTATCTGTGACAATCTCTTATGAAGCATGATACCTTTTAACACAATGTGGCCTTCAGCTTCTGTACCGTCTCTACAATAACCAACACATGCTCCAGGACACAAGCATTATTCTCATCTGCTCAGTATAGTCCGGTAGTCTAGAATTCCCCTCGCTTCATTTTGGGAGGGTGTGAAACCATCTTTGTAGTGAAACAGAGACTTGTCTGTGGGTCTGAGGGCGTGCACTCATCCTCCATAGTGATCCCTGTTACCTGCAGGCGAGTGGAGAGATAGCTTTCACCAAAGTGGGCTGGAGTCACACACACACACACACACACATATACACATGCACACACACATATACACAAGCACACACACACACACACACACACACACACACACACACATATACACATGCACACACACATATACACAAGCACACACACACACACACACACACACACACACACACACATACACACACATATACACAAGCACACACACACACACATATACACATGCGCACACACACACACACATATACACACCTGCGCACACACACACACATATACACACACATATACACACACCTACAAATACACACACACGCATACTTGTTTCCATGTCTCATGAGGACGAAGTTTGTAATCAAGTAGCAATTGGGTAGTGAGTGTAAACACATTTAATAAAATAATAATAATAATAATAATAATAATAATAATAATAATAATAATAATAATAATAATAATAATAATAATAATAATAATAATAATAATAATAATAATAATAATAATAATAATGATAACATTAAAAAATAATTTAACATAAATAAATACAAATTAATTAATAAATAAATAAAATTGTAATTTAAAAATGACTATATAACAATAGATTATAAATAAAAATGGAAAAATAAATAAATCCTAATGAAAATGTTTTTATAAAAATAAATGTTTATTTATTTATTTATTTATTTATTTTTAAATAAACACATCTTCAAACCTTTGAAAAACACACATTTCACTTTGCATCTGTTTTTCCATCACGCTTTATGGGGACTTCCGGAAACAAAACTAATTAATGTATTTATGGGGCCACATAATTTCTATTTTACTTTATATTTAACCCTCGTGGGGGACCTGAATTTTAGTCCCCATAGTGTCAGGGGTCCCCATGGTGTGACTGTGTAAATATATCAATGTCCCCAGAAAGACAGGAATACAAGCACACACACACACACAACCTCCCCCTGAGGCCTTTTCAGACTAGATTGACAGCCGGCTCAAAACACTAAAGTCTGACACAGATCACTTGAACGCTGTCGTAACAGTTTTATCTAAATGCTAATTTGGACACAAAATACTTTTAAAGGAAAGTGTCTTTACTGTAAATTCATGTCTTGGACTGAGCTGACAGTCCTGTGCAGGAACAGACTCGTTAGTTCGTGGCTATCAGTGGGTTTATGGGGGTTTCCAGGGGACGCAAAGAAGCTTCAACATTGTTTGAAATAATGCCGTGAGTCACACACAGGCGTAAAGATGCAAAACCAGATATACATGAAAATATTAGGTCTATCAGCAGACGACAGAAGGAGACCCAGAGTATATGCTGACAGTTTTACTCTAAAATATTTTAGTTCAGGGGCCACATTACACACTAAATTTGATCTGAAGTGGGCCGAAGCAGTTAAAAAAATAACAACAATATGTAAATAATGTCAACTCCAAACTTTTCTCTGTGTTTTAGAGCGAAAAAAGTAAAATGGCATCATGAAAACATACAATATTAGGCTTTAGTTTATCATTTATTTTCTAAGTTACAGATCACAGTGGGTCTACAGATGCACTAAATATTTAATAATAGGTGGAATATTATTAAAATTTTACTAACTTTTCTTAAGACATTGTGTCGCGAAATGAAAAAAACTATATTTACAAAGATATTTTCTTTTACATGTAACAACATGAATTCAACATGATAAAAATGACACAATATTTATGCACAACTATTTTTTTTTTAATATTGTTTTATTCTCTCAGGTACATTTTGGACGGCAGTATTTCTGTTTCTTTTTCTTTTTCTGTTCTGCTGTTGCACAATGACTCATGAGTTCTGTATGTAACATGAATGGACACAATGAGTTACACACAAAACCTGGAATGAGACTGCAGGTTCCTTAAAAAAAAATTAAAAATAAAAAAAATAAAATGTCCGGATTACAAAAAAATACAAGTATCAACAAATGTAACAGTGTTTTCATTTATCGCATATATAAAACCATTTCCAGCCATGTTTTCAGATCACATGCACTGACACCTGGGTACCTTTTCATGTCCCGATTTTGTCTCTATTTTTAGCTCCAATATTTGATTAAAAATTCATTAATTTTGGGATGGCTCAGAGCAAGAGTATAATTTTTGGTGCATTTGCCTGAGGTCATCATTGGGTCTAAAAAAGCTGGAAAAGTGCCAGATACCAGAATGATCCCAGTTTCATAGAAGCACCCACAGCAGTTTTTAGTGTCAGTCACAGAGCTCAGCCCTTCAGTTTCCCTTTTGTGAACATATCCCTCTTGTTCCAGTTGTTACACACGATATGCAATAACAGCTATGTAAAGGTATCGTCATTTTATGTGCTATTGTTCCATCTATTGACATTGAAACCTGTCTTGATATTATTGACGAGGTGCAAATGAATGCATAATAAAAAGTAAAATTATTCAAAATGTAAAATAACAAGCCTGCACTGTAAAAAAAATACTGTAGAATTAACAGGAAAATGGTGAAATTGCGAAATAACAGCTGTAAGTGAAAATGCAATACAAAAGATTTTTGTGTTAATGATTAAATGAAATATATTCGTAGTTTTCACAGGAAGAGTATGTTACGTTAAGAGTACGAAATGATGCAGGTTTGAGAAAATAAAACTACAAATTGAAAAGCAATGCAGTAGTGCTATTTAAATTGCAATACCAAAATGTAAAAACAGCCTCTTTGCTTTAAAAACAGAATATAAATTAAAAAATAAGTAAATACAGAAGTAAACATTTATTTAAATAGATAAACAGGTGGCTGTGGTTCAGTTAGTAGAGCAGGATGTCTAGTGACCAAAACATAAGTAGATCAAATCCAAGCTCTGACTTTTCTTTCTATGTTAAATCTACAAATAATTTTTAATAAAACAAAATAAATAAAAAAAAATCTGTCAAACAAAGCTACCAGTTTTTCCTCCATAAAAACAACAGATTTATTTTACAGTGCGCTTTCAAAATGGGAGAACCAGATAGTGTAAATATTTGTGATAAAAACTTTGGACTAGTAAAAACAAACATAATTAAAGACTAAAATAACTCATTTCAGTCTGTGCTATTATGGTGAAGTGAACCAGTGTCACCACCAGCACCAACAATCTGATGTGATATCTGCAGAGAGTCGTGCTGTAGCTCTAATTAAACCCCTGCTGTCCTGCAGGAAGGACACGAGGCTGGGAAAACTAACTTTACTACTGATAAGCTAATGCATGTGTACTGTATAACTGTGTGCTTTAGAAAATATATTGTAATTAGGTCCTTGGAGGGGAGAGAAAGGAGTCTCAAGGGTTTTAAAAGAGACAGAAAACACACAGATAAAGTCAGATACACACCAGTAAACACATACAGTAGACCTCCATCAGGTTGACAGATGAAACTGTCCCTATCTACTGTATATCTACCTCTGTTATTACTGGCAGAGAAGCAAAACAGGATGGTGCAGCGAAATATGGATAGATAAAAACTAGTAGACCCCACCCACCCACACCCACACACACTCATATAAACATACTCATATATACCCACACACTGTACCAGAAGTGGTGTTGTTAATAATGCATGAATGTGTCTGCGTCGAGGTGGTGGTGGTGGTGGAGGACCGGTGTCCCGGACGATTGGCCTTAATGAAGTTGGGCATGTCTGCCTCACTCGGCTGCCAGAAAGTCATGAATAAACATCAGCTGGCTAATTAAACTCAGGGCTGGCAACTGTACTGTGTATCAGTAAACAAGAAGGGATCTCGCACATGCTCACAGGGACTTTGCAGGGAACTGAGGAATGGTTGATACCAGGCTTTTAGTTTCTGTTCAGTACAGTATGGACTCAGGAGATGAGAGGACCTTTAAAAGAGTGAAGAAATGTTGAGCACAGCAAAAGGAAGCTGCATAAGAAAGAACTAAAGACAGTAATAGGGCTGACAGTGGTCTGCTGTACCATAAGAGTTATGTCTCTATCACTAATGTAGATGTGCTTTCTCCATGATTTCTCCATCAATGTGAATGAATCCCTGTTTTAACCATTTGAACCTTATTTCAGTGATAAAACTTCATTTATTCACCCATTTTAGTTTGGTGTAATTTACAGAATGTTCTAAGATATTGCATTTTTTTACACCCATATAATGGGAGCGGACGGGGCACCTTCACTTGTCGCTGCATCCTCCTCATCCCTACTGTATATGTAGGCTCAAAACAATAGAGACAGTCACCATATTTAAAGTCAGACTCTTCTGCCATGTATGTATCAGAACATTTGCTAACACTAACTAGCCCAATGAATGACTACAAGCAGTGCTAAGTGATGACATCATCAGGTAAGGGTTCATTTTATTAATACAGACCCCACTACTTCTGACTGAAATAGAACCATATCACAACAGACATCTAAGAAACTAAGGCATTTATTGGCTGCATATCTGTGCCCTGGCACTCCTGTTATATGGATATCGACAAATGCAATACCTTCGGACATAGTCCAAATTACACCATAATGAAACAGGTGAGTAAATGACGTTGTTTTATCACTGAAGTAAGGTCTAAATCATAAAAATGAAACTGTTCCTTTAACGTCTACAGTCACAAAGTTGCATCAAACCATTTCCATTATAACAGCCAAGATAGCGCATGTATTTCCCCAATGTCAGTTAAGGAATATTCAATACATACCTAGTCAAGACGCTGAAAGTAACTCTGTGGCATCGACAGAATCATCTCCATCTCCTGAGACAAGAAAATCTGTGTCATCATTTTTTTAAGAACTTGTGACCTTTATGCCTATTGTTGGAAATTTTCGTGATACCTAAATCTATTGTATGTGGTGTAGTCTAACTAGCAATTTACATTTAATTCAACATTTGCTTGAGAAATACTTTTTTAAATAAACTTGGTTGTGTTAAGGTTTCAGGTCACATAAATAATAATGTGAATAAATAAATACATGTCAAAATAAAGGTTTTAACAAGATTATACAGATGTGTTACTTTACTGTATTACTATTGTAATATATACAGTCATTTATTATTTGACTGCACGGTGGCGGAGCCGTTAGCGCTCTTATCTCACAGCAAGAAGACCCGGACCGTGCAGGCCTTTCTATGTGGAGTTTACATGTTTCTCTTCCCGTGTCTGGATAGGTTTCCCCATCACCCGAAAACATGTTTGTTAGGGTTAAATCCTCCAGCCAGGGGATTCTGACCATGAGTCTGGCTCTACAACAGGGTCACCATGGCTGCCCACTGCTCCTTATGGTGTGTTCCAATGGTATCAAGGATGGGTTAAATGCAGAGGACAAACTTTGTTGTACAGTGTATAATGACAAATGAAGTGCTTTAAAAATATATATATACACACACACACACACATATATATATGTATATTCATAATTGTCAAATAACAGTCATACATTGAGCAAAGCTTTGTCCATATCTGTACTCATACTGGTTAGTTTTTCTAAAACCTTTGTGTCCTTTTGTATGTTCAGTATAAACCTTTTAAGCTGAACTATTAATAAAATAAAAATAAAAACAATTAATAATTACTAGTATTAAAACCATAGTAATTATTTACAAATACTAAATACAATGTATTAAGACACACTTTATTGAGCACCTAGGCCCTATAAATATAAATAAAATAGAATAGAATAGGTATTTATTGTTACTATTAGAGGAACAATGAAAATCAACGACAGTAGTACAGAGAAAGACTATATAAAACTATCATATTGTATTTCCAACTTAACATTTTCTCACTTATCGCTTATTATTTTAACATAACTAAACTAAACCATCATACTGTATAAGGTTTTTCTGAATATTTCCATGAAGTCTTAATTTTTTATTTTTATTTTTTCCTCACAGCATGTAACTGTAACCTTCACGCTCGAAGATGTCGATTTAACATGGAGCTGTACAAACTATCAGGGAGGAAGAGCGGAGGAGTCTGCCTCAATTGCCGCCACAACACTGCTGGTCGCCACTGTCACTACTGCAAAGAGGGCTACTACCGAGACCTGTCCAAGCCCATCTCACACAGGAAGGCCTGCAAAGGTACAGCGCTCAGTTTTCTTTCTTTTTTTTTCATTTTGGATACTTAATGTGAGCAGTCTCCACTGGTTTTTCAATGGCTGTTTTTGCTTCTACCAAGATTATAAGTGGAAAACGTTATGGTGAAAGAGGTTTGAGAATGTTTGTTGAACCAAAAACAGGTCATTTCATGTAAGAATGTGAACGACTCAGACAAATAATCCATAGTCAGTACCAGCCACTGCTCATTTTATTCCAGTCTCTTATGACACAGTTTTAGATAAATTGCAGGAAGTGGGAAGAAGCTGCAGTCTTTACATTCCTGAGCCTGTCTCGCCCTCATCTCCCTCTGTCAGCGGAGATGAGTTGGGGGTCTGTTGGGACGGTGGAGGTCGTGGTGGTATGGGGCGGGTCGGGGTGGGTGTTCCCTCATCGACACTGAGTTATTTGACTGGTGGTTGGTGGTGTGTTTAGGTGAGAGGGAGGGGGGGGGGGGTGACAGAACAAGCAAAACAAACAGAGCTGAGGTGTGAAGTGATCCTCAGTGCAGGTCAGAGATGAATAAGACGCAGGAAGATCAGTGGAAAAGCTGCAGGACGAGAAGACGAGACAAAGGAAAAGTCAGGTTCAGAGAGTGAGAAATGGGGAGGGGGGGAGGAAGACGAAGGGGGAAGGAAGATGAAGGAGGGAGGAAGACGAAGGGGGGAGGAAGACGAAGGGGGGAGGAAGACGAAGGGGGGAGGAAGATGAAGGGGGGAGGAAGACGAAGGAGGGAGGAAGACGAAGGGGGGAGGAAGACGAAGGAGGGAGGAAGACGAAGGAGGGAGGAAGACGAAGGAGGGAGGAGGAAGAAAGAGAGAGGAAGACAAAGGAGGGAGGAGGACGAAGGAGGGAGGAGGACGAAGGAGGGAGGAGGACGAAGGAGGGAGGAGGACGAAGGAGGGAGGAAGACGAAGGAGGGAGGAAGACGAAGGAGGGAGGAGGACGAAGGAGGGAGGAGGACGAAGGAGGGAGGAGGATGAAGGGGGAGGAAGATGCAAGTGGGAGGAAGATGAAGGAGGGAAGAGGACGGAGGGAGGAAGACGAAGGAGGGAGGAAGACGAAGGAGGGAGGAAGACGAAGGAGGGAGGAAGACGAAGGAGGGAGGAGGACAAAGGAGGGAGGAAGACGAAGGAGGGAGGAAGACGAAGGAGGGAGGAGGACGAAGGAGGGAGGAAGACGAAGGAGGGAGGAGGACGAAGGGGGGAGGAAGACGAAGGAGGGAGGAAGACGAAGGAGGGAGGAAGACGAAGGGGGGAGGAAGACGAAGGGGGGAGGAAGACGAAGGAGGGAGGAAGACGAAGGGGGGAGGAAGACGAAGGAGGGAGGAAGACGAAGGAGGGAGAAAGACGAAGGAGGGAGGAGGAAGAAAGAGAGAGGAAGACAAAGGAGGGAGGAGGACGAAGGAGGGAGGAGGACGAAGGAGGGAGGAGGACGAAGAAGGGAGGAGGACGAAGGAGGGAGGAGGACGAAGGAGGGAGGAAGACGAAGGAGGGAGGAAGACGAAGAAGGGAGGAGGACGAAGGAGGGAGGAGGATGAAGGGGGAGGAAGATGCAAGTGGGAGGAAGATGAAGGAGGGAAGAGGACGGAGGGAGGAAGACGAAGGAGGGAGGAAGACGAAGGAGGGAGGAAGACGAAGGAGGGAGGAGGACAAAGGAGGGAGGAAGACGAAGGAGGGAGGAAGACGAAGGAGGGAGGAGGACGAAGGAGGGAGGAAGACGAAGGAGGGAGGAGGACGAAGGAGGGAGGAGGACGAAGGAGGGAGGAGGACGAAGGAGGGAGGAAGACGAAGGAGGGAGGAAGACGAAGGAGGGAAGAGGACGAAGGAGGGAGGAAGACGAAGGAGGGAGGAGGACGAAGGAGGGAGGAGGACGAAGGAGGGAGGAGGACGAAGGAGGGAGGAGGACGAAGGAGGGAGGAGGACGAAGGAGGGAGGAAGACGAAGGAGGGAGGAAGACGAAGGAGGGAAGAGGACAGGAGGAGGGAGGAGGACAGGAGGAGGGAGGAGGACAGGAGGAGGGAGGAGGACAGGAGGAGGGAGGAGGACAGGAGGAGGGAGGAGGACAGGAGGAGGGAGGAGGACAGGAGGAGGGAGGAGGACAGGAGGAGGGAGGAGGACAGGAGGAGCACACCCCCACACAGGTGTGCTCACTGCTCTACATGCTGGATGATTCGCTTCACATCAACCTTCACCATCGCTAATAAGGGTCAAAGAAAGGAGGTGGGGGTGATTGAAAAGAGAGGACATGTTTTCTCGCCTCTCCTATCGCTGCAGGGAAAGATAACAGGAGCTGAAATCCCTGTGCAAACAAGCCCAGAGACACCGCAGATAAAGCTCCAACATACGTACACGTATATACATACCTGTCTGAAGGCGTCACAGCGCTCACTTCCAAAGGTAGTGGTTGAGGAAATATTAGCTGCCTGTTGACAATTTAAGCCTTGTTGAGCCACGCTTTGTAATAATGCTGCAATTTGTAATAAAAGTCCAAAATTGAATAACTTTTTCCATTTCATTTTGTGATAAAGCCACATTTCATCGTCAATTTTGCTGCATTAGGTCATAAGTTATTACATTTTGAGAAGATTATTACAAAATGCACTTTTTTTAGTTTCTCAAAGTGTAACAAAATTAAAAAATTAGTTAATTAAAACTCAGTTCATTATAAAGTGCAAAATATGGCTTTATTACAAAATGAAATGACAAAGTTATCACATTTTTGGACATTCACCCTTGTATTATGTTGAAAATTAATGACATTGATTATGTTGTGGGTTGACCAGTCTATACAGTAAACAAAAAATAAATAAATAACAGGTTAAACCAATAAGTACTATATTTTAGATGACAAATATTTAGAAAAGAGACATACAATATATTTTTTTATTTCAACACTGTATTTAACAACTATTTTCTTCAAGTTTCGCCCTCTTCATAAACACATTTTAGTTAATTTTTCATTCTTTTCCTTTTTATTTTACATGTGTCCACTGTATCCTTCTCCAGGTAGCTTTCCAATTTACACATACTTATTCTGAAAAACAACTAAAATACTAATAACTGGGTAAAAAAAAATAAAGTATATCGTAAAGATATGTGTATTTCGGATTTGAATAGCTAATTGCTCACATTAAAGTGTCTGGGTTAAAATGACCCACAGCATTATCTTTGTATATAAACTCTGCACAGACGTTCCATTACACACCAGAGTTTTCAGATTTTACTCAACAGTTCATGAGTCTAGATGAGGAAAAGTCACAACATTTCATGAAGAAAAAGAAAGAATAACTAGTACTTTGATCAACACAAAAACTGAAATGGGTCAAATTGACCCATAAAGGTGTCATTCCACTGAAAACCACTTTTCCACGCTCCTTTTCGAATCTCATGGCTCACCCCGACTGACCAACACATGCTGCCTTTGAAAGTTGTTTGTCAATATATCACATACCGCATTCACAGAAAAACACAAGAGGAACGAAGGACCCAGAAAAAACTGGTCCATCTGATGTCAGATAGACCCACGTGGTCCCCCATTGCAGCGAATCTGAAGTAGCATTAGCATTAGCATCTACAAGAGAAGATGGCGCCACAGTAGCTGCTGCACAAACTTGAAAAAAATGGCAAATCAAACTGGTTCATGTGCTCTTGGTTTTTTTTTCCTGCACGTTTTCAGAACAAGCGACGGCACGAAACCTAGCTGGATGTTACCATGGTAAAGGTAAACACACATAGAGAGCCAGAGGGAAGGGGGTAGTGTTCCTTCATGCATTCTGAGCCAATCAGAGACGCCTGTGCAAAAACAGCTGGAAACAAAGCAATCCAGACGTTTTTGTTTTTTTTTTTTAAATAGAACCAACACACAATGTATTCAATAACAATGGAGAACACAGTAATATTAATGAAATAACCATGGAATGACAGCTTTAACATAATACAAGGGTTAATTACAAAATGTATGGTTATTATCACAAACCCACATCATTCTCCAGGAAGTAAATAAATAAACTGTTCATGTGACTGAAAGCACGCCTGCGTTGTTTGGAGTTTTAATCCGCTGAAGTCATGACTAATACAGTTGATCTCACCTATTCAGTCGTAAGTTTGCACCTTTTCGCCTGCAGAAAGTGCATTTGGCGTGATGAAATGCTTAACGCTTGTCTAACAAAAACATATGTCACACTAATGCAAAGGAACGTCACAGAGGATGCATTCAACCTCCTCACACCACTGACATCCAGCAACCATATCAAGTGCATTTCATTCCTTGCATGAACACACACTCCTAACAACGCTGTCTGACAAATGCATCCACTTATTCACATCTCCAGCCGCTCATGAGCAATGTTCCTAAACTGACATTAACACCTTCTGTGGTTTTGGGCCCATTCTCGTGTCAAGCAGGAATGCAAACAGACATTCATCAAGGCTAGACGTTGTGTATCATTAACCCCTATCCTCTGCAATGTCTACTAAGCTGGCTAATTGTGGAGATTTAACCTCTTTTTGTTATTTTTACATCCTTTCTCATGTGTCCAAGACTTGATTCTTTCAGCATCCCATAACTCACATGCATGGGGGTTTGTTTCTCCTAACACAGAAGTTTGATTCTTCATTATCCTGTGTTATAGAATTTAGAATTTTTTTAAGGGATTAAATTTTTTTATTTTTTGGTCATAATACAAAACAAGACATAAGCACAAGCCAGGTAAGACACATATTCACACATGATCAATACATTGCTTGACCGAAAAAGTTTAGGGCTGAATAATAATAATAATAATAATAATAATAATAATAATAATAATAATAATAATAATAATAATAATAATAATAATAATAATAATAATAATAATAATAATAATAATAATAATACCTCCGCCAAGGTTGACCCCCCCCCCCCACCCCGATCACCCCCAAAATGAAATCAGTTCTTCCTGTTCACATTTCCAACATATCCTGAAAATTTCATCAACATCCGTCCATATGTTTTCGAGTTATCTTGAACACAGACAAACAGACAAACAGACAAACAAATAAATGCCGGCAAAAACATAACCTCCTTGGCGGTAGTAATACTACTACTACTACTACTACTAATAATAATAATAATAATAATAAGCTTTATTTGTATAGCACCTTTCATACAAACACTGTAGCCCAAAGTGCTTCACATTGACTAAAAATGAAAATACAATTTTAAGACGGGGTGAAATAAAAAAATACATTAAAATTTAATTGCACAAAATTATAAAATTACAAAAGTACAAGATAAACTGATTATACATGCATTATAAAATTTCAATAAAATAAATCAGAAATACATTAAGAGTTGATTCCGCACAAACTAATATAAATAATATAAAGAGTATAAATAATGTAAAGAATGGGGTCACACAATTATGACTCCATTCATTATCTCCCTTCAAAGGCTGATGAAAATAAAAATGTAGTTGAAGCCAAAGTTTATTTAGACCAGAAGTTTAATTCTTCTTTATGCTGTTATAAAATTTCGATTTTTATTTTAAAATTTTTTTCGGTCATAATACAAAACAAAAAAAACAGCACAATGCAAAAGTCAAACTGTCCAAACAGAACACAATATTGAAGTCTTTTTGTTTTTCTCCTCCCCTATTTTTCCTTTTCCCTCTCCCCTTCGCCCCCTCTTTCTTTAAGCGAGCACAAAACATACAGTGGAGAACATCCAACACACAAATATCAACACAATGCATTTTAATATATGCAGATTTAAACCAGTGATCATGTTAACCGTTGGTCAAAACATAGCTGGATTCACTATTATAACAACTGTATCATCTTATAATATAACATGACGACATGATGTGACAAGCGAGAAAATGACAATAAATCAATCAGTGGTTTTCACCCAAAGCAGATGAACTAGATTAAAGCTCAAATCAAGAACAGAAAGTGCAGTGTAGCATTAAAGTGCTTTTAAACTAAAATAATACTGTGTCCAAAGTCCACTGATGCAGAAATATGCTCTCATACAAAGATGGTGATTAATATGATTTCAGGACTTTTTGGATAAATGAGACATTTGTGAGGTCAACAGAACACATATAAGCTGTGGTGAAAAATGTACCTCGTGGGGACGTCTGGCATCTGGAACTGAACTGATATTGTGGGGTATGTGAGCGTCTGTATAAGTGGGAGTTATTCAGTGTTTTATAACTAATGATACTGATTTAAAAGCATTCACCGATCCTGTGTGTAGATGGACTGTGTGAATTTTCTGACTTGGTGTCGTTGTAGGAAACTTTGGTCCCGTTTTTGACTATGAATAACTTGTTGCTATGTTAAAATTAGACAAAGATTTAAGTGACATATAGTAAATTAACTGTTTCTCCTGTAATGACCTTCAACATTACTATCCTTATTTTATTTATTTATTTATTATGTCTTTATTTAACCCCGAGGGGCAATTCGTTTTGCAGACAATTGGTCATAGCAGCATAAAAAAACCACACATTCCACACTTTCAGTCAACTGTCAGTATTCAAAAACAGCTAAGAAAGTCCAGCAATAAATAAATAAATACAAAATACAACAGCGACAGTGCATTTTGTATTATTCTGATTAATCAACTTCACTAACATTAATTTGTTGAATTCATTCTATGCCAATTCAAGCAATAGTAGGTTATATTTACGCTTTCATATCCCTGAACCAGAGGTGGTCAAAATACTCACATTCTGTACTTATGTAGAAGTACAGCTGCTTGAGTGAAAAAATACTCTGGTAAAAGTAGAAGTACTGATTCAACTGCTTTACTGAAGTGAAAGTAAAAAAGTATAACTTCTGAATTGTAATGAAGCAAAAAGTAAAACTGCTTTTTTTTTTTTCTTTTTGCTATAAACACAATAATAACTTACTTAACCAGGACAGGAAAAGTTTCAAAAGTATGCAAAATAAATCCTTTAAAAGTGAGTCACTGTGTAGAAAATGTGTTTGATGAAGTCACAGTTACTATGGGCAGGAAATTTAGGAACAATTGAGATAAAACAGACATCATGAGATTTTTGTTAAAGTATAAGAGATTTTTTTTTTTTTTAAATCATAATTTCAAGAGAAAAATCAAAATTATGACATAAAAGTCAAATTTGTGAAATAAAAAGTTAAATTTGTGAAATAAAAAGTCAAATTTGTGAGATAATAATCATATAACTTTAATATATAGAGTCACCGTTTCTCTCCTCCATTGATTTTTCCTCTGGTGACTTATTTTTCGTACTGCCACATCTGTTTAGTTTGAAAAAATAACAAGTCTATTCTGACAATGAGTATAGAGTATAAAGTACAGATATTTATGAACAAATGTAGGGAGTAAAAATAAAAAGTTACCAGAAAAATAAATACTCAAGTACAGATACCTAAAAAATATACTTAAGTACAGTAATAAAGTACTTTTACTTAGTTACTTTCCACCTCTGCCCTAAACCTATAAAGACCTAAACATCTATTATTTACCAAAATCATCTACTGATATAGCAATTAATACCTGTTACTCTACTAATACTATAAATAAATAGTAAATGTAAAATGCAGTTTGTCATCTTTACAGTTCAAAGGCTCAGTAGTGAACAATGAAACATCATCTTCTACAACATGTATTCACCAGTAAAACAATAATGACTAGATACACACAGCTAATAATATATTTCGTTGACAAAAAAAAAAATCCCTTTTTTGTCGGTTTTCTCTGTTTCTGAGATAATAACCCTTAACTTGAATCTGAGCTTTTATGAACCTCCACATGATTAGTTAATACAATATAGAAAAATAGAAAAAAAAGCAAAATATAGAAACCAATATTATAGTAAATGCTGAAAAAAATCACTTAAGAAATTTAAAACAGAGAGAAAAAAAAATTATGTGAGAACAGCCACAATAGAAGCATCAGTTCTTTATGGGTTAAATATGATCATTAATGACAATACAGTGATTTATGGTCCCACAGGCTCTAAGCAGGAGTCCACTCGTGTCATATACTCATTACATCAGAGTTCTCAAACTAGTATTAAATCATCTCACCCACACTAGAGATTTACTTCCCGATTCCTTCTGCTGCCTTTCACTGAACTACAGTATAAACACATTTCATCATCATTTATAAAATTGTCAGCTTATCCAAACGCTTTTGTTGGGTTTAATTTGTGAAATTTGCCAGAGTTTGTGCACCGCCCACCTCTCCAGCCCTCTTTAATTATAAGCAAACATTGTCCACTCAGTTCTACTGAGGTATTCATTTACATCAAAACACACTCACAATAAAGAATCGGTGGTAATTACCCCAAACTGACAAATGATATGAAACAGGAACTCCCTCTGTTCAAAAGGTTTTTGGAAAATACAGTTGGAAAGATACAGATGATGTTAAAGATGTGTGTTATATCACATACTCCCCTCTCTGTGTCTGTTAATGACAGTGTTGCGTGTGACTTCCAAACTGTTATCCATTACAGATTATGTATTACTGTTATTTAAAAGTAATTTGTTACCTTATAATATTATTGTACCAGAAATTAAGGTGTTACATCACCCTTATATTACTTTTAAGTTAATAATAATAATAATAATAATAATAATAATAATAATAATAATAATAATAATAATAATAATAATAATAATAATAATAATAATAACACTACTACTACTACTACTACTACTACTACTAATAATAATAATAATCTTTTTTATTTATATAGCACTTTTTAAGAACATAAAAGTCACAAGGTGCTTTACAAAGGAATAAAAGTAAAAACACATAAAACAGAATAAAAGGCATAAAACATCGAGGCATAAAACATACAGTAAAAGCAGGAAACAACATAAAAACAGACACAGACCAACAATGATAAAAACAACAATACAAACAAAGGCCAGTTTAAACAGATGTGTCTTTCGCTGCTTTTTAAAAGAGTTACACACAGATATTATATTATCATAAATTGTATGTACCCAGTAGAACCCAATCTCCCAATACTAGAGATAGCAGAGCTTTGGGGTGCGTACATTTGCAGCCATAAGTCCATGTGGACAGATAGCTCAGTAAGTAACGCTACGGCCTATGATGTTTGAATCTTGCATTTTTTCCCCAACACTTTACAGAGGGGGGACACTGAGGACACCAGTAGATAAAGCTGGAATCATGCTAATGCTAACCAGTCCCTCCAGGATTTCACGGGCGTTTTTAGAGATTGTTGAGGCCTAAAATGTCTGATGTTGCATGAGCTCTTCTGAAAAATTGAGATGAAAGTTGCAATGCTTTTTAAGCTATTTTGTGACGAAGTGAAAGTTGCGATAAATAGTTGCGATTTTCCCTTTTTGTAATCAAAATTAAGTAATATTTCAAATATGTAGTTACTGGAAAATTTATTCAAAGTCATTGTGATGTGGTCCTCAAAACTACCTTTTACTGAGATGGAAATTTTAACAATTACAAAGATTACAAAAATGCAACAAATTTTTTATTTTTTTTTTTCCAAATGCACCTGTTGGTTCAAAGGTTAAAGTTCATATGACCTCACAACACTCCATGAAAAAAAAAAACCATTATTACTTGTACTGTGTACTGTGTAGTAGAGGCAGTTGTTCACGTCACATATACTTTCACGTTACATTCATACGATGAGCAGGTAAAGTGACAAACATGTCGGACAACCTCGATCCCACAGATATTCAAGCTGCACTAGCACTAGCATTAGCATTAGCAGCTCTAGTAAATGTACAGAAGTTGTTTAAGCTATTGTACAGACATTACACACATACCATAGCCAAACAGAGACATACGTCAAAAACGAAAAGGACATATCAGCGGTCTATCACAATACCACATAGTCGGCCTGGCAGGACTATCAAATCGTATTTCTCCTACTGTTGTGTCTTTGTATAAACCAGGATTTCCTCCTGAATACGCTCGTCTAAAAGCGTATGAAAAACTGAAGACGAGATGCCACTTTTACGTCTTCTGTTTTTATCGTCTCGATATAAATGTAGCCTTAGACTATGACTCAGATTTTACAGATTTGATTAAAAATTGGTAACAACAGTAACACGCATCTTGGCTGGTTTTTTTTTTTTTTTTTTTTTTTTTGGTTTTGGTTTTTCCTTTGAGCAGTTAAATTACTGGCAAAAAAAAAACTAAACGACTGAACATGTAAAAAAGTAAAATATTACTTAAAATCAATTTGTAATTCCTTACACTACTGTGTTACAGTAAAGAAAAAAAAGTAATCTATTACTCTAAGGGATTACTTAGAGTAATGTGTTTACTCCCAACACTAGTTAATGAGTGTATCACATTTACCACACAGAGCTTTTCAACAGCACTAAACACCTTTATGTGATGTCAAAATCTGGCACTGCCAAATTCTCTCAGGTTTACCACATCATAACTCAAGATAATTCAATGAAACTCAAACCGCAGAACTAATTTCTGTCTGCTCCTCAACTGTCGTGAGCACTGCGCTGAAGTGACAGCAATTAAGAGGTTTGGTTATTTATTGAACTAAAAGAGAGGCTTTTGCTTTGCGGCTCTTGGAAGAGAATGAGTGCCGTTGAAGCTCAGGCAGGTCGGGGAGCACAAGAGTTTGCTTTTATATGCGTAATACAATCCTCCCTGAAAGCTGCTCATTTCCATAGAAGGCCATTACAAGTAAAAGAGAGCAGCGGCGGATGGGCTGCAGAGTGAGCTCTGGCCAATGGCTGCATTTACCCACCTAAATTTATAACTTCACCCCTCATTGAGTAAGAGGGTAAACACAGAATACATTTCAAGCCGCTGTTGTTTGTATCTTTTAAGTGTTTGACAGTTTTAGACTGAAGCTGCTACAGAACACACACTGAGCATATTTGACAAAAACAAATGTATGAGTTTAACTTTAAAACAAACCAAAAAAAAAAAAAAAAAAAAAAAAAAAAAGGTGATTGTGAGATTTAAACAGACCACAAGTCGCTACACTTTGGGTGGTCTGTGAAACCCTCGGCCATGTAACTTAGATAACAAATGTCACTCCACAGTGATAAGTTTAATCAGCTGTTTGTCGTCCTGTTACTGATTTGTGAAACTTTTAAAGTATTTTAAAGCTAAAGTGAGTGATTTCCTATAGAAGCCATTTTAATGTGGAGTCTGTATTGGATGACAATGATAACTACATGAGGCGGCTATGCCAAATAATGAGCCCTGCACTTGATTAGTCCTCCTTAGAGGACCATCGAACGTTAATAGAATCAAGCTTGAGCAGGTTGGCATTGGTTCTGTGACCGATGGATTGAATTCATGCTTTCACATTCAAATCCCAGCATCAACCATCATATAATTACATCGGTCGCTGGGATGATGAGGAACATATTTTTGCATACAGAAAAAAATTAGGCTTTGATTGAGGGATGGTCTATTTCAATCAGAATAACATGTTAAAAACGCACTCCCCTCTTCTCAGCATATGTCTTCCATTGACACAGTAGGTTTTTTTTTTATTTTTTTTATTGAGCACATATAAAATGTTTTGTGCTTGCGATTTAAAAAATATAGTTTTTCATGACTTCACTCTTCGTTTTGGATTTCCAGAGTGTGTGCTAATATCAGCGTGTTTTCAATTACAACAGTACACGTTTGTAGTGTTCTGCATCAAATATCTTTTGTAAGATAAATAAATAAATAAAAATACATTTGAGTTCAACATTTACAACATTTAGGCGCCATCTGTGGACAAATGCATGACTGTAAATCTGATCGATAAAATCCTAAACAACGCAACACACAAGACACACCCTTTATTAGATAAACAGATCATTTAGGAAGTGTTTTATGTATAGTGCAACATTCCAATACAGCTATCTTTTTTACTTTCCAAAGTTTCTTGTGGAGGAGCAAAGAGTTAATTATAATAGAACACAGACTCGGGTAGTTTGGCTTCACTCCAGGGCCAACAAATTATTCTTATTGGCACAGAAAACACAAATCGAATGGGGGAGCGGAGTTCAGACTTCAAACGCCAGCTTTATGGTAAACGATTGGCAGAGTTCAGAATTCTCACATTGTGCAATCTCACTTTCCTTCTTCTCTGACTTATCTGAGTGCCTGAGTTTGGAAAAGGCTTACATATTTTCATTCTTTTATATGCAAACCAGGGCCAACAGTGGGAGAGGTTATCTAAAAGCATGAATTACACAAGTGTAGTCCCTAAGATCTAAAATGTGAAGACATGGCTGTGCGTGATACACCTTTGCTGGAGAAAGACTGTGCCTCTTGAGGGATCCTGTATCTTTGCGAGACATCTGGAGTAGCCACGAAGCACAGCCACTTAAATGTGAAGTAGGCACACACACACACACACACACACACACACACACACACACAAACAAACCAGAAACTCTCACTCACACCCGTACTAATCCAGTCCATTAACCAGTAGGTGGGTCCTCTGGTGAGAAAGTCAACCAGCTTGCCTTCAAATCCAACAGCAAGTCACTTAGCCTTCAAGTCGATGATTAGGAACAAATGTGAAGTGTGTTTCCCACCTGTAGCCCATGTGTAATGCACCTTGATTTACTAGCGGGCTTAAAGCTCTGAGCCGTGGTTACTGAGCAAATGCTCTTAAAAATATAACCCGAGCTCTCTGAAGCTCCAACCACAGTTGCACTTTGCCCTCTTGTGCTTCAAAATCCTCTGACATACTTCTAAATTTACAGGCTTGAAGACGTGCTGGACTGGCCTCCACGCTGTTTATTAGGCTTCCTGAGGCTGTGTGTGTAAATGTGTGTGTGTGTGTATTGAGCTCTGTCTCCCACTCAAAGAGGACACAACCAGGCAATGAAAGCAGTGACAGATTGGTCTGATAAAAGCACTAATACGTAAACACACTTCTGAAGAGGCCTTCTGATGATAAGGAGGATACTATCGCGTTCACACTCACAGGCATACAGGAGAGATAAGAGCAGCAACAGAAGCTGAATCACAGGAAACAAGCAATAGAGATAAAAGAGAGGGAGGGGGAGGCAGATGAGAGGGAGAGGAGCCTGAAATCCAGAGCCTCCGAACAACATGTTGGCCCTCACACAGAGGATAGAGTTGTCTGGTTGTACCTCACTTGTCAAAATAGCTAGCACAACAACAACAGTGTTGTTTTATAGAGTCTGAGATCAATCATAAGCAGAACAGATACTGTACTACATTTCCACTAGACAGTATTTTTCCCAGAGGCCTCTTGTGCTCTTCTTTCAGACAGTCAGGCCCCTAGATAGAATAACAAGTACATAAATATTTCAGATTAAAGTAAAATAAAGAACATATATTGAAATTAGCACAGCAAACCAATATGTATTTCATGTTAATCTTTGAATAATCTTTTGAATGATACAAATTTAAATGGAGCAGTGGAAGTCTTTGTATTGTATGTGTGAACTTCTTGGTTTCTTTTCAATGCAGTTTTTAGGAAGTTACTACACAAAGCATATAATATCTGATGGTTGACAATCAAAGTATTACCATGAGATGTCGTGGGCGATGGCATGATGTAACGTGGGAACATGAGAGTTGTTGTTTTTTTTTTATCACTATTGCAGATGAAAATCTATATGTGATGTGACTCAGACATGAAATTATATCCACAGAGCAGGTAATGCATTGAAGTTTAAGTGCTATTAATTTCAGCGATGCACACTCATATGTATGACATTTCATTCTAATGAAACAGCCGCAAATGACATTAGAAAAAATATGACGCCACAGACAGTCAACTAAATGAAACAGGTCATTACTGTATATTGAATTAAATTAGTGATTTCTCTGAATTTTTAAGCTTGTTTGAAACATTTGGTGTAATGTAAATACACAAGGCAACAAAATGTAAAATACAGACCAAGTCTAATACAGACATGCTGCATATTATAGCTTTAAAGACTAATATTTATGCAGAAATAAGAAGGTTGTTTTCAAGCTCTAATTTTGAGCTGTGGGCTGGACAGTCTGTGTGGTTAAAAACAAAACAGGCCAAACCACTAAATACCCCCATAAACCTCAAAATACTAGATTTAATTATGCCTTTGAAGGTTTGCAGTTTGACAAGTGACATGACGCAGGAGAAGTCTTTGAGGAAGGGCGACGCATGAGCAGAACATACAGTGGAACTGAAAATCAGTATCACAGGTTCTCCATAGGAAATAAACTGAAAATATAATACTTTGATGCTGATGAACGAGGGGCGAATGACAGGTGATGACAGCGTAGTGACAAACAGTGTTTTTCACTCTCAGGCTTCATAAGAAAAGTGTGAAGATAGTGATAGATTATCAGGACTGTTCTGGATTAAACAGGCATGATTTACTGTACAGACAATGAAAAGTACCATTATAATTCAACCACCTCTCTTTGCCAGAGTCACAACAATTTACATCCAAAAATAGATAAAAAGAAACAACTTGCAGACAACTATTATTCAGCACTGATCTTAAACCTGACAGGGGTTTGGCTGCGAAAGAAATGAAGAGCTTGGATTGGGATGAGGATTTGGAAAATGATTACATTCCTGAAGCATATGTGTTTGATAGACCCCCCAGTCCGGGAGGAAGTGTGACAGACGTTTTGGGCTCATGCTCAAAGTCTGACATTAATCAGAAACAGCTAATTAGGATTATCCTTCATTATTTTATCATTTGGTAAACATGCACAACCATTTTTCTTTACCTCACACATACAGACTGGCATGCACAGCAAAGCCGAGCAACCGCTCACAAGCAAACACATCACACGCATCAAGATGATGTTGTTGACACTGTATCTTGGCAGCTGTAATGATGTTACATGTGATGGTGACATGGTAATTCGGTAATTAGCAAGAAGTACAAAAATGTCTCCAAATGTTTACAGGTTTAGAAGACGTGTTGTTCCGCCTTTTATGCTCTATTAATACAAAATGAGAGCATAGTGGTGTCATGTTGGACTTGAGTGAGCTCTGTCTCTTGTGCACGCCTCCACCTGTCTCTCACCACTCTATTATTGTTGCCACTGCTGCTGTGTACTCACCTGCACACTCTGTAGATAGTGGTTATGTTTGTATCTCCCCACATGTTTGTGTGTGTGTGTGTGTGCGTGTGTGTGTGTGTGTGTGTGTGCATATTCTTGTGTGTGTGTGCGTGCATGCTTGTGTGTGTGTGTGTGCTTGAGTGTGTGCGACCACTCACTGTGCCTCTCTTTCTTCCTCTGTTCCCTCACAGCATGTGATTGCCATCCCGTGGGTGCAGCTGGCAAAACCTGTAACCAAACCACAGGACAATGTCCCTGTAAAGACGGCGTGACTGGTATCACGTGCAACCGCTGTGCTAAAGGCTACCAGCAGAGCCGCTCGCCCATTGCCCCCTGCATAAGTATGTGGAACCAGCCTTTACCATATTTACCTCATTGTAGAAGATCTGACCTCAGGTCTATTGCATACCTGTGAAAGGGAGGGATGCAACAGAAACTGAAATCTATGCATGTGCATGTAAAAAAATCACACATATCACCCTTTAAACCGACATTTACTACTTTATATCAGACACTGCTACAATGGTTTAATCCACCAATCTTTTCTGCAGACAAGTTTTTAGTGTCCAACTGTCGGTTTTCTCGCCAGTAAATCAGCAAACTTAAATAAACACACCATTAAACCAAACCTTGATGTTGTAGTGATCCAGCCTTCTGGACTTATCGGCTTCCATAAATCTATGTGAAGACCCAAAGCTGTTAACACCAGAAATCCCAAAAATGTGTTTGGATAAAAGCACAAAAAGCTTTGGGTTGGATTACAAAATCAATTGTTCTCAGCATCCACTGACCATTTGTAAGTCAAATGATCCTGCTTTATTAATGTCAGCAGAACAGAGGGCCTTGAAGTGACTTAAAGCACTAGAGTCCTTGACATATTTTGGATTTCCTTCTTATTAAAACAACACTATTATTGGTGTATTTCTAATTAGATACAAAGAACTCAATACAGCTCCATATATGTAGTTTTTACTCACCAAGCATAAGCAGGGCTGAGGATCAATAAAGCAGTAAATCAAACCTGCTTTTCAGATATCTGGGAAAATGCAATTCTCCCTGTTTGACCAAATAGAGGTCCCTCTGTGATGATCACTTTCTTATCTCATGTAAACAGCCCATAATGACTTGGTAAGACTTGTTAAGTTTCACTGTGTATTATAATGTGACTCACAGCACAGCCACTGTGTGCCTTCCTTTGAACGCTGTCAGTTAAACCATTGAACGTGTCAGTAATGAGAACCAGGCTCATTATAAGAAGTGGCACACATGGTGACAGATTGGAGATATCTGATAGACAGCAGCATAATCCATGGGGCCTTTGTTTTACTTGTCATAGGCCAGTGTGTCATGGTCTGGTCTCTTTATCTCCTTATACATTATATCTATAACAGCAGACATGCATCTTATTCCAGTTGATATAAAGCTTGTGCACAGGAACCAGGTTTTCTCAGTCCCAGCTCAGGCATATTACACCAAATCAGAAGACTTGATTGTTTCTTTGCCTCTTCACCTGTGCACAGCTCCAACACCTCTGCCCTCACTCTGTCCACTTCTTTATTTGCATGAGTGTTTGAAGAACCCCCTTTTGTGCTCGTATTCCTACACACTCTTCTGTTTTGTTTTTTTTTTTTTTTATTTCACTGGACTCTCACTTCCTCCGACAACAACGACGACAAAGAGGCATTCTGTGTATTATTTTATATCTTCTGTTGCCGTCCTGCTCTTTTGTAGATTAGCGGGCCGTTTTCATGCATGGTTTCTCTCGGCGCAACTTGCTACCCACTTGTGAATTCAGCAGGGCTGAGAAAATCAAGTCTCGGACCATCTGAAGCAGCTGTTTCGATGCAAAAGAAAGAAGAGGAAGAAGAAAGGAGATCTGTTAAAAATAAAGCATTATGAATAAAAATATACACACAAGAAAAACAGAAGACAAAGGCTTAAGACCCTGTGAGCCAGACTGAGCGCCCTGGCTGTTTTATGCATGGAAGATTATTTAACATCTGAATTGTTTGTAGAATAAAATGTGTCTGGATCTTTAATGAGGAAAGAGTCGCTTTTTCTAATAAACCACAGATTACAAGAGTGTCATGGAAATACAGTGAGAGTTCATCTTGCATTTTGCTACTGTCATTTTTTTGGGAGGTGATTTGCAGTAAAAGCTTGTCTGTGGAAAAAAAATAGAACCAAAGTTATTTCTATTTCCCATCTTCTGTACGTTTTTTTTTTTTTTTATTATTATTATTCCATTTGTACATCACTATGCATGAGCTCAACCACACACATATTTCTGCATAATATAACATAACTGATCTTTCTTTGTGTTTATGCCATGTTTTCTTTGGGAGCAGAGATTCCAGTTGCACCTCCAACAACTCCTTCCAGCAGTACAGAGGAGCCATCAGGTGAGTCCAACATATGATATTATTTATGTTTTTTTGTTTTTAAGATGCATTTGCCTTCAGGGAAAAATGAGGAGAACATTGTATAAGAATGTGTTTTTGGTTATGGGATTTTCAATAGTTCCACGCCTCACTCAAAATATTTCCTCCAGTGGAGAAATGGAGTGCATAAATTGGATCCCTCTTGCCTTTTCCCTTCTTATTAGAGGTTCATGAATATTAAATCTATTAGCAGAAACCCTGGGATGTGCCTTCTTTAATCTCTTACACTTTCACAATTAATCAGTCTAACTACAGCACAGTGGGATGTTGGTCGAGCATACAGCACACGGACCTGGCAGTTTGATTTGATTTTTTTTTTTATCTGCATCGTTCTCATATGATGCTGCTAAGTGAGAAATAGACTGTTTGACTGACAGACAAGTTGTACTCCAATGAAAGATTCAATAATTTCCTGTTTTTTTTCTGTCATTACAACTTATGTTTGAAATTACACTTAAGGGCTGCACTGACTTTTAATACAGGATATACTGTAACATCATCTTTCACTAGTAACGGATGGTATAAACTAAAAAGAAAAACTGCTGGGATGTGTTCAGTCATGTTATTTTTCTATTCCCCTTCCACTTATTTATTTATTTGGATTAAATTTGTATGGAAACTTGTCAAAGTTGTTGTGTAACTTATTGAAAATTACATTTCAACTGAAATTGGGTCAGTTACTGATAAACTAATCGTGGCACTCTTCCATTTGTTTTCCCATAAAACCACCATATGGAAATGATCACTGCTTTAAAACTGATCATCTAAATCATAGGTGTCAAACATAAGACCCGGGGGCCAAATGTAACCCGCCAAAAGGTCCAGTCTGGCCCCTGGTATGAATGTGTGAAATGCAAGAATTACACTGAAGATAATTAATAATCAAGGAAGTTTAAATCATTTATGTCAATTCAACCTAAAGTGGATGAGATTAGTCAAATACTATAATAACCGAGAATTCATGTAAACCAACCTTAAACTAATTTTGCTTTCTATTTTAGTGTAAAATAAATGACAAAAAAAGACAAAAAAAAGTTTGAATAACCTGAAATACTTGTGGAATTTTACCAATATTCAACCTGTTACTAAATGTTGTGTACATTTGTAAATCTACTGTGATTGTCAACATTGCAATTATTTTTCTTTAGAATTCACAGGGTCTTCATATTTGTTCGTGTTAAGTTCACGTACAGTTTGTACAAGTGACTATTTTTATTGGAGAAGTTAGCTTTTTTTTTTTTTTTTACTCGAAAACACAAATTATTTTATTCATTTTTATCTTATTATTTACATTATTGTACTGGTCTGGGCCACTTTATACCATATTAGGATGAATGTGTTTAATCTAAATAGAATAAAACCTTTATTAATGATGCTAATTACTAGGGCTGTCAAAATGAATGCATTAACACAAGTTAATCCATCATGATAATTAATTTGATTAAAACATTTAAAACAATGCGCAAGTGCAGTGTAAAATGACTGAATGACTCTGCCAATGCATTTTGGGCAGTTTGTCCAAGTAGAATTACTGTCACACGTAAACAAATAGGCAGTAGATCTGGTGGTGACAGGCAGCAGAACCAACCTATAAAGATAGAAGAAACTAAACAGCATGTTGGTCTCTGTTTGGAAATATGAGGATAAAAAAAAAGACAGAACAGCTGTTTCAAGTTGTTTTGTTGAAAGAGTTGGTGCGTAATAAACACATTAAGTGCATATTATTCCATTCTTTCTTGAGTCTGTTTGCTCAAGTTAAATGAAATGTGATTATTATCGATTAAAAATTGACGATATTTGTAGCTGGGATAGACCCTGAGTGACCCCCCCCCCCCCCCCCTGTGTGACCCTAGTGAGGATAAAGCAGGTTCAGGAAATGAGATATTTAATTGTGGTTAATCAAAATTAATCTACTCCTTACACATTCTCATTATCTATATTCTCAGCTCTCTAACGCACTAATTTCTTCTCTTTTACCAGACACAGTAAACTCCTCACACTTCATATTTAAATGATTGAAATGTGAAACAAAAATGTAAATATCTGAAAGAGCTTTTTTTTTTTTTTTCTTTTTTTCGGCCTCATGCTGGAAAAAGTTAAGTCATCTTTCAGCACTAAGCTTCCAGTGTCTTAAGCATGAGTTTCCAGAGGGTGCGAGGTACATGTGCATGTGAGAGTGTGAAGGCTCAGAAAGGCTCCTGCAGCTGTTGTCCGGCCCTCTCAGGTCCCTAACATTCCCCGGACAGCTTCGATTGACAGCACAGTCAAGATACTGCTGGTCCCCAACCCTCCTCCACCTCTTTCTTTTCTTCTTGAATTTCTTTTTTCTCTCTTCCTCCTCCTTCGTCTCCCTCTGTTTCACGCTTTGTCTTCATATAACACGGTGGGTGGTGCTGAGCTAGAATATCTGCAGTTTCTCTGGGCCCCCTTGTCAGAAATCTGTCCACTCTTAGGGTGTAGGAAATTTTCTTCACTTCATAGAGGGATTATTCAGGAGACTAAGAAAGAGAAAGAACTATATTATTCAGCTTGTATTTATTCAGGTCTATCAGGATTATCATAATACTTCAACAATGAATAATATAAAATGATGCTGTGCTTTTTTTTTTTTTTTTTTTTTAAGTTGGAGTTCTTCCTGTTCACTTTTCCTCTGAGAAATTTTAGCCTGTAAAAAAACTTCCTCAAGTCCTATTGATTAAATGTCATTGGACTAATGTAAGCATAACCTGGAGGAGACTGTATAATGTAGCTGCAGATAATCTAATCATGACAGAGTTCCTTCTCATATATATAATGGGCATGAGTCTGTTCAGCCCAGAGAGGTTGAAATCAAGCAGACTGAGCTGGAGGACTTTGATGGACGTCCTGCATTGGTCATGTCAGAGCCATGAGTAGTCGGGGGTCCCACTGGACCACACGGGCCTGAGGCCCAGAGGATGCATACATTACCCTCAGAGCCTCCTCAGAAGGTTGCTCCTCCGCTCAGACTGAAATGTCAACAACTATGATTTCACCCAACATGTGAGTGCAAACAGATGTTTTAATATTCCTTTTAAAGTGCTTCACAAAGTAACACAGAGATAAACAAATTTACAAAAGGAATCCTACAATACAATTTTGTAATCCACAGAAATGACTATGGAAGTACAAAGACAGGAGGAATGGGGAGAAGAAGAAAGCAAGATACATAAAGAAAAAGGAGTAGAGAAAGAAAAATAGATTACTGTATGGAGTATAGAGGGAAAAGAAGATACTGAAAATTGCTTAAAGCTCAGAAATAACTGTCAGAAAAAGGAAAATGTGTGTCTGAGGTTTAGCGCTGATGACTGTGAGGCAGGTGCTTCGTTGCACCTCCGTTAAACAAGAGGAGGGATGTTTTTTGGCGAGTGAAAAGAGGAGGCTGTGAGGGAAAATGGAGTGGATATTAATTTGTCTCCTGCAGCCAGGCTCTCCCCCTTTCGACCACACGGAGGGCTGGAATGCATGGAGAATACCTCCGATGGTGTGGCCCAGACAAAACACACATTGTGCTGGTAGGTCACGGATAGTGTGAGTTGCCACTCCCACGGGTCGTGACAGAGACGTCTGCAGAGCAACGCAATGTGGAGGAGATTAACTGCTGATGACCTGTGATCGCCGCCAAGGCCTGTCAGGATACACAGGATGTGAAAGTAACTAATGATGATGAGGAGAAGGAGAATTGGAGTGACGATGATGAGGCTCATAAGGGTAATAAGACTCAGTCTTATATATGTGTGTGTGTCTTGTCTGAAGCTGGAAGCGATCAGAATGTGTGACGAACCCCTCCTGGATTTTTTGGTCATGAGTCTTGCTTCACACACCCTTCTCCACCGTGCTTCACAGTCATGTCACCGTGGGATCTTATTACTGTCATATAAGTGTTTAAAAGATTGAAAGAAAACAGGGAAAATTACAGTATGAGATACTTTTGACATTGAGCAGTGTTGTAAATAAAAGAGCGCAAAATGGTGCTGTTTTATTTTATCATTCCCTGCTGATGCTTTGGGTGATAACCAACAGAAGTCACATATGATTCACTGGAAACTAATCAGTGACATTAATGAAGGACAACCTAAGACATCAACACCAATTGCATGTCAGCAAATCTGGAATCAGTGCAAAAACACAAGCATCCAAATCACAGGCTGTTGGAAAACAAACCCTCTTTTGCTCATGGACGATTCAATGAGATTAAAAAAAAAAAAAAAAAAAAAAAAAAAAAAGTAGGAGGCTCCATCTTTTTCTTACCTCTCTGTCTTTACTGGACAGGATCCAAACTCACGGCTGTGGTGTAAGCAGAGCACAGGCAAACAGAGCAGGGCAGCACACTGGGCTCCATAATCTAATTACATGCTTTATTTGCTGCAATTTGTTTCTCAATCAGTCTGGTTTAGGGGAGAAAGCCCTCCTCCTGGGCTGTCATTTACACCTCATTGTCTAACCATTCTGCTACTTCTGATGCTGCCCTTTCACTCTGGCCATGTTCACACTGAGTATCTTTGTATCTACATCTTTGTAACCTGTGTGCATCTAGATTATGTTGCAGTGGGTTTTTGCATTATAACTTCCCATAGTTCTTTGAGAAACAATAGTGCAGCAAGAAATACATGTGGTCACATATTTTACTGACCAAAGCTTGTAGATCGTTTTGCACTTGAAATCTTGTTGTTGTTTTTAGCTTGAATGTGGTCTGTTGTTAGTTTGAATTCTCTTTTTCTTTTTTCAAAATTAGCAATTAAAAGTTAAATCTGTATTATCCCTGGATTTCACCCATCATAATCTACACACACACACACACACAAATGTAGGATGTTTCAGACTGCACTTTTTGGACAAATTATATTTTCTTATAACCCTAATCTTAACAATATGAGTGTACTGTATACAATTGTAATGTGTGACCATGTGTAAAATTCTTATGTAATTTGTATAATCTTGATACTTTAATTTTAGTATATTGTATACATTTTTAATGTGGTCGAGTGAATAATAACATTATATGCAAATAAACATACATTTATGGTGTTTGTTTTTGAAAATATGATTTGTCTAAAAAGTCCTACTCTGTAAAAAGTGCAATCCCAAACATCCTAGTCTGGAACATCCGAGGCCAAAACCTTCATTAGCGCTGTAGTCAGACAAAAGCTAAACTTCTTAACCTAATCACTACACCACCATAAGTCTTTAAATTATTATTGATTAGGAGTAGTTTAGTTTTTGTCTTTATACATAACTTGAGATACTTGAGTTTCCATGTTGCGCTATGCTAGCTTAGCTTTCTTGTGGAATTTTCCCCATTGAAACACATACAAGCTATGTTATATTTTATCACCTTTTATTCATAGTTTATCTTTTAGAGTAATCACTCCAGGATCACTATAGTATCCTATTTTTTGTTACCACAGTACCAGGAATAAATTAGCCTAAGCACATATGACATGCTGCCGCCTGCTAGCATAAACCAGGTGTAACTAAAACAACTGGAAGCTATTTTATAATCACCCAAATATATTAAGGTTACATATGTAATGGAAAGAAGACACAACCTAAAGACATGTTCTCCTTTTCATTTCTTTTAACTCTGTATTTGTTTTTATTAATGTTTTTTCTCAGCATATTGGGTTGATTTTCATTAATAATAAAGCCTTAATTTGATGCAAGGACAGAAAAAGAATTCTCTCAATTTTTAAAGCTACTCATTTGTTTCCATATCGTCTTAATCCCAGAGCCAATGACATATTTAGTGGAAATAAAGTAGACATTTCTGGAATAATGTAATTTACTTCCAAGACGCACAGAGAAGTAAGGCCTAGCTTTAGTAAAGTTGCTCTTTAACACAAACACTCCAGCGTACTTTAGCCTGTTTAGCACTGACGACCAGTTTTAGCTAGCCTGCAGTTGTATTTATTTAGTTATATGGCGCAGGGCTCTAATGCATAGCACTGTACAGTACTGGATCCTTTCTTAGAGCAGCTCTGGTAAGAAGCATCCCAAATGAAAACGATTAGCTTAATAGGGCTGCACAGCACTTTGATAGAAGGGGCAAAGGTCCACCTCTCAGTTACGTACTGCTCAGTGTTCTGAAAGGCAGGAGACAAAGCGCTGTAGTAACTACATCTACTCAGAACACCCAAAGCACATTTTAGCTCAGTGCTACAGGACTGCTCCCACTTCCCCTGCTTGTAGTGCGCACACAAAGGGGACATTTGTCCTCACGGTAGGGGACTGCCTGGCCCTAAATGGGGATCTCGGGGTGCTCTCAGCGGGGCCCAGAGCTGTGTCTCAGGGGTACACTAATGGGGAACGAAAGGCTATCAAAGAGAAGTATCATGATGGCATCAAGGGGGGTTATGAGAAAACAAAGCTTCCTTTCCACAGCTCCCCCTTCGATCATTTACATGGTAATCAGGTGCAGCTCATATAGACTCCTCTGTTTCATTTACTCTGCCATTTTTTCTTACTCTCTCTGTTTACTACCAGCGGCACCAGCCTTGCTAGTCTCATTTAAAGGCTCCCAGCTTTTGCTTTATCTCTCAAGTGTGGTTATTACATAAAACCCGGCTGCTCCTCTTCTCCTTCCCCCTGATAAACTTCACTCCTATCTTCTTTTTTTTTTTTTTTTTTTCTTTTTGCCAATTTCTCCACCCCTTCGCTCTCTACCAGTATCCATTCTCCCACCTCCTTCCTTTTTTTGGCTGCATTTTTTCTTGTCCTGGTGTTCCCCAGGCAACCTCATTCAGAAAGAGGATAAAGGAAAGTAAAGGCATGGAGCAAAGATCTGGTCACAACAATGAAGTTTGTTCATATTCAGGCAGCCTGAAAGCTCCAAAGATCCTTCTTCACTGGCCCCACATCACTCTCCTCCACTACCGTACACTGTCCATCCATCTTTTCCTCCCTCCTTCTTTTACTCATTTTCTTGTACTTTACTCATGACTGCACTGAAATGTAAACTAAGTCTTACTCTGGGCTTAATTTCTGAGCGAGGGCTGAAGAAAAATGTTTTTGATATGGCCTCACGTCCCATTATTCTGGCCTTCACTGTAAGTGGCTGGCTATGTGACAGCGTAGCATGGGGCAATCACTGAAGCTATGTACTCTGTGGATTGTGGTGGAGGAAGTGGGGGGTACACTGCTGCCTCCTTCACCTCCTGGTAATTTATCATAAAACTGAAAGCACACACATATTCCTCGCGCATGTATTTGGAAAAGAAGCTACATGTGCAGGCATACTTCACAAGAGACTGCAGATGAAGAGTTCTCTTACAGTAGGGGTGTGCATCTTATAATAATATAAATGATCTTGCACCACAATTTGATTTTTTTTTTAACATCAGGATAGACAGTCAAAAAGTTAATATAACACAATTAAATAATATTATTTTATTTTCCATTCTATGTTAGACTTTGACATATAGGCACACAGGTTTTTTCTGTACTGCTTTTTCTTCAAAATGCACTTTACTTATTTCACTGTAGTGCTTTTATTCTGCATAGATCACCGTCATTTATTTACTCATTTAATGGAGACTGCGGATGAAAATTAGCATTGATGCTAAATCCGTCATATTTATGTGTTTATACTGAAATGTATAAATGTGTTCATTAATGTGCATTGCCCTGCCTAAATAAAGATAGAAATAAACGTGTCTGTCCTTCAGTGTAAAATAATTTATTTTTGTTGTCATATACAAAGAACATTTTCAACAAAGGAAAAACCAGCGCTACAATAGATAACAAATCTCGTAAAAAATTAAATAAATAATCATTTAAAAAATAATAATAATACTTAAAAAAAGCTAACATGCAACAGATTGTACTGAAAATGTGTGTGCTCTTCCCAATGAGAGACAATCTAAGTGACCCCCTTTGCCTGTGTGAGGTATTTATTTGTTCGTAGCTCCAGAGCGGACACCCCACCCCCCCAAAAGGGGTCCAGTGCCTTACGCTTCATGGATGGCTAATTTTCCCTTCCTGACCTCCCTTTCTGTGGCACTGACCCCTTCACACTCGCCACCTACTACTCCCTCAAATAACCGCTTAGCCCTCAGTGGTCTTTCTCCACCGTCCACACTGCAATAATTGCCATAGCTTGACATGGTTCTTAGTAGGCCCTATTTTTTTTTTTTGGCTGAGGTGACGAGCGAGGTGAGATTTGGAGGATGGTAATGGAGGAGTGGGGGTGGTGGGGGGGGTTGGGGGTCCAGATGAACTATTCCCACAGTCCGACAGAGAAAGAGTGGGTGGATGGAACGGCAATGGTAATTTGTGTTTCTATAAACCCGCTGCTAGTATCATAAATGTTATTCCGAAACACACACATCACCCCTAATTATTTCAACAGTGCACTTCGCAGGACCCCCCATGGAAATGCCATCACGCAAGACAGATGTTTGTTAACCAGCCAAGACAAAAAAACAACGCCAGCTGTGTTGTAATCATTTGTTTAAAGCTGGTTTTATGGCTTTCTATTTTCCAGCTAAAACTGCAACATAAGGACCAAGTGTCAAGACATTATGTGTGAAAAGATTTCTGCATATAAAACAAAGCTAATAATTAGAAGTCATTAAAAAATGCAGCCAAAATAAACTGTCTTCTACAAGCTACAAGCTTATGCTTCATCCTACTCCTTTTCGGACATGTCATTGTGTATTATAATAATTATTATTATTGTTGCATTCTACACATGTTCAAAATAAAGCATTCAAATAAAAAAAAAAAAATCTAATCAAATTGATTTGTTTTGCATTCTGATATTTTGTTTGTTCATTTAATTAAAAATGTCTAAATCACCCCTAACTGTATTTCCTCATGTCACCTTATTCTTACAGACTGTGACTCTTACTGCAAGGCGTCCAAAGGCAAACTGAAGATCAACATGAAGAAGTATTGCAAGAAAGATTATGGTGAGTTGACAATTTATTTTAACACGTATATGAGCAAAGAACTTTTTTTTTTTTTTAGTAGACATATCTTGTTCAGTGGTTGTAAAATATAATATTTTATGGAAAATAATAGATATTTCATACAATTTTAACTGATAATTCCATTTTAAAAGTGTGGTGGATTAACAAAATTCCCCATCACCAGATTCTTTAAATAAATACACTGCTCTAGTTTTTTGTTGTTGCTGTTTTCAATATATACGATAAAGTTATGACAGATGTATGTTAGTTTATATACATTTATGTGATAGTTTTATGAATATTCCACTATAAAGAACCTCTAAAGGCGATGTGGGAACACTAAGGCAAAAATTCCTTTAGAGAACAACTCGTTCTCTCATAAAATCTCACAATTTCACATTTTGGCCAAAGACTGTCTTGGAAACAACAGTCAATCATTGTTTGACATAATAGTATTAGTTTCTTTACCAAGTTTGAGTCACTAATAAAGAAATATTATACAGAAAGAATTACTGAGCTTTATTTTTTACACAGTATTTTCCTCAAAAACTGTAAATTTGGCTCTATATTGAGTGTCTAGAACTGCACCCAAAGAGTAAGTTTGACTCTTTTTAGGGAAGGATTCAATGTTATTTGTGTAGAATAAAATGTTATTCAATATGAGTAAATTTTACAAAATTTCTGTTGTACCATTTGAGTTTCTGAACTAAAATCCAGCGGTTACTTTTATTCTGGAAGCATTTTATTTTACTTTAGACCAGTGATATCAGAGAACAGTGTGGGTTATAATAGCATAAGCCTTTGTCCTGCATTGATTTAGTGATAAACACTAATCAAACTGGAAACATTCATTCCTCTAAATGAAATGTCTCTCGATGATGTATGAAAACACTCCACAACCTGCAAAAAATTTCTTTTTTTTGCATTTGAGTCCATACCCAGCATGAATCCTGTCTTTATAGTCTTGTCCGTTGCTAGATATTGTATAGAATTTTAACTGATAGTTGCATTTTTAAAATGTGTTGGAATAACAAAATTCCCTATCACCAGATTCCTTAAATAAATACACTGCTCTATTTTTTTTTGCTGTTTTCAATATGTATGTATATATATGTATATATATATATATATATATATATATATATATATATATATATATATATATATATATATATATATATATATATATATATATATATATATATATATATGATAAAGTTATGACTCATGTATGTTAGTTTATGTACATTTATGTGATAGTTTTATGAATATTCCACTATAAAGAACCTCTAAAGGCGATGTGGGAACTCTCAAAAATTCCTTTAGAGAACAACTCGTTCTCTCACAATTTCACATATTGGCCCAAGACTGTCTTGGAAACAACAGTCAATCATTGTTTGACATAATAGTATTAGTTTCTTTACCAAGTTTGAGTCACTAATAAAGAAATATTATACAGGAAGAATTACTGAACTTTATTTTTTACACTCAGAAGTATTTTCCTCAAAAACTGTAAATTTGGCTCTATATTGAGTGTCTAGAACTGCACCCAAACAGTAAGTTTGACTCTTTTTAGGGAAGGATTCAATGTTATCTGTGCAGAATAACATTTTCTTCAATATGAGGCAAAATTTCTGTTGTACCTTTTGAGTTTCTAAACTAAAATCCAGCTCTGTCTCTCAACAATGTATGAAAACACTCCAGAACCTGCTAAAAATCCTTTTTTTTTTTTTACATCTCAGTCCATACCCAGCATGCATCCTGTCTTTATATCCCAGTCTTGTGCGTTGCTGGGGAACTCCTCTAGTTTGCAGGGGAGGCATTTTCTTGATGGCTTACTCCTGCTCTGTGAGGACGGAAACAAAGAATCAAACGGATGAGAAAAGATCTTGGAGGAGAGAAACAGACAAACAGAAAGAGAGAGAGAAAGGGAGCTGGAGAGAAAAGGCAGGATGAAGAATTAGGATGAGATATGTGTGTCTCTGAGTAGGCATTTAAGACCTGAGCGGATAAAGCCGAGGCAGTGTGATGGACAGTGGGTGCTCTCTAAGAGATCCTCATTAAGGCAGTCCGCTACCCCCACAACCGATGCCTTTCTTGCTGCATTCCTGTGACCGTCCGTCCGCCACGCCATTCAAAGGTGTGGATAAGACGTATGACCTCTCCCCTTTTCCCCTCCCTCTGTCCCCTCCCCTGATTGAAGTCAGGCTGCTGAACCGGTCAACCAAGCAGCAGCATCCTGCAGCATAACTCCACAGCTTGACAGACAGGCTGGAGCTTTGTTCTGCTGGGATTTGAAGGAGTTAGAGGTTCAGCTTATACACACCTTCTCTTCCACCAATGACGACCCATGGAGCTGACGTCCTGACAAGAACCTATAGACTGAAATATGCAGCAGAATGTGTGTGACTCACATTTGTGGGGGACTGTTGGTGAATGTACAAGATGGAGCTGAGGATGTCACAGTTATTCAGGGGAAATAAGATTTAAGTCTATTTTATGGGCATTGGCAGGAGAATAACAAACATAAGCAGAAAATCAGATGGGTTGATAACAGGGCACTGATGACTTCAGTTTTTTTCAAGTCGACTTATTCGTCAATAACACCACGCTGTCCACATCGTTTGGGGAAAAAAAAGAGTGTGTTGTCTTAATGTGCATTGTCTACACTGCTGCTCATAACACTCAGGTTAGCTAGCGGATGCTGCTCATATCACTCAGGTTAGCTAGCGGATGCTGCTCATATCACTTGTGTTAGCTAGTGGATACTGCTCATAACACTCAGGTTAGCTAGTGGATACTGCTCATATCACTTGTGTTAGCTAGTGGATACTGCTCATATCACTCAGGTTAGCTAGCGGATACTGCTCATATCACTCAGGTTAGCTAGCGGATACTGCTCATATCACTCAGGTTAGCTAGCGGATGCTGCTCATATCACTCAGGTTAGCTAGCGGATACTGCTCATATCACTCAGGTTAGCTAGCGGATGTTGCTCATATCACTCAGGTTAGCTAGTGGATACTGCTCATATCACTCAGGTTAGCTAGCGGATACTGCTCATATCACTCAGGTTAGCCAGTGGATACTGCTCATATCACTCAGGTTAGCTAGCAGATGTTGCTCATATCACTCAGGTTAGCTAGTGGATACTGCTCATATCACTCAGGTTAGCCAGTGGATACTGCTCATATCACTCAGGTTAGCTAGCAGATGTTGCTCATATCACTCAGGTTAGCAGTGGATGCTGCTCATATCACTCAGGTTAGCTAGCGGATGCCTCTTCTGATGACTGTGTGGTTTTTTTTTTTCCATCTGAGGTGAAGTATTTCCACACATGCGATGTGCGCCTGTCACAGACCACCACCTATGTTTCATATGCAGCAGCCATGTCTCCTCTGGTTTAGGTCTGACTGGTCTGTGTTTACACGCTGAGGGAGATTTAAGTCGATTTGTGCTATGTACTGTACGGGAGTCTACAGTTAATGTCCTAGTTGATAATATCAGAGCATATGTAGAAAAGAACAACCTTCGCTTTTCATTATATGTGCCATAATAGGTGGTACATATATACACTGTTGCCTATAGAGTTAGAATAATTTGGTTTTCAGACACGTTCTGTCTTTTTATTCCTTTTTACACACAACAGTAATCTCCTTCAACCAGGTCAAGTGATTACATACTGAATCCCAGTTACACTTTATCTGTCAAGCTCAAGTCAGTGTCACAATCACAAGAAGTGGTAAAATATTCAATTCCAACACAGATCAAAAGTGCCTAAAATATAAATAATAAAAGCACTGTATTTCAGAGAAGCATCCAGTGAAGTATGGAGAAACATTTCCTGCTGTTACGCTGGACAAACCATCACTCAACACTTCCCTAAGTACCATCATCTGTGCATATCTACCAAAACGACAAACCTAAGCTGAGAAAACCTCCTGACAGAATTAGCTTGTATGTGTGTGTTTGTGTAAAGTGTAAGAAATATGCTGGTCCTGATGGCTGAGATAACACCAGCCAACCAAAACACAGAGAGAAGTAGGTATTGTGCAGCCAGATGTGTGTGTATAGATGCAGGTTATTTACAGTATATGCACAGACAAAGTTTGATATAAACATGGACAGAAAGATGTCTTGCGGTGTCAGTTCAGGGGGAATTAATTCACTTTTTTTTGTTGTTGTGTTTTGTTTAAAAAGTGTGTACGATCAGGCCTAGTTCAGTGATTTTAAAGGTGGGATATTTTACTATTTGTTTTAAATGTAATTATGCACGTTCAAACATTTCCCTGTGGTATACATAAACTGTGAATGCTCTGCTTGGGTCTGAATTCTTCATTAATAACTTCACTTTTTTGCTCTAAAACAGAGAAAAGTTTGGAGTTGACATTATTTTAATATTATTATGTTATTATTTCACTGGTCTGGCACTCTGCAGATCAAACTTTGAAAAAGGGAAAAGAGTCATGTATGTGTATACAGTATATATTTATGTATTTTTTTTCTTTCTTTTGTCTCTACCCACTTGATATCATGAATTGTGTAGCTTAAGATGTGGGCAATAATAAGCTTTGCTTCTGCCTGAGCCTTTTTCAGTCCAATTCTGTATTGTTCTTTTCTTTTGCTGCTTTGAAGTGAATATATGACTGAAATAAACTACACTGAACTGAAAAAAAAAATTGCTTAATGTGGCCCCTGACCTAAAATGTCTGATACCCCTGGCCTAGAGTAAAGCAATGCAGCTGAAATACTGCAGTCACATATACAGTATACAGTGTAGAATAATATAACATTTACCTATGTATTACTAATTAATAATGAATTAGAATCCAAAATACAATATGAAAACTTTACTTTGTTTTCCTCTTAAACATTTCTTAAAATCTATTAATTCTAGTTAATAGCAAGTAATGGACTTTTACTTCACCAAGGGGGCCTTTGTGCTCACAACTACATGAGAACCACGAAGAAAAAGTCTAATAATAATAATAATAATAGCCAAGATTCATAACAGACCGGGACAAAACCCCAGTACTGTATTTACTTCAAAGAGCAGAGCAGAGCTAATCGAGAAGTCAAACAGCATGTAAATCTACAGGATAACACAAGAGAGACCGATTTAAAAAGATCAGCAGGAGACTTGGACTCCACACTGTCGGGAAACGATGCTACAAGCTTCTGTGGTCGATATACAAACCCACATTAAGAAACACAGGAGGAAGCGGAGTGCAGGGAGGAGGTGAAAATGTCTGATCTCAGCTGAAAACCCCTCAAGGCCGATCTATGGTGAACAGTGATCGCTGCCTGACCGCAAACTTGAAATAGTTCAAAGTGAAAAGAAGCAGGTATAATGTGGAGCTGAGGACGTCACAGTTGTTCAGGGAAATAAGATTTAAGCCTATTTTATGGGTGTTGGCAGGACGATATCTACAAACATAAGCAGAAAATCAGATGGGTTGATAATATCAGAGCATATGAAGAAAAGCAAAACCTGTGACATAATTGGGCACATATAGGTACATTATATATATATATATATATATATATATATATATATATATATATATATACATACATATACATTGCACGGTTGCCTATAAAGTTGGAATAATTTGGTTTTCAGACACATTCTGTCTCTTTATTCCTTTTTACACACAAAAGTAATCTGCTTCAACCAGGACACGTGATAACATATTGAATCCCAGCTCCACTTTATCTATCAAGAACAAGTAAAAATATTCCAGTCCAACATTATGGCTAACAGTATATATGATTCAAGAGACCAAATGTACAGTATTAATGAAATACAACATGAAACTAAGTGGATTTCAAGCCTTTATAAATGAATAAATTATAAAAACAAGTGGTGCCAGGCACGACGAATGCCGCCCTACATACATATTGTAGCTTCATTTGGCGTCAATCCAGCCAACGTTAGCATATTATTTGGTTCTCCATCTATGCCAATATATGCCAAGTTTGAAGTAAAATTAAACAAAATTTATTTTTACAGGCATTTGACCTTTTTGCACATTCTAAGTAAAAAGAAGAAAAAATCATGAAACATTTGAACCAAAAATTTAACCACCTCTATTCTGGGTGACTAGTAATCTATAAACCCAATTTGGTATGAATTTAAGAGTGTTAAACAAAGAAACCAAACCAAAACCAACACCCTTTGCCTCCCCATTTGGATGGTTTACACTATAAAACAAAACAAAAAAATGTTTTTTACAGAAAAAACCTGGTATGGAGCCATTTTGCTGCCATTAACCTGTAGTATTGAGAAAACAACTACCCCCATGACCCTGGTGAGGATGAAGCGGGTTCAGACGACAAACAGGCATTTTCTAAAATTGCTATTTTACATGTTTTTACTGTTAATTCTGCAGTCATTTTGACAGTGCATCTACAATAATCCATTGATGCCGTCATATAGGGATGCGTTTGAATGCAAACAGTTAAATCAGAAGCTACAGTAGAAGAAGAAGGAGAAGACCACGGGATAGTAGAGGTGCTGATGTGCAGACACAAAGTAAGACAGACATCCTCATTTTTCATACCAACTCTACCCCTGTATTAAACCTGGGTAGGCAGAACTGTCATGATGTTCAGCTCCATTAACGTGTCCCTGAAGGTGAAACCAGTGACCCTGTCCTATGGGTGTATGAGCATTATAATGGAACAGCGATATAGTCAATATAATACATGCTGAAACATGCTGAGTTAGGGTCCTGGAGGGGCCACCCTGTCTTTCCTCCTCTTCTCCACTCTTTTTTTTCTCTCCGTCCTCCTCCTCTGATGACCGGCCCACTTCATTCATCATGTGATATCACTCAGTGTCTTTCCCGCTGAAGTCTCTAATGGTCCTCTCCTACCTCCTAATCGCATTACAAATCACACTGTTCTGTCGGTGGTAATGGACAGAGTGCCGCTGTACATCATAACCGGACCAGAGAACAGTCTTTTCTATAAAGGATAAAAAACAGGCCTTTAATTTACTAGAGTCCATTCACTGGCTTATGGTATCATTTTTGTCTTATGGAGTTTATGAGGCAAAACATTTCATGATGTCATTATTCATCTACATTATTTTTCCAGATATAACCAATTATATCTGCTGATTCCTTGATTTGATAGATGTTATAAGCAGAATTATAAGCCAACGAAAGCAACCATCACCAATAAAGTCAGCAACAATGAAAATCTAGTCAAAGGTGGCTTTACTGAGCCTTTTTACCTGCACACCAACAGTCCCATCATTATCCGATCTCTAGAGTTGTCAGATTATTTAAGTGGACAATCCGATATGTTTTCTAAAATAACAGCAGATTCGCACACCTGAATTTTCCCCAATACTCCAATATCTTCTTGCACATACACAAGTTAATATGTTTTATTTCAGTCTTTTACATCTATACATGCATAAACAGTTGAAATTAGGGCTAGGATGATTTGTGTTTATGCCGATTAGATTCTTTTAGGGTTTTTTGGGTGCTGATTCGATTTAAATTGCGATTATTCCATATTCCTGATTTTTCGCTTGCCTTTTTAACACCAGACCATGTGAAAAAGCTGAATGATGATGCCTACAGATCATATCAGGAGCCATATTTCCCCAAAAAATGCACATCATATGTGACTCAGTTCATATTTATTCAGCAATAATATATTTGAACCAGACGTTGGGAAGTAAACTGTTCCATTTATTAGCACACAACACAAATAGGAGCCTTTAAATGAACATTCTTCATAATAAAGTGTACTTTAAAGTGTACATGTCCAGCTCTGCTCTTCCCTTCTGTTAGAAAGTCCACACAATTTAATAGTTATTGATTGGTTAACTATATTTATTCAGGAACAACTCATTTTCTCAAAGTTTTCAGATATCCCGCATTGTTGAACGCACCACACATGTTACGACGGTCCTGAACGCACCATCTCCGTGTTTCGAATTAGCCGCTGTATTTTTGCTAAGCAGAGATCGCCATCTCACCCTCTTTTTTCCAAATCTAATTCATATACTCCTGGTTTATTACTGTGTGTAAATGCCACAAGGTTAGATTAATAACACAATACAGTTGGAATAGATATTATCATAGTGGATTGTTTATCTGCACATAAGTTAATGCTGTTTAACGCTGGTGTGTCGTTGAAGCTAATACGATAATAAGCTAGCTGTCATCTGTGTGCCTTCTGTGAGGTGATTTCTGTGTATTCCATGACGCATATTATACATCTGTGTGACTCATCCAGGCGTCTACGGTCTTTACAAGCGCAAATTATTTTCTCCACCTGGCTTAAAATTAATGATTTAAATATGGGAAAAAACAATTTTTTAATAAAAAAAAAATATTTAAAAATCGCAAAACAAAAAATCCCGTTACATATGTGAATCTTTTTTTTCTCCTGCCCCTAGTTGAAATTGTCGACAACAGAAGTGATGCATAAAATGTAAGATAATAACAATGTAAGTTGTACTATTTCCCTGCAGTGTTCTGGAAATTTAAGAAGTCAACACCTAAAACAAAGAAGTGTATTTGTTTTACACGCCCTGTTTACTCTTATGTAATAATACATTTACAGTATGTGTTCATGTTGACTACTATTACTGTTATCACTTTATTATAACTTTTATCCTGTGAGTATTTTACATGAGTGCTTCTATGATTCTATGAAACTAGGTTCATATTGGTATCTGACATTTTTTTCTCAGCTTTTTTTAGACCCAAAAATAGAAGACAAATTTAGACATATTTAGCCCCAGGATGAACCTAATGACGACCTTAGGCAAATGCACAAGAAAATTATACTCTTGCTCTGAGCCATCCTAAAATTAATGAATTTTAAATAAAATTATGGGACCAAAATGAGGACAGTGAAAGCTACCTAAGTGTTTGATCTGGAAAACATGAGTCTAAACTGTCTATACCAGGGGTGTCAAAGTCATTTTAGTTTCAGGGCCACATTCAGCCTAATATGGTATAATGTGGGCTGCACCAGTAAAAATAATAATAGGATAAAAATGTATAAATAATGTCAACTCCAAAGTTTTCTCTTTGTTTTTGAGCCAAAAAAAAATCATCATCCACAATGAAAATGTTCACATCTACGAACTGTACTTGAACAAATATAAGCAACGACATCAACAGAAACTAATAAATATTCACAAAATAACAAATAACATGAAAAAATGCACAGAAAAATAACAACCCAAAATGAATGGAGAAAAAAAGGATTAAATGATTAGTGTTATAATTTGGTTCCAGTAGTTTTAGTTTGGGCTTCGTCTTTTTCTAAATTAGTTGCTTTTTGACACCTGTACATCCGTTCCATGAATAACATTTTTCAATAACGCAAAAAAAAAAAAAAAAACTTGAATTTTTCTTAATTTTTTAAACTAAACCATCCATTCAGAACATGCCAGGGGTTAAAGGGTAAATTTCTTGAGGACTCTGCCCAAAGGATCAATAACAGTCTATCTAATCTAATCTATACCTGATACACTCCCAGTAGCGGCCTCTTATCTTCATATTGTTTGTGCAAAGATCCTTATTTGTGAACAAGGATGCGTCTTCTCATGTCTTCTCATGTGTTCCTCTGCAGCTGTCCAAGTCCATATTCTGAAGGCGGACAAAGCCGGCGAGTGGTGGAAGTTCACCGTCAACATCATCTCTGTGTACAAACAAGGAGAGAGCCGGATCCGCCGCGGAGACCAGTTCCTGTGGGTCCGCGCCAAGGACGTAGCCTGCAAATGTCCAAAGATTAAGCCTGGGAAGAAGTACTTACTCCTGGGGAATGATGAGGACTCCCCCGGCCAGAGCGGTGTGGTGGCGGACAAAGGCAGCCTGGTCATCCAGTGGAGGGACACGTGGGCGCGCAGGCTCAGGAAGTTCCAGCAGCGCGAGAAGAAAGGCAAGTGTAAGAAGCCATAAGCAGAGAGGATGGCAGAGAGGGGAGAGGAGAAAAGCTGAGCGGGTGGAAAAAAGAAAAAAGTGGGAGAGACAGAGGACTACAGAGAAGAGACTGTTTATGTCGCTGCTTTTTTGTGTAGAAGCATGAAGAGAATTATTTAGGATGATTTTTTTTTTTTTTTTTTTCCTAGTGAACTTTTGTTGAAGGAGCTCACCCTGCAGATTTGGTTTTATGGTTTATTTTACTTCGAGGTGTTGCCTCTCTTGTGGATTTTTGCCGAATTTGCACCTATTACCAGTATATAAAGTATGTGTTTGTTTTCTTTATCCCATTATGAATCCATTATATTTTATGTTTTTTTATTTTATTTTATGGACATTTTCTCCAGGTGCAAAAATGACAGGAAAAAAAAAAACCCCACACATTAATTACCACTGCAATTTTTTTTTTTTTGCCTCTGTATGGTTTTTATTATTGTATTTGTCACTAAAAAAAAAAAGTATTTGTCAAAAGCCTTTACTGTTCTAAATATGGATGTGTTCGGAATAGTGAAAATATAGGATTGATTTAGAAAACTGTGCCATAAAATATTCTTTCTAACCCTTTATAAATGCTTACTGCCAGTCTGTTGCTGTTCAGGGGCCGGATTCACAAAACTTTTCTTAAGATAATTCTTATGAAGATTCTTAAGGAAAAAAAATAAGGTGTTCCTAAGATTTATCTTAAGTGAAATTTCTCAACATTTTCGTAAGAACAATGTCATTTCTTAAGAACTTCTTATTTTTAATACTTAAGAACATTCTGTACATAGTCATTAACAGTCAGTCAATACCTGCGTACATTAATAAATGATCCACACATACTGTAGGCCTAAACTTTAACGTCATGATTCAAACATAAAATTACCATGATCAAATTATTAACCCTGGCTTCATGACCTACTGTAGGGTACATTTAATGTGAAGTATAGCCTACATCAGTTCAACATATAAGCTGAACATGGTGTGAACCCTTTAACTCCTGAGACTTAAGCAATTCCACAGAAAAAAAAGCAACAAAATTAACAAAAAATGCCAAAGAGATCAGTAAAATGAACATTAACCTAACAAAATAATATGTAAAATGAACAAAGTAAGACACTAACAGAACACATTTGAAGAAAAATAATACAATAAAAAAGCAAAACATAGAAAAAAATAAACAAAAATAAGCAACAAAACAGCAAATAAAATGAAAAAATGGGGGGAAAAAACCCAAACAAAATAAAGTTTAAAAAAAGAATAAATGACTAGCGTTCTAATTTGGTTCCAGTAGTTTCAGTTTGGCATTTTTCTTATTCTAAATCAGTTGCTTTTTGACACTTGTTCCATGAACAAAAATAACCCAAAAAAACTTGAATTTTTTCAGAATTTTTTAACTAAACCATCCATTCAGACCGTGTCATCGCTGACGCATCAGGGGTTAAAGGGTTAAAGCCTATTGTAAGTAACTCACTGACAGTTGGTGTCAATCTATGTCGCCTGGATAATATAACTAATAATACATACACAAAAAAATTGATAGCAAACTTCAATTACAAAAACTAAATTCCTATTATTACAATTTTGTTTAAATAAATAATATTAGAGGCTGTGGTATGATATGTCTTAAAGTTAAGAAAAATACTGAGAAGAATGTTAAGAACTAAGCTTTCAAGAATATTACATCTTCTTAACATTGTTCTTACGATAAAAGATGAGAAAAAAGTTAATTAAAAACTTTAGAATTGTATTGGGGAATATGGAATCTTCTTAAGTTTTATCCTAAGACAAAAGGTAAGAGAAAAGTACCGGTTCAGAACTATTGTTTTTCTTAAGAAAGCTTTGTGAATCTGGCCCCAGGTATGTAAAAGTAAAAAAAAAAACACACACACAAAAAACCCAGCATATCTTCAGTTTATTTAATGGTAAAGATTTCACATATTTTAAAAACACAGAACTGACCTCTAGATTTTTTTTTTTTTTTGGCCCAAAATATTTCATGTAATTTTACTCCTACGTACATTTGGCTTTTCAATCCTCACTGGTCATGTTTTGGTTTTTCACTATTTGCACAAATAAAGCCGTAACATCTTTTTTTTTTTTTTTTTTTTTTTGCATGGGACTGCGATGTTTACTATGTAGAGCTGCTGATGGTACTAATTTTATAATAATTACACCAGGAGGATGTAATGCATTTAAATATACGGATGGCTTTTCATTTCAAGAGTTAAACAAACGATAAAAAAAAATTTAATAAAGAGACGAGAGGCCAGCCACACTGATTATTAATAACGGAACAAAAAAATAAAAATGAAAAAAATTGTAAGCGAATTCAGGTTTTTCCAATAAAAATAATGAATATGGGTTATTAAGTGGCCTTAATGGCCTTAAAATATTAAACCTTTTAATTTAGTTTTGATCACCTTTCGTTCTTTGTTAACATTTTAGTGAACATCATAAATATTATCATGATGATGATGATAGTCCAGAATGGTATAAAAGGTAGGTCACTGCACAAAAAAAAATTATGCACAATTACAGTTACTTGTTAATTAATTCATATTTGTTTTCTTTAAACCAGCTCATGAAAAATTTACTTGACTATTGTGCAAACATTCCAAACACTATATCTGTAAAGGTGAATTTTTAAGCCAATAAAGATGAGCATAGACTTTTTCTTGTTTTTGTACCTTAACTGGTACAAAAACATAATGCGGTAACTTAAAAAACACCTCTCTATGACCCTGTCTTTATCTAGAAAAAGACTAGAATTATTTCCCAGACCCCTTAAACCTGCAGGAGGGCTATGTGTTTAAATCCCTGCTATGAGATTGTAGATAAATACCTTTACAGTCCTCACTCTCTTTTAAGAAGACAATGCATGACTGTAGGTTCACTACAGGACACTGTGTGACCAGTCAGAAGCTACAGTCTCCTCTTTGACCTGTCACTTTCATTCTCTTCACTTCGACACCTGCAAAAGGAGGAAACAGAGGAATTGCAAAGGAGATGTAGTTCAGTCATTCGATGCTGCTTGATTCAAACCACATTGCTCATTTATTTGTATGCAGAGTTCAGCTTGGATTTCTCCATTTCTCTAAGGAATGCACGGTAATAACACAGCTCAGGTTTGTTAAAGTGTATCTATTGTATCATAAACTGGGATTCCTTTCAATCCATCCCAAAACACTATAAGCAACACTTTGATGTTTCCAGTATTTGTTGTGTACAAACCACATTTAGCACCTTTTAAACTGTTAAATGGCACAAATCAAAACCATAAAAAGGGTCCACTTTAGAGACACATGGTATTAATTCGGTGAATTTTCTACTCGCCCTTGATATAAAATGGTAATAACAAAAAAAAAAAAAACCAAGTAATATGTCCAAGATTTTTCTGAATGGACCCAAAATCTTTCAACATGCTAAAAGAGGCCTCTTAAACCCTCAAAATCACAATCACCTGGGTTCAATTGAAATGACAAAGAACGAATGAGCTTGTTGCTGAAGTATTTTGCAGTATTTACATTAAGAGTTTTTTTTGGGGGGTGCTGGTTTTTCACTGTACAATCAATCAAGTGATTGTGATTTTAACGTGATGCTCTAAGACAGTCTGTGTTGGTCTCCAGCAAATGTCATGACCACATGTTCTCACACACTAAGTCATGTTCCTGCCTTTTATTGTTAAACACAGCCATACAGGTCAGTGTTTTTGTGTTTGGCACAGTTCATCCAGAATCACACCTCTCTAGTGTCTGTAGCCTCATGCTGTAAATTTTAGATCCGTCTCCTGGGCAATGGTTTGACAAGCTTCCTGATAAATTCTTATACACACACATGTCAAAGCATTGCTTTGTGTTCATACTATGAATTGTAAATGTTGTTTAGTTGTCACCATTGCAAAGACTTTTTGCAATGTTGTTTTACAATGCGTACTAATATATTATGGTTATTATATATGAATATATTTAATGACACAAGACATTGTGAATTTTATTGTCTTTTTCAACTTTTTTTTTTTTTTTTTTTTTTTTACATGTTTGTGGTTGTTTAGGTCTTTGCCATTAAAGAAGGAAATAATAACTACTGAACACACCAACTTGGTAGAACTAAATTCAGATTTTCAGATGAAATAAACTCTTGTTACTTTGAAAAACTACTGGCCTCTGCTGTTTGTATTAATTTATTTTGCTGTCAAGTTTATACTGTTGGATATAATTGCATTTCTCTCAATAAATGATAACCATGTAATACTGTAAGTAAATTAAATAAAACTGTGCATAGGTTTCATGATGGAAATATGGACGTATGCTGAATCTTGATCAAACCTCAGTTAAATCAAAACACAAAACACTCCTATTCTGCAGCAGGAGCCCTGAGTGGAACTGCAGATAGAAAGGAAACCAAAGACTATTAACTGGAAATGTCATTTATTAGAAATTACCAACTCAACTGATTTACAAGGAAAGAAAACAGCCATGTCCCAGCCAAGCTGTTTGTTTTGGCTGGGAACTATTCTATAAACATTATAAAATCCATAACATTACAGTTACAATGAAGCACGGGTAAATATAGTAAGTGAGAGGGAATATCCCAAAGCTTGCAGAATTACTCTACCCTAGTGTGAGGCAGTTACACCCACAGACACACACACCTGCAGAACATCCGGCTATTGCTTCAAGATTAATCGCAGTCCAAGCAAAACATATTCTCCCCAATACTTATAATTCTAGAGCTGTGGTCATTTTAATCAAATTATTAACAATAATAACCGATATAATACACATAAAAAAAGAAACTCTTAGCAAGAAAAAATGGCTTGAGCTTTTTGCACATTACACAAAGCATTGGTCTTCATTTCACATTGTTTGGATGTCTGGTTTTTTTTATATGAGGTGCAAGATGAAAATAAAACTGATAGAGAAAAGATGTTTAGTGTGTGTGTGTGTGTGTGTGTGTGTGTATGTGTGCTGTTTTGCATTCATCTCCATAACTGTAACTTAAGTACCATAGTCATCCAACTTCGGTCCGTGATCCTCATGTCCCCTCCAGCTACACAGGCCAAACAGCGACCACTATGATGGCTATGAGCAGCAGCACAATCACCACCAGCATCCCTGAGGAGACCAGACAGAAAACCAGGTCAGGATTATGCACAGGCTCCACATGTCAAAGGTTAATTTATCCAAAATCTATCCAGTGGTAAATCCTTTTTGTGACAGATGCAAGCCAGCACCAGCTACCCTCTTCCATACATTTTGGTCTTGCTTCAATCTTACTTCATTCTGGGACTCGAGCATATTCAAACATTTCAGGTGTAAATATTGATCCATGCCTTTTTATTGGACTTTTTGGTGTACCCTCAGAAAATCGTTCCCTACAAAAGCCTCAGTTAAATTGTGTTGCCTATTGTACTCTTCACTTCTAGCATGATGACTCATTCTTTTGAATTGGAAGAATGACAAGCCTCCATCTATTGGCAGATGGATTTGTGATGTCATGTTTTTCCTTACGGTAGAAAAGATTGGATACACGTTGAATGGGTCAACAGACAAGTTTCATGTTATATAGCAGTCCTTCATTTCCTATGTTGAACAGCTGACGATGCAACTAGATAAAACGTAACACATTTACTATATTTATGTACTTCCTCTTTGTCTTCTGCAATACAGCAGTCCCCCAATTTTCTTTTTTCTTTCCCTGTCCTTTTTAGGATACTCATGTGGAACAATGAACAATTAACATGGATTTTCTCATTTACTTTTTACGTAAAATAATGTGTAGACTTTTGTGGGCTTTTCTTTTGTCTGTTTGTTTTTTCCTCATCTGTTTTTGATTTTTTATGCTTGTATACTTTAAAACCTCAATGAGGATACATTGACCAAAAAAAGAAAACCAGGTCAGACACAGCCAACGCAGATATGTCCACTGCAGGATGCATTTGGTAAATGCACATACTGGCTGATCTGCTTTTCAACACTCGAAAAAAAAAATATTCACAGGATTAGTGAATTTACCTTAACCCTTTAATGCATGAATTATGAGAACATTAGTCAAAAGTTTTTTTTCTAGGTGTTTTTATACCTCTTTAGGTATGAAAAAAAGCAATGTGATTGAAATCTTTTTAATGAACCTATTTATTATGGAGCTAGAAAAATACCCACTCAGCTGAAAAACATGTTTAAAATTTGAAGCAAAGAAACCTGTATTTATAATGTTCTATCAGAATATGCACTTTTTCTTTAACAAGACTATTAATTACAGTCTAATAACAATAAGAAAGTGATTTACACATAAACATGTTAGTGCAGATCAGGTATTAAGAACAGACAAGATACAGTAATGATATGAACTGACAGATATGGAACCATAACAACAAATCCCATTTATTCTACAGCTGTAGAATAAATGTTCCACTGTAATGCCCAGTATGCATTAAAGGGTTACAATCAAGAGCTTTTTTGCTTTGAAAAAGAAGATTACATGTACATATTGTGATCAGTTAATAAGTTATTTTAAATGAAAAAATTATTAACATTGCAATATTAAACTGACAATTCTGCCTTAAAGGTGTCATTGCTCGTTATTTAAATAAAAATTCCAGATAAAAAAAAAAATGCTACCCCCCCCCCCCCCCCCCCCCCCCAGACCTTGCCTTTATATACTTTAATTTGCTGTAAATTGTTTTACCGACAAACATTTTCAAAACACATAAAAATACATACATACTTTTTTTAGGGTGACAGGTGTTAATTTTCAATGAAGTGATAAAAATAATTCAGTCATTCATATTGAATCATATTGTAAAAAAAAAAAGGCTTTCAGCCCCCCCCCCCCCCCCAGGCAGCTTCCAAGTACAATTACCTGGTTGACAGAACAGCAATCTGAATATTAAGGAGATATCTGTTTGACTTTATTTCTTCATCTTCATTATAAAATCTTTGTAGTTTAACAAATTCTCTTTAACTTTAATCTCACCATCTCAAATGTCAAGCAGCCGAGGAACTCTAAATCTGATTTGAGGCAGAAGGAGGGGAGTGTAGGAGACACGAGGGCACAAGGGAATACACTTGGAAGAGGTAAGAAGCCTATGTACCTCACTGCTAATTTTCAAAGTCCTTGATCTAATGTGAGTCCCAAGTGCTTATGCCCTCGCAGCGTATCACCATTCTTCTCTTGATGACTTAATGCAATTTACATGCGTTCAACAGCCGCAAAAGCTTTATTGCCACAGATTGCACACTTTGATAGACATATGTTTCTGATTCTGCCTTGAGAGGATAATCATTGTTTTTCACTGATACTATAGAAGCAGAGAAAAAACGTGCAAAAGCTCACTCACACTTCATCAAAGCTCTTTACCCCCCGGACCTGAAAATATTACAGTTTTTATTATAGCCACCACCCATAGAAAAAGAAAAGTGGTTTAATCCACTATAGATGGAATGTTCATCTTTAGTTTAAAAAAAAAAAAAAAAAAAAAAGGAGCAGAGTAAAAAACATTTAAGCAGAAATGAGAATACAACTGAGGTTTCCTATTATATTATCAAGTGTGTTTCCATCCGGCCGTTTTTAATTTGTCATTTACATAAAACAGGAAAGAAAAAAAAAACAGAACAGATATGAGAAAAAAGTGCAAAAACGTTTTACACTTGGAAGAAGATGGAGTAGTTGGTGTATTGATGAAGGATGAATGTGAATGGACACAGTTTAAGGGAATAAACTTTTACATTCGCCAAATGAATACAAGAAACAAACAGAAAATGTCACATTTGATGTGTCATCTATAGTGTTGCTCAAAGAAAAGGTAGATTAAAGCTTCACCGAAGAGTTTAAAATAAGCTTTGATTTAGTTCAATGTGCAAGAAAACTAAAGATTTATGTTTGCAGAACAAATATCTGTTCTGTCTGAACATCTGAACACAAGGGGTTTTACCAGAAATACTGAGTATTAGTCAAAAGGGTAAAGTTTTAAACTATGATGCTGAATAATGAACATTATTCAATATTCACATTACTCTAGTTGTAGACAAATTCGGATATTCATTTGGAAATCTGAAAATTGGGTTGAAAGGTGCATTCACGTGTAAATGCATTCAATTATACTACAATATATAACTTAAAACATTTGAACAACACTGAATTTTAACACAAATCTACCCTCAATTCAGCTCTTTGGAATATTTTAAATATCTTTCAGTGTACTGTTTCAGTTATACAGCCCACAATCTTCCTGTTTTGGCTTCGTCGCACTGCTTTCATCAAACTCTTTTCTAGTCTCTGCCTGCAGCTGTTTTTAGACAAAAAAAAAAAAAGATTGATAAACCCAATGTCAGACACTTTTCAAGCTTCAAATGACCTAATGTTGCTTTATGCTGGATCTTTAAAAAGGTATGTTGATGTTGACACATTTGCTGTAACTAAAATAACAGTACTGTTGCATTCACAGGTTCCAAGGACCCAAAAATCAATAAATGTAGGTTACATGTGGGGGAAAAAACCCTGACAGTTAAGTAATGTATGCCACAATTAAGTTCAGCTGTTTCAAATTCTCAAAGTTTTTAAAGTGGTATGAGGGAGAGGTAACAGTGGGTGTCCCATATCACGCGCATCATAAACTCTTGAATGCTTTTAAGATGTGTCATTTTAGTGTATACTGTATATACTCAATGACTTATACCACCAACTCGGCCACACACATCAGATATGGAAACTTTCTCCAAGGCCGCCATCACCCCGTCCCTTCCACTGAGAGCGGCGCAGGAGTGAAGATTTCAAACAACTGCATCTCTGGCTGGTTTGGGGGCTGTCGACAGTCCCCTCACTGACTCAGCTTGTCCATTGTTATTTAGCATGCGGCTGGTATTTTCCCCAGCCTTTCACTCTGGGTTTACATTTCTTTCATTCTTTGGCTCTCTCTGCCTGCGCTCCCTTCAGCCGCCTAATTGGTCGTCTTTCCCACAGGGAGAGAGAGGGAGCGAGATATAAGCCATGCTGAACTAATTGCTTGCGGTGGTCGTGGTGGTCTCATGAAATGTAAGGCTGATGTCGATTTCCTTGCCAGGATATGGTGATCAGCTGCAAGGGGTCCGTGTGTCTTTGTGTCTCTTTAACACTGTTGACTTTCGTCGTCTGTCTCATTTGTTTGTTTTCCAGTATTTATGACTGACTTTTTCTCTTTGCGTACTGTTAATTCTCCCCTGGGAGTAGAAAGTTATCAATCTACTACAATTTAAATAAGTGAATTTAGCTGTCTGCCAATTATTACTGTTACTATATAGCGATGCCTCTTTTATCTCGTAGACAATGTTTGGATGAGTGCCTGTAATAGCATCAGAAATAGACCTCCCAATTCTGACTTCAACAGGCGACGTGCCATGATGTTCATCATGTTAATAGCAAAAGGAAAAAAACGAAGCCATCTTGATTTTCTTTGCTATGTGGTCTCCAGATCTGAGGAGGGTTTATGTTGGGTTCAGACAATGGATTCAGGATCCGTGAATAAATTTGAAAGGTCCGCCTAATAGACAATTAATAGTGCTGCAACAACACATCGATTAAATTGATCCAAATTGATTCTTAAAAGAGTTAACAACAAATACGACATTGGGTCTTGAGTATGTTAGTGCTGAGGCATGCCCACATGCTGTGTAGTGTAACACAGGGAAACACAGAGCAGAATGGCTGAGGCTTCAGATGCTGGGCCAGATTTTTAAAGCTTTACATTATCTTTAACACAGCAGCCCTGTTTGCCCAAAATGTAGTCTGCTATTAATGTAACAAAAGTTGAATATAGAAGAAAAATCCCATGGCGTACTATATTTTGGACAAACAGGGCTGTCGTGGCCACCAAGAACATGAACCTAGCATAAGATGGCCTGTGTGTCATGGCTACTTTAGCCAACTAGCTAATTAAGGCACAATCATCATCATGACAAATGATTTTTATCCATCTCCGTTTATCAGGTCACTAGACTAATGTTACCCACTGGAGCTGGTTGAAGACTATAGCTTGCTAGTCTCTAGCTAGCATTTGCCAACTATACCTGAAGCCATTGCAGGGATGTAATCCTCAGTGACATGTCTGCAGCTTATATTGCTTTTGGGTTAAATACTGATCTTCAAGAATTGAGTTTTTTGTGTTTATCCAATGAATTGGTTATTAAAATAATCTACCGATTAATCGATTACTAAGATTATCCTTAGTTGCAGAACTACTAATGAGTAAATAACATCAGGATGGGGTTTAAGTACCAATATTGAATCAAACTCTGACACAATTCCAGTGTAATAAAAGGCATGCACATACAGTACAGTGTATCTATGCAGAACATGCATGTTGGAAGTTATCATTGATCTTGACAGGACAACTTCTCCTCCTGATAACTTACACATGTGAAGTTAATAGAAATGTCAAAGCAGAAACGTTCGCTCAAACAGTTTTTGTGATGGTTCTTTAAAAGCCTCACACCAAATAGACATACACAAATTCCCAGCAATTATCTTTGTTTGGGTGGAAATGATACTAAACCAACGCCCAGTCCGTGTAAGATTCAGACATCAAAATTTCATTCAGCCTGCTCCAACATCTGTCAGCAACTCAATTTGACAACACCATGGCAACAACGGAAATAAATAGTGAGCCGTCTAATACAGACCCACTGTACACCCTCCAATGTCACATAACAGTTATATCAGGCACATTAGGCCTCCAGTTCCTTCTGGGCTGTCTCTGCTTCAGAAACTAAACAACCTCCTCCTGACCCTCAGGAGGCCTCCAGAGAGTAAAGACAATAATGGCGTTTGCTTGCCAAATAGATTAGGCTTGTGCTGTGACACTGATGCTGAGGTTGATCGTCGGTGTCTGCTGATAGACTGACCACCCAGGAACAGAGGAGGCCAGAGTGTGGGTTCTTCCCATCGCTGCAATTTTCAGACACATCAATAAGACAAATTGCACAGACAATGAATAATTGGTGAGAGAGAGGAGACAACCTCTGAACTTTTCTCACTACTTCCCCTGTTGCCCCTTATGGTTCAAAAAACCTTTTGGACCATGAACAGCAGGGGTGACCTCAGGAGAAAAGAGTTTTTTTTATGTTAACATGGTTAGTGTGACACTTATCATTTATCTCCCAGTAAAATTGAACAGAAGAAAATCTTTCAACACCGTTTGGCTTTGAGAATTGTTTTCTCTTTTTGTTAATAAGCTACATTTTAAAACACTAGTTAGATAATCAACTAAAATAATGTTTTTTATATCTCATTAAGTCATGCATTTATTCCTATGATCTACTAATAAATCACAGAAACTGAGGTGGTATGTGTCAGGGTCAAATATTCAGGGATGAAACCATATACGCCTTGATGTAATTTTGTGGTGTGGGCACAATAACAAGAGCAGAAACTCTTGGAAACAATTAAGTGTCAGAGGTTTCAAATATTTATACATTTTTGCAGCAAGTTTTATTTAAGTTGCCATTGAGAGAAATATTATATGGAGAAACATCATTAAGAAGATGTATCCTTGAAGAAAATCTTTAATCAACTCTGTGGAACATATTCATTTGCCATTTATGCATTTTAACAGACCAGTACATTGGAACCAAGATGACAGAGTCTTCAAATTTCAACTTCCCTAAAGAGCCAATTTAGCTGCTCCCTGACAACTCCCAAATCACAACTGGAGACTTGGTGTAGCGCACTCTAATTTATATGCACGTCTTCTAAAAGTGCTGCCCCTCCCCCTCCCTCCCCCTCTAGTCGAAACAGTAAAAATCTACTTGAGATGCGAGCCACCTGCAACATTCATGAGTTTGCAGAAGTGGCCTTCTACAGACAGAGGATTAGCTCTGCTGAGATCGGCCACTCGAGCACTCGGGGAACTCACACCACTCTTGAAGAGACCTTTTGGTCCCTTGGACTAATCTTCTAAACTAATCCAACCCCACTCAAAGCCTCCTCTCCTCAATTCCCACCAATATCACCCAAAGCAAGTGGTAATGACTCTGTGAATGAGGTTTAAGTAGTTTTAGTGGAACCAATGAACTACATAAGAAATGTAGCTTTTGATTTGGCTGGAATTGGTAATAATGGCTTACATATAAAATAAAATATTCAGGCCACTCTCTAACATCCAGTTGGTTGTTTTAGAATTTAAAGAAGTTACGTGCATTTTAAATGCAATGGAAAACAAATTATGCCAAGTACAACAATTCTGCCCCGTGCATATATTTTGTAGCCTAGCCTCGCTATCCCTGTTCATTACATGTATAGGTCTAGGAAAGGTTCATAGGCAGGGGAGGCGGGCTAAAAGGTTGTCTTTCAAATCCCTCTGTATGCAATAGGACAATACTACAACCAATCAGTGTAAGCTTTAGGATGACGTAGTTAGATGCCGGAAAGTTCACGGAGTCCGGAGAAAGTTATGAATGATTAAACAAATGGTGGATTATGGAGTTTAACGACTGTTGTCGCTTCTGTAAAAATAATTTAAAGATTGTTGACGTTTTCTCACATTCATCTTTGATATAAGGAAATCACCACCCATTGTTGTTTTTCTTCTGTGGTTGCTTCCAATCGTTTCTCCCTGAATCGTTGCAGTTTCACCGTGCCTTGCCAGCCAGTTTCAGGGAAATCTAGCCAAAAGAATCAAGCGTAACTAGACTCCTACATCTATTGTTGGTCAGTGGTCATCTACAACGATCATTTGGTATGAATTCAACCAATAGTTTTGCTGCTACAGGCATGTGAAATTTCCTCTAATATATGTAAATGGGTAAAAAAGGGGTTTAAATTGATAAAATGTTTTAACTTTGATGTACTTTTCCCAAAATGTTGTGAGATCTATTCTGGGTCACTGGCAATATATAATCTAAATTTGGGATTAATTCAAATAATAGTTTGGCAGGTACAATGTTTACAAAGAAAAAAAACAATACCCCTTGTATTCCCCTTTTTTGGAGAGTGGTAAAAACAATATGGATGTAATAGCCATGATAACACATTTTATACCAGTTTGGTTGATGTAACCAGTCACAAGTAACAAGATGTTACTTTGTGCAAAAGAACTTCGACACTGCTGCTCATGAAATTTCACCAGAACAAAACTGGTGAATGGAAAAAGTTATCATGATGTTCTTAAAAAGCATATACACACGGCCAAGGAAAACATGGATCTGTCACTCCTCTGGAAGGGATGAGCCTTCCCCATTGGCTGGCTTATATTTCTCCAGCTTTAACTGCTTACTGGAGATTATGCAGGCACACAAAATGTTTTATCAACAACTTCCACAGTGATTGTAATACTAATAAACCTAAAGTGAAAGATGTGTTTTTGACTCTATATTTAACCTGTGGCGCATCATTGGTCTCTGAACAATAAAATGCCTCTTTTTTTATGAGGCAGCTACCAAAAGCTATGTTAAGTAGGTCCGACTGTCAAAGCTAGACGTTCCTACCTTTACAAGGACTCAGCTGAGACATAACACCAAATGCCGGCTTTGGAAGAGAGATGGTTTCAAAAATAAATAAAGCCTTAAAGCTAAGGAATTATAAACATACTGCCATGGAGAATGAGGGAAAGCAGTTGAAACAATCTGCGGTATGTAGTATTTTCAATTCTTTCACTGCTTGACACAAAGACAAGTGTCAAACAACTGGAGAGATGAACAAGGGGATGACAGAGAGGTATGGAAAAAAGAAAGAGAGCATTGAGGTGAGAGTGAAGAAGACCACTGGGGAATTTTCCATTTGCCATGAAGGTCTGACACACATCAATACATACATTCGTGCAGAAGAGTATACTGTGTAAACATAGTTGCACAGATTTGCATGGACACTTTTGCACAGTAAAAAAATGTTTTTTACAGTGCATTACATAAATACGAGGTATATATTGAAATGTAGGTGTGTTACATGCACAAAAGCAGACACAAACACACACGCCCCATGAATATTCCTCAGCCTCAAACTGAGGAAAGGAAGTAAGAGAGGAAAAAAAGGAAAGGGTCTTGGTTGCATGACAATGTAAGCTCTGGGATCTTCAAACAAACTCATGCTTGGGCACCATGGGAACAAGGCCAACAAAACCAAAGATCTTGAGGGCTGGCCTTCATTTGGTTTCACTTGTGTCTGTGACCACCTGTTAGTCGGGTCCCTTAGCACAATAATGTAGCCTTTGCCATGGCAATGCGGTTCTGGTGTTTAAGGGGGCAAACTGAGCCTGGCTTTCGCCTTCACATTCCATAGACTAGCTTCAGCCAGCTAACATCTCTCCCACCAGACATTTTCCTTCTGAAAAGCTTTACTCATTCAGAGAAAAGAAGAGAAATTCATTCTTTTTGTGAGAGACAAAACAGTTAAACAAACTGAAGCAGAACTGTGGTAATGGTGTGGGAGGGTCATGCATTTACTCAGTCTCTTAGTGAACAACTCAACTCCACCAAATCTGGAGATGAGACAGAGGAGGCTGATGACTTACACACTGATTTACAACTTTCATTAGACATTTGAAGATTCCTCAAAGCTCAGGCCAGACATAACCGACAGAATCAGTCATTCACTGGCAAGATGCTCCTACCAAGTAGGACTGTCCCCACCAGTGTCATTTATCTGACACTCATTCTGCACTTTCTCAGTTAATTAAGTTTGGGAATTAAACATGTTTAGTGCTTGACGAAATTAGGACACAAGTGCTGTAAATTAAACAGCACAATACAATCCACCTTTACAAAAACCAAAACAGGGTTGGAGAAGCCAAATTTATGACTTTTTAAGACATTTGTCAAAGAATCTTTGATCAAATTTAAGACCTTACATTCATGAAAATTAATTGAACAGGCCCTATCATTACTGACTCAAACCCCCAACCATCGTTTCCATTTTTAAAATGAATAACATTCCTACTGACATCCAAACTGCAAGCCCCTCCACCTATGAATTAAGTGTTGTCTTCATTCACTCCAATCTGTTACACTAAAATTTTAAACAAAATGGAACAAGAAACAAATACAGAATTATCATTATTGTATCTGTGGAATTACTAAAGGAGTAATTCCGCTGAAAACCACTTTTCCACGCTCCTTTTGGAATCTGATGGGTCACCCCGAGTTACTAACACATGCTGCCTTTGAAAGTGGTTTGTCACCTCCAATGGCTGTATACTACATTAACAGAAAACAACAAGAGGAACGAGGGACCCAGAAAAAGCCGGTCCATCTGACGTCAGAAGGACTTTAGCATGTCAGACGTGCAGTTAAGCCCGCCCCCCATTGCCCATTACCTAACCCTAACCCAGAGACATGGCATGACAACACGTATGTTACATGTAAAAAAATCAGAGTGAACAGTACGTGCGAAATATACTGAGCTGCTGCATCGTTGCCCATACTTCGTCTCAGTGTTTTCCTCTTTCTAATGAACAATGTCTGCTTTAAATCTGCCACTTTTCTTTAGTCATTGTTCTTCTATAGCACCAAACAGAAGCATGCTAACACAAAAGGGCGTGTAACACCACCTAGTATCTGGGAGTGGAACACTAATTTGAATTGGCCTTGCTGGCACGTATACCCAGAACTCCGGGTATACGTGTCCTTAATTGGTATAAGGCAATCATACAAATTTCTGAGTGCACATAAATGTACTCAGTGTATCATGATCATGTAATGCTGAAAATCTACCTTATAATCCATTTGATGAAAGAGACTTTTAGTCAATCAAGGACGTTTTCAGATTGGCAGCTTTCAATTAACATGTGAGTGCTGCAATTCCAGACTGTATCTTAGATGCGACTTTTATCCAATGTCAAGACACGGAATTTTGGAAAAGTGGCTTCACTTTTCCATCGCTGTATAAAGGCTATGGAAAAGCTCTCACTCATATTTATATTTAGGTTGGATTTGGAGTGAGAGACAAGAGCTGTAGAAATAAGGGGAGTATTTTTACTTTCCCCCTGATTTTGGCTCCTGCAGCTATAAAGTCAGTGTGTTGAAGGTAGAGATCCCATGTCAAATACCAGTCCTGCAGAGATCATCCTAAAACAGCATGCTGCGTTTTAAGTAAAGGCATTGAAGGCTCACCACAGGAAGCTGACTTTGTTTCCACTAGTTTCACCCTCCGTGTTTCGTTACGAATCCTGTCATCCGTCTTGTCCACAAGATGTGCGATGTCATCAATTATTTCTGTGAGACAAAGAAAAGGGAAAAAAAACAAGGTTGATACAGTTAATTCTTGCTTTGTATTATACACCAATCTACATGACTATTACATTTTCAGAAAGCATTTATACTTGCATAATAGACCTCCCAATATGCTTTGTGTAATAAAAGACTTTATCCGTAATGAAAAAGTGACAGGTTCTGCAGCACATGACATCAGAGCAGTCAACAACTTCAAAAAGGCAGAACCTGCCAACGCACGAGTGGCGGTGATGGAGGGAGTGGGCTGTTGGAAACACTCCTCACCCTTTCAAATGGTTTCACTACTTCCTGAATCCATTCTGGATTTAATCAGGCCCTTATTGTTCATGAGTTTTAAAGATGTAAGCCTCTGCTTCAAGGATGGGGCTGCTAGAGAGAAAGAGAGAGAGAAAGAGAGAAAAAGAGAGAGAGAGAGAGAGTGAGAGCGAGAGGGACTGAAAGAGAGAGAGAGAGTGAGAGAGGGACAGAGAGAGAAAGAAAGAGAGAGAGAAGCATGGCTACAGCTCTTTAGCAGGAGTTCCTGACTTGAAGGTCATCCAGATTGAAGCCTATGTGATTTGTTAGAGTAAGCCACTGTGTTGACATGGTGTATCCAGAGGTCTGGCTCAACAACAAAAACAGATAACTGCAGAACATATTCCAAATTCTTGATTTGTTGAGGTTGGACATTAAAATGTGTTGCTGGTTTCAGTTAATATCGCCTTAGAGTTAAGATTTTGAGCTGCATATACTCAAATGACAAAACAATCTCAATTGATGAATGAATTAGTTAAGTTACTGAAAGTAATAATTCTACTAACAACTTAATATACATTTTACATACAACAAAATTTGCAAAAATTAAATAATTATATCAATATATTTAAATAATTCAGGTAAAATGCAGTTTCTCAGTATTTCAGTGGCATCAGATATAGCTAATTTGGACGTTAAAAAATTCTGTAGTAAATACAAAACTACTGTGATCATCTGTCAACATTGGAAACACTTGCTTGCTACGATTGCTGCTTTTATACTTTTGCGAATAAGATCAGTAAATCAAACACAGGAAAATACGACCTTTCCAGTGAAAAACACAACATGCAGTGGACATATATAATAAATGGTGATAAATGTACTCACTTATGAAAGTTTGAATGTAAAGCAAAACAGTGCTATCCGTTTAAGGGTTAAACTAACACACAGCTATATATGGGCATGTGATAAAAATGTAGAAGTGTTGCTTGTTACTCTCTTAATAAATCCAATTTATTATCAAACCCAATTTGAGTCAATGGTTTCATTTGAAAAGTGCGACTGCAGACTTAAATACATAGCTGTCATTTTATCTTGTGCAGTAGTGGTGGTAGCTCTTGTAGACTTCCTATCTTAAGTGAAAAAACACAGAACTACACAAAACCAAAATAACATATATGAAATGAAAACGAGGACAAGATGAGGGAAAGTTTTTGCATCAACCTCTGATAAACTGATGTTTCACAGAAAAGGAAAATTCAGCTCATTCATATCCACGAAGTCAACCAATCCCGTCTACTGAAAGAAAATTCTTGCTGCCACTTCATGCTGAAATAATCGTCGGCCATGTTCCAAAATTCTTCAGAAACTCTCTGAGCCTTTGCTTTTGGTTTGCCAGAAATTGGGATACACAACTGAAATCCTGCAGGTGAGTTTTCAAGCTCTGACCTTTTGATTTCTGTCTTTAGCTGTAGTTGCAATTAACATGGAGAAAAAACATGTTTCAACTACAAGCCATCAATATTTGACAGGACAGGACAGCGTACCATTGGCTGACATCAGATAATTAAGCTGCACAAATATTTTGAGGAAGGAAAGAAGGGCATGTCAGTATGGAGGTTGCAGACGGTACAGAGTGCAAAGGGGCAAGGATATGGGGATGGGAGACGTGAGAGCGCCGTATGTACAGTGTCCCCGGAGACTCCCACATCATCATCTAAGCATCAGGCAACAATTTAGAAGGAAAGAACGCTTCCTTTACTGGCAGACAAGGGGTGTAGACACTGGACCATTTGTGCCGCGTGCCACTCCAGCTAGTCATAAAGGATGTTTTTGGTCAGCTGGTGCCAAGTTTCTTGATTCAGTTCTGGCCCTGGAATAACATCTCAATTCATTGATGAATTCCCAACCATGCCAAGATACCACGGTGTTAGGATGTGACCTTAAACTGCAGCTGTAATGACACGCTGAATTAATTTTTCAGAATGGCAGCTTCGGCAGGTACTGGCCTTTTCTACGTGCGCAGTCCTTGAATTCACTCTGTTATCAAGTCATGGTCTTAACAACATAATTCTCAATTTCCTACTGTAACTGTTGCTTCCATGTATGACAGCTGCTGGACCTGGCTTGGATCTGCCACACCACAAAGAAGGCCCTGTTTCAGGCAAGAGTTGTTTATTTAAAATGCTGTTACACTGGATAAACCTCCAAAGCCACAGTGTGGGAGAGCACGTCATGTGCGCGAACACACTCTTGTATGCAAACATTTCATTTCGGGTGTTTGTAGGGTGTTTAAAGCTACATTCTGGGTTTTTTTTTTTTATTTCTTTTATCTCTAACACAAAATGGACTGTGTGTGCCATACCTCTTTTAGCAGACAATGCAGAATAGATGTTGACAGAAAGCATCAATGAGCCTGTTTTGAAGTTCATAATATCTTGGCATCATTTTACGTTAAGACAGTGACGTGAATTCAGTTGTGATACATAGAGACACTAAAAGAAATGGTGCTTAGGATAAGCATTTCACCAGAGACTACAGAATGTAAGTAATGTGACATGAATAAACAACTGAAAAAAAGAAAGTCAAATTTGTTAAAGTTAAACAGAACTGGTGTCTCTGTGGATAACAGCAGAACTTTGCATCTTTAGATGATAACATTGCTTTTCTCAGTTAATGCTGTGAAAATATGCAACATAAGGTGTTATGGCATTTTCACTGCAAATATAAAACAATTAACATTAACAGCTAGTTATGTAAATGTTCACACAGTCCTCTGTGCAGTTTTAACCACCCTGTAAAGAGTCTTCTCTACCGCAGAGCAGTTTCCATGCCACACGGTGATGCAGGAGCACATGACGCTTTCCAGCACACCTCAGCATCATGAGGAAGTAGAGGCACTGATGTGCCTTCCTAACCAGATCGGAAGTGTTGGTGCTCCAGGTGAGAATATCAGAGATATGCACGCCCAGGTACCTATAGCTGGAGACCACTTCCACCACCGTCCCTTCAATATGCAGGTGAGAGGGGAAATGTCTGCCCCTTCTGAAGTCCACGATCATCTCCTTGGTGTTCTTCACATTGATGAGGAGGTTGTTTTCTCTGCACCATCCCTCCAGGTGTTCACCAACCCTCAGCACACATCCCTGGGGGGAGCCTGTGCTAAAGGGTGATGGTGGAGGAGGAGACGTTATGGATCTACACAGACGGTTAGAAAGTCCAGAACCCAGTTGCAGAGGGTAGAACTCAATCCGAGTGTAGGCAGTTTCTGAACCAGAGCCAGTGGTCTGGTAGAGTTAAATGGAGACATAAAGCCCACAAAGATCAGACAAAAATAAGAGTCCTTATTCTCTATGTGGGTGAGGGTTGTGTGGACCACAGAAGAAATGACATCTTCTGTGGATCGATTCTTCTTATGCATACTGGTGTGGATCCACAGTAACGTCAATGCAGTCTTTGATGTGGGACATCACCAGTCCTTCGAAGCACTTCATGACTATCAGGGTGAGGGCTACTGGCCGATAGTCATTCAGGCCTGTCACTGTAGAGGTTTTGGGGATGATTGTGGCGGTCTTCAGGCAGGTAGGGACCCCTGCCTGTTCAACAGAGCGGTTAAAGATGTCTCTCAGGACATCCGTCAGCTGGTGTGCGCAGCTCCTCAGCAGCTGCCCGAAGATGTTATCAGGACCTGTGGCTTTGCGTGGGTTAATCTTCTGGAGGATTTATCACAGGCCGATACACTCTTCAGTCATGAAGCTAGTTCACGTTTGGAGTTCCAGCACTATGCGTAATGAAATAAGATATCTGACCAACAACCACCAAACTTATTCTATAGGTTGCATTCACTAATGTAAAAACGTCAAAACGTGTGTAAAAGGTGGCACAGATGACATTTTACAATCCTGTCACACAATTTATTTTGGACACTGAGATTGCAACTGTGGCATAACGTGTTGTTTCTCAACTACCAACAGGGTCAATAGTTTACAAAAAAGACAATATATGTAAAACCTGATGTGGTGCAAAACAGCAATAAGACCGATGTTGCTCTCATATAATGTCATTCACTCCATGCTGCTAACTCTCTGTGCCATCTCGATACAGTTTAGTAGATAAACAATTTCAGTTTGTGGCTGATCCTGCTCCATGTGGGCTAATGAATTAGCAGGTCTGTCAGTGGCACCTGGAAACACATTCACTCACTGTCTATGCAAATGTTTTACTACATGGCGAAGGCACAAACTACAAGAAAACACTGAGCCTTTGGGCCAAGTGTAACCCTAGTCCAGGGTGTACTGCAGAAGATGTATTATTCCCACTATTGTGGCTGTTTAAGGCTTACACCCATAAGCCTCATAACAACACTGTAGGTGTGACACAGAGATCCAGCTGCCTTCTCTTAACTCTGCTCAGTGCTGAATTACTTTGAGAAGGGTATAGGTAATTACAACCAGACCATTACACCACAAAAACTAACAAATATTTCAGATGAAAGATATAACTCTTCTAGCGCAGTCTTCTCTCAAAGGTCAATATTTCTCACTGTATCTCGAGGAAGACGACCTGCTACTCCGCATAGAAATGGATTTCTGACTGCCTATAAAATGGTAGGATAAGGTTCATTAACTTTTTTAATCTCACACAGAAAATTGCTCACTGCATTCTACCTATCTTAATAAGCATAGCATCTTGTATTAGCAGCATAGCATTTGCAACTAGCACATTAAGCACAATGAGATGCCACTGGAGGCACTCGAAGGCCAACTCTAAATTGTCAACAGTGCTGTTGGTGAGAATTCACTTTTGTACACCGCTTTTTAATGGTGAGGAAAGCCACAGGACCTGGCGGAAATGTATGTGGCACAGAGTGAACAGGCAAACTCAACACAGAAAAGCCTGGTCCCTAATCCAAAAAAGGAGTCTAAGAATATACTGTCCCTGGAGCTACGTCTGCGACTTGTGGTTATATAAATTAAAATTACTACCACCACAGTTCACATCTGTCAGTCCAGCCTCATAAAATATATGTAGTGGAGACTTAAAAGGAATTTAAGTGGCCAATCACACTGTGATTATGACATAATTACAGTATTTGATCAAATGTGTCTTCATTACTGTTGCCGAGTCAAATGTTTTTGGAGCCGACTTCGACCTTATGGATATAAGATGTCTTCACTTTATCATTTTATCCAAATAATTACATTATTTATTACCCCACCCCCCAAAGGTGAGGCAAGGGGTATTGCATTTGGCTTGGTTATTTGTTCACACTTGAGCAGAAAGGCTATTGGTTGAATTCATACCAAATTGAGTTTATACATTGTCAGTGACCCAGAAAAGATTTAGTTAAATTTTAGGAAAAGTAGATTCAATCTTTGGAAATTTTTATCTTCCCCCTCCCAGTTACTTATAATTGGCAAAAGTTTAAATGTCTATAAAAAATATATTTGTTTCAATTTACTTCAGACTCGGCACATATATATATAGAGGCAATTAATATGTGATGCATAGACAACACAGTTGGACTGCTGCCAAAGTAAGATACAATACGTGTGAAAGGCGGGGTTTATTGTGCCTGGTACCTCATGTCCTTTATGGTCAAAATGTCAGGTCAGTAATTTTTGACCTTTTGCCACGAAATTCTAAATCTGTTCATCCTTGAGTCAAAGAGAACATTTGTGACATTTTCTGAAATTACCTCATGATAATGATCTCAGTTGACAATGGGACAAGTAGACACTGGTGTAGAGAGACAGTAAAACATATTTTAATAGTAAGTCGTGTCGTCCCAAGTACTGTTGACATAGTTCTACATTGTACCATACATACTACTATACTGATGACTCAATCTAAACACAAAACAACAGTGTGTAAAATCTTGGAACTGATTATCCTTACCCCAGTTAACTCAGCTCAAATAATTCCAGTGCAACAGTGCCCACCTGTGATAATGACCTGCAAAGTAAGCAGGACCTGGTCATCTTAAACAAGCATACAGGTCTAAGTTTATGACACCAGATACTGTTCACACCTCAGCAAAACTCACAGGTTTTATTCAACAATGTCAAGACAGAATCAATAATAAGGCATTTGGTTTTGTATCTCAGTCCCATTGCAAAATCCTGAGTTCCACACAAACCTGGGACTGACTACCAACCAAGAAAACTCCACAATTTCCAAAACAGCATCTCAGGCCAATTCTTATCCATCCTGAACGCTCTGCCACTGCGTAGACTTGATTACCACAGTGACCTCCCAGAAACAGACATTAACCAGACCTAAAAGGCGAGTGAGGGACAAGGATAATGGAAAAATATTGTCAGACTGCAGAACACACAACAAACTGGCCCATATGACATTCATGTTTCTCATTAGGTTTTAATTGTATCATCCACTGAAATGGGAGAAAGACAGCCCTATGGAGAAAGAGGAGGGATAAACTGAACAGTTTGTGTGCACTCAGGGCTGAAGCTTAGAGATTCAAAAATGTAGCATCTTGTGAGGGATTTTTTTTTTGTGCGGTTTTCTCTTTTAGAATGTTTATTTGAGATACTGACAGATCCCACTGTTATAACAAACTCCAGTGCCAGTGAGGATACAAATATATAGATAAAAATCACCCTTTTATTTGCAGATATGCATTACACCACATTGGGTAAATGCAACTTTAGCATGAGGTCTAAATATCCATTTCAAAGCAAATCATCACATAGCCTAGTTTAAAACCTAATTCAAGCCAGAGCATACATAAGTTCAGTAAGATGGTTATCATGGGCTGTATCTTAATTATTAAACTCCTACATACCAAATCTGCTGCACATCTACTTAGGCCACTGTATTGCTGACTGACACAGAGGCTATAGCAGTGGCGGTTTTGGTTTGTGTGTGTGAGCATGTGGTGGAGGCAATACCATAAACAGTGACACCCCAGTGTGGCTCCAGGATGTGCTGTATTAACTCTGTGTGTTATTATAGGACTACTTCCCAGAGTGGGCAAAGCGCACAGAGAAAAAGCTTGTTTTCTCTTGCCGATTTAAATGCAATCTGACTCGATGGGGCTAATTCTGTTGTGCTTATTCAGGAGATGATTTCTCCTGAGGATATGGAGAAAGGGGGGAAGTAAAGAAGTTCTTTTTTTTTCACTCAAACCTCCTCTTGTGCCCCTTGTTATAATGCAGGGGGAGCTGACTACAACTGTTACCAATTGGACCTGGTGTGACTGACTGTGTATGGAGGGAGGTGCTGTGTTGCCAACCAAAACACACACATTTCTGGATGTAACTGGAACTTCACTTGGCACACACACAGGCACTCAGCGTGATGATACAACACAAAGCAATTACAGTATTTACAAGAAGTTGCACAGTCTTGGAAGAGTTTCTTTAAACTTATTTCTCTTTTTTCGTCTTCCCCTCGGCTGCTTATTGTAAACAAACTCAAAGGGAGTCTGTGGGGAGACAAGATTAAGGGTAGTTCTATTAAAATCCTTGGGGTTTTTTTAACCAGCTGATAAAATGTGAAGAAATTCTGCTCATGGGAGATGCGATTATAAAGAACAAAAAATTAAACATGCTTAGAGTGAAATAACCACAACCACTTTCTGTCACCAACAAACCTTTAGCATGACAATGAAAAAAAAAAAAACAAGGTGAGGTAATGATTAGATTTTTGCCGAGGAGGCCAACAGTTCAAGGAAAGCCACTTCAGTATATTATTTTTCACCTAGGGGCCAACTAGTCTTAATGTAATACATTAGAGATCAATGATAGTGATGCTATTAAATGACCTGTCTCTGACGTGTAATAGAAATATGAAGCAGAGAAATGCCCATTTAAACAAACAAGATGGGAAATGAAGGATCATATCACTGTGTAAAGCAACATTGGGTATACATACTGTACATATTGTTTATTTAATATAAAACGGTGCTCTTAAACATTTCTACCAAGCCTGTTTGTACTCTATCATGATCCGAGCAGTACAAATACACAGACTTAGTTGTTTTAAAATGCATTTACTTCAGCGCAGTACAGTATGTCTTCTTAACTCTCACATAATATATGCATGTTTGTGTGTCTTTAAGGCAAAATGTGCACATGTGCTGGTTCAGGAATCGCCACATACAATTCATTCTCCCAACATCTGGCCTTCTGAAGTACTGAGCCACATGTGTACAGATTAGTCTCACTGCTGGACATTGTCCCCCCCTCGGCCTCAATGAATCTCCTCCTCCCTAAAACTGGACTGACAGGATGCCCAGGTCAATACGTTGGGGATTGGATATCTTCTATTGCATCATTGGGCATTAGTTCTCACTGGTGTAGCAGCAGGATGTGACCAAATGGTCATATTATAGTATTGTTTGTTTACACTTTAACTAAGTATTGACCACAAAAAACCTTTACAACTTGATCCAGACATGCTATAGCATAGTGTAACATATAACCTATATTTAAGCAATTCGACAACACAAAAGCAGCAGAAACAAGAATAATCTGTGGCAGTCAAATACATAAACATGACTACATGAAATCATGAATGAGAAAAAAAGTGGGGAATCTTGTCGGATATTGTGAGAACAAAACTCATTTCCCTTTCATGTATAGTGCGCTACTGTATGTGGTTGGCAGAACACTGACAACTTACAACTGACACACAAAAAAAACTTTGGATATAAAGGGGAATTTTAAAATGCCAAAAAAGTAGTGACAGTAGTGACCTTCTTCTTTGACGCCTGTAAAATGCCGGCCTCCACATCTCCAGCTCTAATCCTAAACATTTGTGTGCCAATTTCAAACTAAAACCGGCTGTGTGTCCACAGATAGTTTCACCTCAATAACCCTACTACGTTCAAGCCAACATCTATCATGGCAAATGATGGACACCAAAAAGGATAACCAGTTGATGAATGTTGACACTCTTCCATTTGAAAACGCATTGCTCAAAGAAAAGGACATAAATTGAGGAAAATGTCACCACTGCACACAGTTTTAGCACGTACAAACTGTTTTTAGAGAAAATGTACGTGAATGATCGATATGTACTGTGGCAAACAAATTTATCTTACAGGACTATACTAGCCACCTGACGACGATGGCATGTTTCAATTTCAAAGATATTCCCTTCTATTCTACTCTATCACACAAATACATCCACTTACTATGAAAGGCATGTTTTTAAAAAGGTATTCTCACCCATGGCTGATTACATGTGCTAACACAACATTGCTACTTATTAGAATGTCATTACTGTATGTTAGGAAAGTGTCTCAGTGGAAAGGTAAAGTATGTAATACTTCTTGCTTGTATTTCGGTACAGAACCAATCAAACATTGCTCTTCCTATCCATGCAGCAAATGAAGAAGAGCGTGAGAAATAGTGTAGCAAGAACAAAAAGAAATAAAAGAAAAATCATTTAATATTTCTGTCAAAGCAGTTACTCTCTAAAAAACTAACACACACACACACGCAATTGCATAATAAAATTCAACAGCAAAATTCCAGAGGCCATAAATGGTGCCGTGTGTTGTCAAGAGGTTTGTTCGAGGAGAAAGGCTGGAAGGACTGTTTTTTTTTTTGTGGTCAGCCCTGAGTTTTGTCTCAGACACAACAGTTCAATAAAGGACCAAAGCAGAAAAAGGAGAGCACCAAAGTCACTTTGATTTTACATTGTTCTCCGTATACACTCTGCAAGAAGCCGTTATTGGCTGAATATACATTATGTTGTTGTATAGCTAGACCTGGCCTCCAAACTTCACCGGAGCTATGTCACTGTAAATCGGTAAATGGTATTTATTTATTTAGCATGACAATAAAACAAAGAAAAACAAATCAAACTACCATCAATTGTGCAGATGAGACAGAAAATATTAGGTAATTTCTAAAATTATAACTCCCACAACAAGACAAGAGCTAAAGAATATACAAATGAGTGACAATACATAAGACTGATTAGATAGTCCTTTGGTAGCACTAGGCAAAAGATGCTGTGACAAGATAGTGTTGTTTTGATTGAACATGTGCTTCTGTGATATTTAAATAACTCAATAGTACATTAAAAAAAAAAGATGAGTCTGTCAATAATTGTTATCTTCAGTGTGCAGTGACAGTTCAACGGTTGTTTTTTCAAAGCAGGGAAGATGTTTTACAAAAGTGATTATCTTATCAATACTGTGAGTATGACAATAATTATGTCGTTGTTGTCCATGATTTGCAGAAATATTCAGCCTTATTCTAACAGAGTACTTTCAGAACAAGTATTCAGAGAATGCCTCATCTTGCTCCTATTTTGTGCCAATCTCAAGTTTCTATGACAACCTGTTCTTCCAAGAATGTGATTTTGACCTTTCTGTTAAATGCGACCTTGACCTTTGACTTTTTGCAATATTGATAATTTTGTTATATGTATATATGTGTCAGTATATGTAATATGATAATATATCCAGTATTGATTAAGTTATAGCATGATATGTCCATGCTTGACACACAGTGTTACAGAAGTAAATTTTGTGACTTGTCACCTTTGACCTCCAGAGATCTCAAAAACTATTGGTTGTAGGTGATAACACTAATTATTAGAATTGTAGAAGTCTTCATTCCGCATCGTTTGGTACCAATCTGAAAGTTCTGTGACTCTCCGTTCTTGAGTTATAACCGATAATGTAATTTTGACCTTTTAGTTAATTGTGACCTTGACCTTGGCTCAAATGGATCATTGCATCTGATGCGCATTAGCTATATGTATATGCCGATGTTATTTCATGGTGAGCTCTATAGTTTTTATTGAGTTATAGCATGATTACAATACACACTGATTACAATAACCAATGTTGGGCAAGATTAAACAATGTTGGGAGAGATTCAAAAATCCGAAAGACAGAAAAACAAGAACGAACAACAACAAACCCCACCCCCTTGCACACATTTTACCTAATTTGCCCCATCTCTTATTTTAAAGACATATTTTTGATGACTGTGACTTTTGACCTACATTCGGCAACGTGTAAATGGATCTATTCTTGACCATCTTGCACCTTTTCTGCAGTAGTTTTTGCGTAGAATTTTTTGACAAAAAAAGACCCAACTAAATATACTAACAGAAAGTACAGGCAGTGGGGAGGGTCTCTGCAGGTAAATAGACCACCACTACACACCAACAGAGAGTCAGAAGATGATTGACAAGGATTATTATTATAATAAGTTTTTTTTAATGAAACAATTACATACTTTGCCATAAAGATATATAGAAAAGATGGCGTCTTTGGGTATACTAAAATTATCTGAAAGGTTTTTAAAGAGTATAAACTCACCATGCAGTCTCTACTGAAAGCCTAACGCATAGCTTGGCACAGAAAGAATACAAGACAACACCTGAGAAGAGGGCACTGGGGCTTTTTCATGAGCAATGCATGACTTTAACACCACTGATGCTTTGTCAAACAACCTGTGTCATAGTCTGCAAAAACAGGAAATGATCAGCGGCGTGAATATAAACAAAAAAAACAAGTGAGTCACACACGATCATCAAAGAAAAAAAAAAACATCAGGAGGAAAGAGATTTCGTCAAGACCACTAGGCATGTGTTGACTGTAATGGGTTTTAGCTTTTATATCCTTGGGTTTTTCAAGCCAGCTGGAACATATCAATATAATACCCATAATTAATAAAGATCAAACTCCTCATGCTACCCACACAAAAATACAGGATCTTACATCCTTTGTGAAAAGAAGTAGTAACACCACCACTCCTATATGACTCGTCATTCTTATACAGTAAATGTAATGAAGGTGAACTGAAGTTATTGGTGCATTACATATAATTTGTCATTTCAGGAATAATATAAAGAAGTCTAAAATGTAAAAGAACAGAGCATAGACTGAAAGAAAAGGGAAGATGTGTGATTATTACCAGGCCTTCCACAGTCACCCTTCATACGGCCAGGTGCCACTGAACAATGTGTGTGTGATGAGCATCAGGGTGCCAGCAGCAGCAGCCGTGTGAAGCAGGGACCACCCTGTCACTGGCACAGCACCTCCAAACCAGCCCCTGTTACACTTCATCACTAACACCACACTTCATTAGCACGAACACCCAGGAGGGGGTGACATATTGAAAAATAGGAACTAATAAAGAAAGAAAAAAGGAAAACTGCTGACAAGGAGAAGAGGATACTGGCACAGGTTCTACTGTACCAACCAATTATCTACTGTACCAACTAGTTCTGATTCAGATGTACTTGAACGCAGACGGAGCATTCAAAAAAAAAGAAAATGATATAACGGTATCATCTCACTCAGATTAAGTGTGAATCCTCTTTGCATTATTGCACCCACAGGAAGAATGTAGGAGTTGTAAACAAGCAAAAGAAGTACAAAGTGGGTCTTTTCCCCTAATTGAAATAATCTGACTCTAAAAATCCAGGGCCCCCTTTAGAGACTGGAGCTTCCCGGCAATACGCTGGCCGACTGACTGACTGACTGACTGAGGAGCTATGGAGAGACTTTGATCTTCATGCCAGAGCCTGTTTTACTCATAATGCACACGCGGGGAGATACATATGCTCCCATGCACAGACGCTGACACAAACACAGTCGTCTAGAACACACGCAAACACACGCTCAAAAAATAGGAAGGCGCACACACTTTCTCACATACATACACCCAATTCCCGGATATGACATGCTTTCATCAGACATTTGGATCCCAAACTGAAGAGGAGTCATCCCCAGAGTGACTAAAGATGTGTTTGGAGGGAGAACAGGAGCAATAACAAATGGCTAGCTGTAAGACCCCTGATAATGTTTTATTGGGGAGAGAATCCAGGGCCTGCTGTTATTTATCTGCTGAAAATGACCCAAGGATGCAGAACATGAAATATCACTGTGTTGTTGTTCAGCCAGGAAAATTCTCAGGGAGAGTCGGATCAAAACTGGGATTATGGCTGTCAGTGAGCTTTACTGATCATGCACTGTTCATGAGTCCTCTTCCAATATGGTCCTGGAGTTCAAAGTCCTAATAAATGGCTCTGCTGCCAGAGACGTAACTTTAACCAATATAAACAGGAAGAAAACCAGCAGCTCCAAATGACCTCATGGAAAAGACTTAAAACTACAGTAAGTGTCTTTCAACATCAAATCAAGTCCAAGTTATCCTGTTTAATTAACATATTACGCTGCCGGTACAATGACTCAATTGGCTGTACACAAACCATGACTGAAGCTGAATATACAGATGTGATACTCCTAATATCTGTAGTGTCAGAAGTTATTAGTTAGTTTTTAAATAGAGGGATGGGAAATGATGGGGCATCTTTTTTTTTTTTTTTTTTTTGTTATGTGACAAGAAGTAAGCGCAGTAATTGATCCCCAGTCCTTTTGTACAAGATAATGAAAACACTCCCATGTTCCTCCCAGTGGACAGGTCAGAGCCATGCATCCCTGGCTGAAATAGTGACAAAAATGCAGCATATTTTTCACCTAATGATAGTAGCACTGGTGACCTACTAACCTGCTAACTCCAACATGTGAGGAGCAACATGATTGTACTTAACAATACCTACAACTAATCTCTATACAATATACACTGGTACAGAGCTCAAGAACTGACATATAAATGTACTACATACCCAGGTGTCAAAATTGCATATTAACAGGACATAATATTTCTACCATGAGGCAGCTTGTCCCCTCAGGTAATCTGGAACAGGCCGTCTGGTGTTCATAACTATAGGTGGAAAAACCTGAAGTTTTATGCTCCAAGTCCTTGTAACATATTGCCCACTTACATTAGGACAACCCCGCAAATATAATCATTTAAGGTTGAACTGAAAACATATTTACCTGCACATTCAATTTACTTTTACTATTTCAACAATAATTTGATTTTTTTTTTTTAATATTCTATTGTCCTAACTCAGGAGTGTGGATGAGTCTTGTCTTGGTTTTATTTATTATTTTATTTCTTTGTTGTTTATTCATGTTTTCATGAGCCCTTTTTAATTTTTAAGCTTATTTTATTTGTTTTTTGTCTAATCTTAGTATTACTATTCTAAAATTTTGGCAGGTTTTATATCTTTCATTGCCTACTCTTTGTTTTAATTATTATTTCACAATATTTTATTTTAATGGAAGTTGATTTTTACGTTTTGGATGCAATTCCTACAATACTCTTTCCAGTAAACTGTGCTGTTTTGCTTACTATTTTAATGGTATAGCCTTTTTGGCAAAAATATACCAGTGCCGCATATGTTTATAGCTTATAATATAAAACATTACAGCTATATTGTAAACATATACAAATGTGTTGTTTGATTACAACTAATGTAACTGAAAAGAGACAAAAACAGAGTCAGGCTTGCATACCAGGATTTTACTCCATCAACACGGCTGTGGCTCAGTTGTGGGTCAGACTTGGTGGCTCGAATCCCCGCTCTGGCTGCCCACATGTCAGTCTCCTTGGGCAGGACACTGAACCCTAAATTGTTCCCAGTAGATCTGGTCACACCTTGCATGGTAGCAGCTGCCTACTGGTGTATGATTGGGTGCATGAATGGGTGAATGTGAGGCCTATGTAAAGCACTTTGAGCACCATGAAGCTGGTAAAGAGCTATAGAAGTGCAGTCCATTTATGATACAGAAAATCTCAGTTGTGCATTTGGCGCAACTGTCTTCTACTCTTAGATGTTATAATAAAAGTTTGGCCAACAGTGCGCCTAAAATAATTTACCATCTTGTGAAGAAACAGCTTGCAGACAGTTAGGAGTGGTGCATGATGCTAAGCAAACAAAAAAAATAAAAATATGACGCAACAAGACCACATGCAACGCTGTGGGCAATGCACTGAAAACACTTGAAATCACAGAGTAAAATCATAGGCACAGTTGCATGTGCACACAAGTTGTCCAAGTGGCTGGGCTTAAATCTTATTGTTGATAGCTATGAAATGTGACAGTATGCCACATTATGCAGCCATTTGCAAAAACAGCTGCACCTACAGCTGTTCTGTAATTATCCAGATCCTCCAGCTGATGAGGAGAAAAAAAAAAGGTGCTGATTTCTGGAAGAAAAGAAGAAATGTCCGCAGAGGAACTAAACAAATTAACAAATCCTGTATGAGACCCTGTGACTCCCTCAGCTAAACTTGGATTATTTCACCACCGCAACATATCTATCCTACAGGAGACACAGATGCATGAATCATTCCAGTTGGGAGGTGTAAACACTAAATGAAAACCCATATTTGTGCGCCACCACTGACTCTACTGCCCACAAGTGGATTCATGTGTGGGCTGCAAGAAGGAGCTGAGGCAGATGGCCTGCAATTATAACTTTTATTGCTTTGTTTAAGGATTTAAACTTCAAACTACAAGTTATGCTAATTGATTTTTTAAGGGAAACTTTATTTATACCTGCAAATGTGGGATGTGGGATGTGGGGGGTGGGGGGCACCTATGATGGGTTATCAGATAGCCGATCAAATGGCACCTGTAATGTTTTCTTCTAGAAAGCTGACATCAGTAATACTTTATAGAGCATGATTAAAGAGTTGTAACAGTTTGCAAAAGTGGAACCTGTGATTAAGATCACCAAGGATGCAACACTTTGAAGGTTAAAGGATCATTATCGCTTCCAGACTTATTTCTGTCAAGTGCCTCTAAAGTGCAATAACAATGAAGATGTTATGTCTACTGGTACCTTGTGCTAAGTTATAACACAAAAACCACAGCAAAGGTTGAGTAAATAATTTAAAAGCAAGATGTTAAACAACAGATCGTTTTAAAAACTATGATTGATCTCATCTTAAACACAAAAAAGAAAATATGTGCAAAAGTAAAAATGTGAATAAATTGCCCAGTAAATAATCTTCTTAGTGTAGTCTTAATTCTCCTTGCTTGTCCGTTTGCAAGATGGGTCATGTTAATTAAAGAGCTTGTTTGACTTGTAAAGTGTCACAAAACACCAGGTTTTTTTACAATGTCAGTCTTCCTCCCAGATATAAAGTATTTCATTTCCTTTTCCTCCACATCAGCTATAAGCCTTTAAATGAATTCCTTCTGTGTGAGACCACCTGACTTCTTGATTCAGAGAATAATCTTTCCTCATGTCATTGTAGCTTGTCTGTTCCTTCTTTTCTGCATACATTTTGTGGCTCTCATTCCATCTCTTAACCGCTGGCTTTCTCTTGACTTCCATCTTGCCCCTTGACTCACTATTAGAATCTTTAAATACCTCACCACGCCGTCCTTGCACAGTGACTAACCTACCCTAGTCTCTACAACGCTATGCACAAAGCAGGGTGTGTATTTGTGTGTGCTTGCATGCCCATGAGGTCGTATGATGACGTCCATCTCGAACTTCGTCTCATCCTCGCCCAGTCATTGGCCCCTGAGCCCCTTCATGCAGTTATAAATATGGCCTGTGTGCCAATCACAACCTAACAACATGTGCTGGACATGTGGTGTGCACTTTCAGTACAAACACAATGATCTCACACTCAGACAGGGCACTTACAATCTCAAGCGTGTGCACACGGACACACAACCTGACTGTGGGCCGCTAAAGAGATGTATACATGTGTACTTGCACACGCACGTAAAACGTAAAAATGCCCAGCAGATGAAGGTGCAATCTTCTCTCTGTGCTTAAATGGGAACCACGTGCTGGCTCTGGGTTGAAGCAGACTTAGTAAAGTAAGTCCTTCCACTCATTATGTGGGATGACCCATGCTACCCTGAGGCTGAGGGGAACGCAAGGCAGCTCTAACGTTAGTCGGCTCTTTGAACGTGGCCTCCAAACCGGTGCGGTTAACAATTAAATAAACATAGGGGGAGATTTGTTCCCGCTGTCACTTGCGTTAGCCAAAAGGAACCTGCTGGCCTGAGCCAGTCCAAGGTACCATTAAATGGCAGGGAATCCTTTGCTTAGAGCCAAGGGAACTGGCAGCTGAAATTGAAGAGGTTCCCAACCGCCAATACCACCAACACATACAGCTAATGTGCTTCCCCTGGACATTCTGCCCACAAAAGCTCTCTAGGGAAAAATTACAGCACAGTATCAACATCAGTTTGCCGTTAAATTGTACACATACCACATGCGCTAGGCAATTCTCCCAAAAAAGCCAGAGCAGTGACTTGGCTATGCAAACATAGTACAGTCAAATCATGACATCCTTTTTCTAAACAGGTTATCCAGTGAGGTAACCCCAAATAGTGGACAGTGCATTAAGCACCGACACACTAGATAAATCACATAGTAGATATGTGCCACACATTTCACTTTATAAACATAACTTTATTACATCATATACATCACAGCAAGACTGAGGGACAAAACAGCACAGGAGTAAAACGACAACTAACTTAAAACCTTAGTAGAGATCAATGGCAGATGCATTTTTTGATTGGAATACTGAGAATTAAACGTAGGGCTATGCTGAAACTGGATATTACCTTTAGCACATTAAAAAAATTACACTTTTTAATGATGTACAGTACATATCGATATCTATAAATGTTTCTCCCCAGTTATGATTTAAAATTAAAAAATAAAAACACTTACATCCCTGAAACTCAAAACTTTCAGGGATATAATGGCTTTACCCTGAGCTACCACTGGATATCCATCATGTGAATGCAATCACTAGGACAGATTTAGTTGGAGTTTTTAATTCCTTAATAACCAACATACATGACCTAGTGGAAGAACCCTATCACTTTGAGCTTCTCTGTGAGTATTACTAGTATGCAAAGGGGAGCACTTTAGTTGAAAACCAGTTTTTGGATATACATCAAGCAATAATAGGCCAACTGAGATAACATTCAGTTCATGTTGATCATCTTAAAAATGTCCATTTTGTGGCTACCATTCGGAGTTCATATGGTGTAATTTTCATTGACTGGGTTGACTGACTTTACGGGTTATATTTTGACGTGTGTTTTTTTGAAGTGGTGTGATTTTTCCAAATGATTTGGGGAATACAGCATACCCTTGCTGTCAGCCCCCAACATCATAAGCTTGTTTTTTCCCTCTAAATAAGAAGGCATTGTACTAACAGTGCAGGTCATGAACGTAATCAACATCAAGAGTGCCTGGTCATACCATTATCACTTTTTCCCACAAATTATAATGAATGTGATCCTAATAGTGATGCCTTGTTTTGCCATAGAAGTACAATGACTGTAGTTGTAATAGTAACGAAAGATTAACTGTAATTTCAGCCAGACTGAGTTCTTTCAAGTAGCAGAAAAGTAATAAGGAGGACAACCGAGTTCATTAGGCTCATCCAATGTATAAACGTTCAAACTAGAGCAAAGTAATACTGATTGACCACTGAGCAGAAGAAACATCGAAATTAATTGTAGAACAAAACCGTTCTTTGTAAAGTCATAATGACAGATGTATATTGATGGATACTGACGTAAACACTGGCTGATGTATGGAAGATTGATAGATAAACATAAAACCTTAAATTTATGGTGAAAAAACTTCACAGTGAAAGTCACAATGCCTGCTTAACATCCACTAAGACAGAACTGAAAAGATAGATTTCTCAAAGACATGGTAATGAGACCAAACCCTTCAAAGAACACATACACACATCCCAAAAACTATTTGTTTCCAAGTGTTGTGTCATCTTTGCTTTCAAGACGGTGGTGGGAAAGAATGAGTGAAATCATACTTCCCTACATTTTTCCCCCCTTTCTTATTAGTGTATGCATTTTGAGGGATAATGCGCAATTGATAGTTTGTGAAAAAGCCTGTGACTGCCAGGCATGGTGGCTGTGCGTGTTGTAGAGGATGGATGGAGCAGGGAGTGGAAGGGAAACAACCTCACCCAGTCTCTACACAGGCGTGTTGGTGGACATCTGGATGCGATCCGGGTCTGCAGACGAGCTGAGCAGGGCTAACCACACCTCAGACCTGCATCATGCTGCACACTGTTCTCCTTTGGGTGCAAAATGTCTGGACAGAATGCCTGCAATAACTTATTTACTTGCATGGTTAGATGAGTTTCTTTTTTTAATGCCTTTCAGAATTGTCACACTATAAAATAATTAATTGCATTTCATGACTGAGGCATGATTTTTTTTCATCCTAATTTTAAATCTTTCTTGTCCTTTGTCTTTAACAGCAGAATGTTAGCCTGGTCCCCTTTGGTGTTGAACTAATTTCCTTTGCCAAGAGACATGACTTTACTCTACTGACTTTATTAGGAGTTTTGATGAACCACATTTCAATGCTGGATCCAACAAGGAAGGATGGGGAGGAGGGAGCAGACACCCTCACAGGACAGTATCAACATTAAAAGCAATACCAACTACGATAGCAACAACTAGAAAAACACTCAGAGTGCAGACCTCCGTCAAGACAGAGATCCTGGATTCTGGATCACTTTGAAATTATACATTGCAGTCAATGGAGAATACATTTCAAAGTGACGCAGAATCCAGGATCTCTTCCAGATCTTCACCGGATCTTCATTGTGTCATTCCCAAGCTATACTGAACGTTTCATCTTAATCCATCCATAACCTTTTGAGTTAAGTTGTACAAAGACAGACAGACAGACAGACTGACTGACAAACGCCGGCAAAAACATAACCTCCTTGGTGGAGTTAACAACAGCAGCCCAGACAAAGAAAACAACAAAACCACACAAGAGCAGCTGTTTACATTAATCTGCTGCATCGGAAGGACTGTACTAAAGTGACTGTACTAGAGTAACAGAGTAAAACACCAGAGTAAAGAAATTAGATCAACGCAGACAGGCTGGGGTGACCAGAGTGATGAACACAGTCATGCAACCACAGCCACACCCCCTCCCAGAACCAGGATCCAGAAAAGCAGTGGACACCACAGAGAAGGGGTCCAAACCACCTCTCCAGAAGCAGCAACAAGCCAGCCCTGAAGATGACCAAGGACAACCTCAGCCCGCTGCCCCACAGTGGCGACCACAGGCACCAGAGAGCCAAGGATGCCAGCTGCCAAACCACCGCTGGGGGTTATCCGCCTGAAGGCAAACAAGGCACCAGTCCTTGAACCCCTCTTGGGCCCAGAAGCCATCCATCCCGACCAGTAGGGTGCCCAACCAGCACGCCGTGACACCAGGCAAACCCAGACAACCCCCTGCCGCAGGCCAGCAATCCCCCCTCCCAATAGCACAGAGAAGTGCTCTGTAAATGTCGTTTCAATTCACCCCATGTTGTGATCCACCTCGACCTCTGACCTCTTTCACATCATGTGTACTTTACATTTACCGTCTCTTAATCTCACACTATTAACAATGTTTTCATTACTTAAAACACATGCAGACCAAACTGACGTCAGATGTCGACATATACATAAATAATCAAAAAGGTGCAGATTCTTTATATCTTCATTTAAAAAAAATTCGAGACATGTCTTGTGCCTCCACATCTCACAATTCACATTTGATATTTTGACAAAACCATATAAGAGACCTTTCTATATTTCTACATGGTAACATGTTTCTTATATGAACAGTTAACATCAGCATAATTCAACTCGCATAAACACATTTCTCTGAAGCCACTTCAAGCTAAATGCCAGTTTCCACAGACATGCCAGCCACAATAATGAAGCCAAAAGCTGCTCTTAATACATTATAATACTATTTACACAGTACACAAAACACATAAAGAAACATGTCACCAATCTTGTAGTATACTGCCTTAATTCCACACATTACACTGAACCTAAATATATAAACTATTTAAGCTCGTAATGAATGACTGGTATGTAGGGAAAAAAATACATCTTCAGACATTAGTCTTGGCGGAGGTCTGCGCTCTCAGAATGCATTTCTACTTGTGACATATTCATCATATAATTACATAGAGGGTAGAGGTTTCCATTAGTAGTAGTAGTATTAACAGTTATGGATATCTGTACTATAATAGCAACATCAACCCCTCCCCAAATTGATTTGTGCGAGATAGGCAACAGACTATCATCAGAATTCTTGTATTTATGCATTTCTTTGTTTGTCACAAGAGCAGAATAGTTACAACTGATAAAATCAAATATTAGTTAAACTCTCAAGTGAGATTTGAATCTTCCACTAAATACACATACAACACTAACAGATGCGCCTGCGAGTGGCTCAACCTGCAAAAATAAATTAATCACTGATAGCGTTTCATTATCTCTCTTCTACTACTGCCTCACATCACTTCAGTCTTCTCAAGAGTCTGGGAATTTTTGCCACCAGCTTTTTTATTGTGGGGCCTTCCCTGCCAACCACTGTCACTAGCACACATTTGCTCCAGATGGATTGAGATAAATTAAAGCCATGATCCAGCAACAAAGCCTGGAACTTGGGAGAGTAGAAAGCATGTAGGAGGGAGACCTCATAGGATGAAAGCCTCCTCTACATGTTAGCATCTATTAAAAATAACTGAGAAAATAAAACGAAACTCAGGCCAAAAATCTAAAGCCACTTATCCATCGATTACTTTTCCAAATTGCATGAATAGAATTTGCAATGTTATGACATGATTTCTCATGTCATCTCATGATAATAAAATAACAAATAATTGCATTTGTGATTTAATTGAAAAACCAACATTACACATTTCTGTTTTTTGACATTTACTAAGTATTGGTAAAGTTTCATATGTCCCATGGAAACGCAGTTGACTTTCTTAGAGATACACTGAGACAACCAGATCACGTAATTGATTAAATGTCTACAAATGTTTTATTTGGTTTTTTGTTTTTTTTTTTTAAGTAAATGTAAATTTCTTTTGATGGCCTTAAAATGGATTATTCATCACTTGGCGGTTACTAATGTGACCCAACTCACTCGCTCACATCTTTGTTATCGTTCCCGTCACTACAACACCAGTAGTGTGACTCCAACAGGCCTTAGACAGAGATGGATGCAGGGACAGATGGATAGAGAAATAAGAACACAAGGACTTGTGATTGATTGTAGCCTGGTAAGGATACAAAGACCTATGTTGTATCTTCATTTGCTATTTTTTGTCACTCTATCACTCAGCCCCTGCTATCAATAACATATTGTGATCTTAATCGGATTTTTAAAAACGTTTTAAGAATTTAACCTAACAAAACTTTAAATACAAATGTATACATATCTGTCTGAAATATAATAGCAAACTAAGTTCTGTGAGTGGAAAAATTCACAATAAATTAGAATTGAACATTTCCATTAACTTGTTCAGGCAAAAGTTAGGATTGAAAAATAGTAGCTGACGCTCAAGCATGTGAGTGCATACCCATTTCCCTCTAATTACATTAAAATGTGTATCATGTAATGGCTAAAAAAAATATATATTTCCATTTCATATTTCATTAATAAATGTTAATGTGTTAGTTATACAGCTCAAATGGAAAAAAATAGGAATGTGTTATGTTTTTTGCACTGGTGCTGCTAAAATTATCATTCGGGTACACCAGTGCTAGTGGAAAAAGTTAGTCTGGAGGTCTTTATATAGCTCTCTATAATTCCTCAAGTCAAAAACCAGTCAGCCAATCTGGTGGTCACATAAGATGACGCTCTCTTTCATGGCTCATTAAACGCTCAAAATTCCTCTAGTGACAACACTGTTTTGAACGTCCCATCGTGACTCGTTGCATTAACATGCCGTCTGGAAAACCCTACTCACAACTAGAAGCTTCACTCTCAAATACAGTGAATCAAACAAACACTAAATCAATCTTCAACTCTGACCACACTCACATTTTGCAGAGTGCCATCATTAGTATGGTTTATTTGCTCACCGAGCAGAAGCAAGCGGGGGGCCGTATTCTCTGGGCTCACCACTGATGTCATTGTGCCACAGTAGTAGGAACCCCTCTATCCTTTCACTCGACTGTTTATTTGGAAGTCATCACTGCTGCCCAGCTTAGGTCTTTACATGCTCTGCTGAAGCACTGAATCAAATCAGTGATCTAATTATTAGCAAGACATGAACTCAATCATGGGAGTAAAGCCTATTCAGTTCTCTTAAGTGGCTGGCTCAGCTACAGAGAGGACACTTGGCAAGTAACACACTTTTACTGTACCAGTGATCAAGGCTGGGTGACAATGTGCTGTAAGAATCCAGCACCAGAAAGGTCACCATCTGAGCTATTGCACCAGCAACATGAAAGGATCCATAAACGGCACAGTGAAACAGTAATTGGGCAGAACAAGATAATAGAAACGACACATGAAAAAGTAATCACGCTGACTAAAGTTGCCAGGAGAACCATTTTTACTAGAAATTCCCTCTCTGTAATTACTTGCTACAGAAGCTATCATACTACAGCAGCAAACATTCTGAACTTACCATAAAGAGGCAATGCTATACTTTGTTTTTACTGATAATACAGAGTCATTATAACAGAAAGACTATAGATTAAAGGTTTACCAGATGCTGCTGTTGATGATTTTGCCATTCATGATAACATTTTGTTTTGAAATATACAGATGTATATCTTCCACTGACAAGATAAATATCTTCCATCTAGATATTGAAGGAATATTTTGCTTTTTAAAAGTGGAATTATGCACTTCAAAGCATTTCCCTGTAGACGACATAAACTATAAATGTTATACTTGGATCTAGATTCTTCATTAGTTAAACTCCACATGTTTATATTCAACCCAATGAAGAAATGACATGGGAAAGCTAGTTTTAAGTGGTGAACTTAAAATTCATATTAACCCAACCCCTTCCAGATTATTGGTTGTGCACTCTGTCCCATTTAGATACATGTGTTCATTAATACAATCAGCAGCTGAACATTTCAGGCAATTGCCTTGAAGTTTGGAGACATTTTCAGTTTTTACGACAACTACATGCTGCTGACAAACAATTACATTGCACTCAGAGAAATGTTTGTCAGAAGTCTTGACCTTATATGTGCAAATATTTTTATGTAATTAGTTACAAAAAATTAACGAATTAAGCAGGAAGTGAAACGGGTTGCTGATTTTTGCTACAATGAATATAAAGATAGCTTTCCAGCACCTGGAGGGTTCAAATACAAACTTCATGAACCGTTAAGTTCCAACTACACAAATAAATGAACCAAAGACTAATAAAAGTCGGTTGAGCTAAGTATGACTCCTTAAAAGGCAAAACGTGCTGTATATCATCTCATCATCTCATTCCAGTATTCACATGCATCAATGATATGATACATATGTACACACTTCTAATGCTCTGAAAGTACATTTACAAATTACTTTATGAATTATATATACTTGATGCCACTACATTGGATTGCAGAGAAATTAACTGAAGGTATTCACACCCCCACAGTCCAACAGATTTATGTGACCACTAGACAGAGTCACTGTCTCATGGTGAACAAAATTAATGCAAGGCCTTCAACCAAAACATTAGAAATATCACAACCTGGGATGAGAATCACTAAGAACCAATGTATAGGGTCAAATAAAACAACAGAGTGATAAAAAATAATAATACTGATGTGTGCAAACAATGGGTTTTATACTTATTTCAGTGACTGATACAGTCTGTGGAAACACAGCACTGATTTGTTGATAGTTTTGATTGTCATGAGTGCAGTCTGGTACACGACATTGCCCTGCTGTACGTAGACTGGAATATTAATGCCACATCCAACTCCTTAAAAAACAAAAACAAAAAAACAAAACAAAAAAAAAAAAAAAACAGATTAAATGAATGACTCAAAATCAAAAACCAGAAACAGAATTTAAAGAGAAATGTAGTTGTAAATGTGCATATTTCATTTTTTGAGTGATTATTAGAAAGTATTTTGGAAATTTCAGTTTACTCTTGAGTTTGGATAAAAGTGTTAAGTGGTCAACTTAACTAATACAAAACAAATACGTCTTTCTTTTATCAAATAACCTGAGATTTACCCAGGAGAAGGACTGAGCTATTACCGTGTCATGCAAAAGTCCTAAACCTTTTGTTATCTTTCAGTCTCAGACAAAGTGCACATGTGGTCAGACCTTTTGCTCTGCCTAAAAGAAAATATCTCTTGGATCCGTCTAAAATTTGTTCCAGAAGGTCTCAGTCCAAATTAGTGTCTTTTCTTTCAAGTCCTAGACATACACACAAAAGTGTGTATTACTGCATTTTAAGTAAAGATAGGAGTTGCCTAGCAATACAAAACAGCCAAAAGTAGTACTATCAAAGAAGGGGGAAAAAGAGATGAGACATGGAAAGGCTGTGCCTGTGATAGTTAATAATGTGAGAAAACATCTGCTAAAACCAACAGAACTGAGGTCTTTTTAAAAATAAGGTCTGAAGGTGGAAACATGCAGCCTATATGGAACAAATTGCAGGGACTTGTTTCATTTGAATGCTTTATGGGTGACCAGACCAGATTTTTTTTCAGCTGGAAACTACTGTTGAATTTCAACTATACTGAAAGGGAATAAAACGTCGATTGATTTATTGTTTTAATTTGTTTCTTTCAAATATACAGCTTCTTACTTTGATGATGTCTCTATCTCTGGCTACACAATAAACTTGACAATGGCAACATTCAACAGAAGTTGTGAAGTGAAGAGTTATATGCCACGGTAGCTGTATATCATCGCTAGTCAAACATAAATCAGATAGTGCCTTGAAAGTCTGGCTCCAACTTTTGCCTCTAGGAAAAACATCTTTAACAAGTTACCCACTATCTGTCACTCACAAGTAGGAATGAAAAGACGTGGACTGATGTCACAGTTTGAGGCCTCAATCTGAGAAAAATCAACACTAATAAAGTCAAATTAATGTTGATCTTTCTTTGTGGGGAGCGAGTCTGTTGCTGATGCAGGCCATTTCAGTTGGTATGTGGTGAACAATTTCTGCAACATTTAATTTGGAAATAAAAATATACCAATCTTTAGAAACACCATGCTAGAAATATGCAAAACTTGGTGGCAGCACATCATTTAACTAATTTTAACACCCCAACAATCATGATTGAATTTCCCTTTTTTGTTATGACTGGCAAGTGAAATGGGAAAGTCTACACCATGCAACGTTATACGGCCTAAAGCTGACAGTGAGAATTGAAGTAATCGGTCTGCTTACTCATTTCTGTATTTTAGTCTATTTTGATCCAGTTAAATCTGTGAGGAGTGTAACTGGGGGCTTTGGGTTCATCTTTAAACCTCTGAAAAGGGTCATCTTCCTCAGTGACCTCAGCCGGAATTGTTTCCCGAAAAGGAAATGACTGCAACCTCCACTGCACTTGGGTCATGAGCTAGACTTGAGCTGCCAAACTACAAAGAGCTTAATCTATTTATAGGAAAACATCGCTACAGTACAGTGATCAGGGGCAAAAGGAACCCTGCAAGACGGAAAGACAGTCGGACGCCAAGGTTACGCGCCAACTGTCAAGATCAACAAGGAGTCGTGCTTTTTTCCTGCTTTATAACTCAAATCCATTTTCCCTGCCTATCCGAAAACATTAAACTATCCCATTACTTTTTACACCGTCGATTTTGACATTTAATACGAGCAAGAAATGCAGCACCTACAAAGCTGTCTCAAGCAATAATCTAAGTAATTTAAGTACAAGTCTGAAAGAAAAACATTCCAGTCATTCTATTTTTTACGCTGAATATGTATTGGACCTCAATGTCTCACGTTCAGATAAAATTAAGAGGACAAGCTATACTTTCAACTTCATTTGTATCTATGCTGACGTACTGCTGTAGCAACAAGCATATAAAAACTCAAAGGCATAAAAAAAGTGACATTCTTTACGTACTAGATTAACTACCACAGAGAGCTGGACTGAACGCCATGGTATTTAGTGTGGCACAGCCTGAAAGACAAAATGGAAGAGCTCAAACACTGTTTTTTAACAACCCACTTAAATTATATCACACAAATAAACCCGCCATAGCAACAGGATTATAACATTACTTGGCATGCTCAGTAGAATAGGAAAATGTCCTTAGTTCCTATTGCAGATTGATGATTTCTAAATTGCCACAATCAATATTTTCAGTCAGCAGCACATTTTGTTTCTCTTTAGTGCAGGTAAAACAATACTGGCCAAGCTGCGCCAACACACAAGACTGAATGCTCAAACAGAAAGGAAAATGATTTATATAGTCTACTAGATGAGAGTTACCTTCAAACACTAAACTCCATGTGAAGCAATGAGGAAAAAAATAAAGTAGAGCTGCTAATGTACCCCCCAAACAGTTGTCAAAACATGTCATACAGACTATGATTTAGGAATTAAGGACTAGCTATAAGACATAATTTGATGCCCTAGTCAATAGTTGTACAGTGTGTTTCACCAAAGTTAGTTTCTACAAATTTCTGCTCACTGAAATCTACTGTGATGAAGACTTGAAAGACCTAACATTTAACCGTGTATCAGACCAGGGACTACTCTTGGTAATTTCCTCAAACATTAAATATGATCATATACATTGCATCTGCATTTTTAAAAAATGCCTCGACCTTTGAGCAATTCATTGTCCTCTTCAGTGTGCATGAGATAATGTAAGAAATCCTCAATCCATATCTGGAAGTCGAAGATTACAACTTACTGAGTAACCCCTACCCGATCCCTTATTTTCCACTTGGTAAAATACCAGGTAACCAAAACCCCTCTCATTACTCATCATTAGAGGATGCAGGAGAGACAAGAAGATGACAGAAGGAAGACATAGAAAATAATTCAGAAAAAAAAAACCCTGCTGAAATGTAGGAAAGAATAGCAGACAGGGAGATGAAAAATGGAAGGGGAGCAGAGGTCTCGCAAAGGAAGAAACACAGGAAGGCATTAGCTGTGGAGGGCCCTGAAGGCTCTGTGAATCATTGGCTGGTGTCTGCAGATCTAACGAAATAGAGATTTGGCTGTAAATTTTGGCATTATCTAAGAGAAACTGAGGTTTACATATAATAGGTCCAACTCAGTATGTGGGATTCTCAACACTTTACCATTTGTCTGAGTTAGGCCTGGGTAGTTACAAAAAAGCATTCTGATTTATTTTTATATTATTCATGGCTAGAGATCATGAATGTGTACAAACAGATGTGTAATAAGTAAGGGATAATGTTTTGCGGGGCGGAACAACACCCATTCACCTTCGGCGTTGGGGTGCTGTTCGGCCCTGTCTGGAAATATTTTTCTGATAGTCACGTGTGGTCAATACATTATCCAGCTTATTCTACGTGTTATTACAGTTTATTACTGCTTATTTTGAGAAAAGACAGACAATTGTTTACCAATATAATTATGAATTTATTAATATAGACGATGGCTTCTGTCGAGAAAAAGTAGTCCAGTTGGAACGTTGATGTTGTTCCTAAGCAACTCTCCACTGGCACTGTATAGGCTACCTTGTTGCGCTGCTGTCTAGCCGCTGCTGCCTAGCCGCTGCTGCCTAGCCGCTGCTGCCTAGCCGCTGCTGCCTCTGATCTGCTAGCCCTATTTGTTGACGTTAAAATGCACAAATCTTTTCTTTAAAAGTCACCGAACTACCTGCGGAGTGATATGGTACCGTGAATCTGAAGTGACAAAACTCGTTGCCATTGGCAGGAGGCATTAATAGCGCAGCGGGCATTGATGGCGCAGCGGGCATTTATCAAAAACACCCGCAGAACAGTGGGAACGTCCATTCAAAGGGTATGGGAGCTGTCGCAACATTCTAGAGGGCTGTAGAATAAGAGGAAAAATCTGATAGAAGTGAGTTATTCTACATTTATGGGGCACAAACACTCAATGGTTCGATGAATATGAATGTGAAAGTAATGTGAATTATATGCTACAGCCTTTGCATCACCAGGTATCACCCATTAAATGGTAAATGGTCTGCACTTATATAGCGCTTTTCCACCTTCATGTTGCTCAAAGCGCTTTACATTATCTTCACATTCACCCATTCACACACACTCATACACCAGTAGGTTTCTAAGGTCTAAGGTCAGTCCTACTGGGGCCTAAGTCAGGGTTCAGTGTCTTGCCCACACTTCGACGTGTGGACAGCCATAGCCGGGACGCGTTCCGCCAACCTCTGGATCATTGGGCGACCTACCACTCTACCGACTGAGTCACAGCCACCCATTAGAATCGCCCATATTTATATTTGCAGAAGATTTTGGTTTAATACACAACAGTCATCAGTCCTTCCTGCAGACAATAAGTAATAGCCCAAAAGCTTACCAGCAAGGTTCCTGAAAGTTCAATGTAAGACTTTTCAAGACCTTTTCAATGGCTATTTCATAGCCATACTGGCAAAATTCTTGACACCTAGAATTTTAAGAGAATATATCTATTTTACTCCAACACCGTCATTACCAATATTTCATGTTATTTTTTCCCCTGGGGTTGAAAAGTTAGGGATAATTGTTTCAAAATTTCCATGTAAATTGTAAGGTTGGAATAGGTGGAATTGAATCCAAGACTTAAGACTTTTTAGACCCTGTGGGAACCGTGCACCAGGACACCTGAGGTTGGTGAATGCTATGAATGGAAGGAGCATCAACACTTGGAGCCGACTGCAATATAATAGGTGACATATTTGTACATTACAGAAATAAAATACTGAGTTCCCATCAAATGTTTATGAAAGAGTCATGTGGGGTCTAGCTGGAAAAGTGATAGGGCGAAGGATTCAGAGCCAAAATTGTTTGCCTTCTCAATTACTTGCAGTGGAAATGGTGTAATTCTCAGTTACAGCTCTCCCATCACCCATATAGGTTCATATTATTGGAAACACTGACATCAAGCTGAAAAACCGAGAAGAAAAACACAGCAGTCGGAGCATTAGAGCAATGATCCGTCTCTAGTTCAATAAGGTAACAGGAGAGCAGGCTAAAACAATCAGCTTTCCTTTCTCTCTTTTCCCTTGTCCCACTGGCAGCAACCAAAATCAGCCAAACATCTGCCATTCCTTCCCAGCAGAAAGGAAGGCTGTTTGTTTCCACTTGGACATCCCTTAGTTATACAACCTCAGTACTTGTCTGGTACAACTGCTCAGACAGGATATTGCAGGATAGTACAGCTCCTTCTTTTTCCCCATTTGAAACTGGTCATCAGAGTAGAAACAAACAAAAAAAAACCCAGACTGCCTACATTGTAGGTCTGTGGAACAACTTATCATAAACATTTGAGTAAAATATGCATATTCTATGAAGCCAATCATACACATTTGTAATTCGTCATTTTCACACCAAATTAAGAGAAACCAAGTTTGTTCTTTTACAGAAAACCTTTGAAATTTACACTTCATCGCATTGTATATTGATACCACTGTATATGACGCGGAACAGTAGATTTAATGGTCCACTTATTTACTGAAGCTCATTAAAAGAAAGCAATACCAGGTCTAGAGTCTGTATTACATCCATTCAAGGTATCCACTCCTGCCTAAGCACCACTCTCCTATCCCAAGTGTCACTCGCCTCTCATTTTCTATTATTAATAGGGGCTCGCTCATGCACTTGCCTCTTGTATTGACCTGTGTGTTACAGTTTCTAAACTGTTAGGTTTCTTTTCCCATTTATCACAAGCGAGGCTGACAGACTAATGCATGTTCTGAGATCACTGTCAGTGTGAACAATTAAGCAAGGACAAAAAAACAACCCCAGCATGTGAATATTCTTCTCTGTAAGGTAACACTCCCAGACCTCGAACTATTAACTACTTAACTCTTTTGAGTGCAGCACATTAAGGGATCTAATTGTTCACTGGTTGACAGATGATGATCCCAAAGTCTTCTGTCTCAAGTACCATCCGTCTGAGGAAAGAGTTTGGAGCAATGTACCCCATTTTGCAGAGCATGTTTTACCTGTGATGGAAGCTATTTTTGGCATGATGAGGGGCAATTTGCCAGAAATAACTCAAATGACCCATTAGCTCTCTGTATCGATTCCAAAACCCAAAACTCACAAAGACTGTTAAATATGTCCAAGAAACATTAGAGAGAGGTGACCTTTGAACAAAACCAATATAATAGGAAGAAAACATGACTGTGACCTCAATATAAGGTCACGGACTCTATTTACTGCATGTGCATTTGTGTTTGGTAATGACTGTAGCGGTGTCAGTAGTGTGAGGGAGTGTGACTGTCCAGCAAGTTACATGAGGCAAGTCGTTCCATTGCAGAACAAGTATGTCTGATTACTTTCACACTGCAGTGTGTAATGTGTCTGGAATTTTTTTGACTAATATGTACAGACACACATGCACATCAAATGTTACCATTATGCTCATCGAGCTCATTGCCAATCTCCTGGCCCATTATCTTCTGCCTGCTGATGACAGCTGCTAGCGCATCCAAACCTGCATCCTGGGCTGCAAACAGACAAAATTAAAAACATTTTAATAGGAGACAGAAAAAGGGAGAAAGTACAAGATCATTGTGAAGAGACAAGAAAGAGGAAAAGTTACAGCACACTTTGGAAATGTTGAATTCAGATCAACTTTAATCCACAGAGCACAGCACATATATATTAACAAGTGTGAATATTTAGTTGGGGACACGAACAACAATAAAGGCATTCCTTTAAAAAATAAAAATCAAGTGTAAGAAGGGAGTAATTACACTACACTTTACATGTGATATAACGAGGCAACTATTTGGTAACTAGGAATGACAGGCTGTTGGGGTCCAGCTCAGCTCATGGTGCCACATGTGAGTCATTCACTACTTTACCCCACTCAGCTATGCTCCTGTTATTACAACTACAACAGGCCGAAGAGAAGAGAAGAGAAGAGAAGAGAAGAGAAGAGAAGAGAAGAGAAGAGAAGAGAAGAGAAGAGAAGAGAAGAGAAGAGAAGAGAAAGTCTCCAAGTTTGACACACTCACTACCACAGGAATTTTTTATGACCGCAGCTTCAGGCGCTCACCATTACCCAACTCCACCAGAAATCCCACTGGGGAGTAAAAACCTCCATGTGGTTTGGTTTCACTGTCTTAACAGGAATCTCTGATCCCAAATTGACAATAACCAGAGACATAATGGAGACATAGCAATGAAGTGTCACATGCAGTCAGGTGAACTGACATCTGGGCATTCAAGTCATGTCACAGCCATTCAGGCAACAAGGAAGAGGAGACGTGTGTTTGAACAGAAGAAATGTTTCGAATCAGACTGATGCTGTATTTGTTGATAATGTACAGTATAACAGAAAAACAATTAAAATGCACTGAAACATTGGAATATTTATGTATTGAACAGTATCTTTGTAGCTAGATTGAATTGAATTATGTGTGATGACCTTCAATGATGCGTTGCTGCTGCTGTTTGATTTCTCCAAAAGACAGGCCCCTGGTTTCCTCTGTTTCATTAATCAACCAGGGATTGGCAGCACTACCCCCACTTGCTCCTGCACTTCCAGCCATCAGTGTCAACCTGTAAAATCAAACCAACATAATGTTTCTAAAAGCATCTACAAGAGTTCTATCACAAAGCTACTTATTAAACATCCTCACACATATAAGCAATGCCATCAACAATAAAAATAAAAAAAATAGGTTGGTATGCCTTTATAGTAAGCAATTTTGATAATACCAAAGACAAATCAGTTCTCCACAAATAGCCAACAAATGGATAAACAAAATGTATTTTCTTGTCTGTCATTCAGACACTCGAGTACAAGTCTACACATTGATGAAGCAGTTTTTTTCCATCTTTATTAATAATGCCAGCTCAGACATGCACAACTTTACCCATGTAAAGACGGTTCATCCCTACCATTCTCACAGAAAACACATCTGGATTATGGAATGCTATTTCTTTACACTGTTCTTTAAGGAAAAAAAGTTACAAGAATACCCCCCCTCAAAAAAAAGGGCCTTTTAAGTTTTTGGAACACCTGAAATGTACTACTTCAGCCAGTGTAGTATGTAAACAGTTTGTGTTAATGTATCACAGGAATGTGGGTTGCAGGGGAGGGTTGCAGTGGCAGAGTGACAGATCATAGCACTATGCACTGTGCTGTGCAGTGCTAAATACTATTGTAAGGTTTAAAGGCAATTCTGCAAATAGTTTAAAGCTGTGTCCCAGACCCCCTTGTCTTGCGGTGATGGGTTCAGGGTCTTGGTGCGAGACTGGATTTTAAACAAGTCTGCTGAAAACAAGTCATATGCTGGTCAAGCACAGGAAAATTGACTTAAGTCACATACAGCCCTAGCTGTTAAAAAAAAAAAGGATAAAAAGTCAACACAGCACTGAAAAACTACATAGGAATTTCATGTAGAGCACATTATAGTTCAATAGTTTTCATTAAATTACTGAAAATCAGAATTGTGATAGGACAGGGCATAATATGAGTTTAAGGAAATGTGTCTCAGGTACTTTATTGTGGTCAGTAAAACTTAGCAAGACCACTCACAAAGCTGACTGCCTTAGGCTGATCCCATCAGAGGCGCAGGTATTCGGTCTAATCCTTCTGACATGTTTGATTACTATGAGCCCGTGTGCCAGCCCTCCACTTCCTCCATGCTAGTGCCCAGTGTGTGAAGATCCAATTAACCAGTCAGTGGAGAGCGCCAAAATCAGTCAGGCACATCTCTTGGCAGCCGTAATACACTCGACTGCCGCCTTTGGGGCCTAAGCATCCAGGTCCTGACTGAGTGACTTGGACAGGCAAGATTTAACTAATTACAACTATTTCCAGGACAATCAAATACAATGGAACGGTTAGTGAATAATAGAGAAAAGGTGAGTCCATGGGGCAACAGGGTGAACTAAGCCTTTAACTGTGGGCGCCATCCCCTTCTTTCAGACCCTCTGCTCTGTCTGAAATTGAGATGCTTACAATGAATTGCTTCCTTGATTTTTTTAAAAAGATATTAATATAAAAAGTTTGATTATTTAACTTTAGTTCATTCTCTTTCTTAATCAAAAGTGCTCACAAAAAAAGGCGAGGGGGGGGGCTTAAATTAACTCCGCATAACCAATCCACCCCCTCCCAAAATCTGCCCTGCAGAGACCACACAGTGGGAATAGGTCCTGGCCACAAATCCAAATTACCCACCACATATCACTGTTAAAGTTAAATCTCACCGAGCAAAGTAAATACCATACAACCACATGATTACAGTTTGCAAAGCTAATTTATTTGGAAATGTCAATTTTTGATTTTCTTTCTTTTTTTTCCTTTTCACCAGAGCCTTGAAAGTAATTGGGTGTGTGGTCTGTAAAAGATGAAAGCCTTTGTAAAGTACCACTAAGTAGATTAATCCAAAAACCTTATGAAAGAGTAAGGCAGTCTCATGTCAAGGCATCAATAAAGCGTTCTCCTAGAGTCTACTGATCTGATCTTCTTATTTTGAATGCAGGTCAAACAAAGGACCAGAAGTAGAAGCTAAATGGAGTGGCTAACTAACAAAAATAATTGAGCAGGACAAAAGAAGATAGAGGAAGTCAACAACATGACACCATTTCCTATTTCTGTCCAAACAAATATCACCTGGCCTGCACAAGGTCAAATATTACACAAAATAATATGGCTGTTGCTTCTGGTTTCCTAAACTGTCCCACCAACTTTGTATCAAATGAAGAACAGGATATAAGTTATGACATTCAGCTCTTTGAGTAGCTCCCTAACTACTGCTCAATAGACAATTAGAAACTGTACCCTCCTCCTTCCATCTCTAATCACACACTTAAGACACATTTGTCCACTTCAAGAGTTTGCAAATGTTTGATCAACAGTGCAAAGCGAGCAAATGTCTTAATGAAAAGGAATTACCTGTGAAGTTAAACATCCTGTCAAAATGTCAGACAGAGACACTTCCTTCCGTATGAGAGCACAGGAAGACTGAACAGGTCATACCGGATGTATAAAGACTTTCACACAGTTAGTGAGCAGTGACATATCATCAAAGTCAAGCGAAAAGCCTATGACCTCTCTGGTCACGGAAATAGTCAAAAGAATGAGGAGTCATTATTTTTAATTGGACACCTTCCACCAGATATTACAAAAAAAGGGATCTCAGAGGAAAATCTCAAAATGAAAGGTGGCATCTTCTGAGCAAGATGCCGCCGAAAATTTCATACATTAACGGTTGGTTAGCGCTTCTCACAGTGACTCAAACTGACAGACTAAGAGTCAACCTGTTAGTTATTTTTACTTTGAAAGCTTTAGAATATCTCTCCCTAAAAAGAACAGACATCTATAAGACTGTTGTTAATGAGGCTCTACCTGTAGATTTCATGGACTGTATTGTTACCAACGGCAAGTGATGAATAACAATTGAACAAACAAATCAGGATAATTCATCTCTTCAAGATATACCTGGCTGGTTCAGGCTCAGTGATATTTCCTTTGAATGTAGCATTGAGCTGCTTCTCCCTCGTTAACAGGTCATCAATAAGGTTCTGCCTCCTGTCAGCTTCTGCCTGCATTCTGATGTAGCAATATTAAGGTCAAAAAATGGAAAAAAAAAACCCAAAACAAAACATTACCTGGGCTTCAGTGACACTGACCAGATGATGCCACTGTCATTACATTTTACTTAGGAACATCAAATATTTCTAAATAGTAATCTTCAGAAGTAAAAAACACTTTTTCAAAAGACTCTAATGCCCTCTATTGGAACACAACAGTCACTGCAAACAGAAAAGCCCTCGAAAATAAAATGTAATCTGAGTCTTATGACTTTCACTGGTCATAAGGAAGGATACACACGTCGAGATGACGAGGCTCGTAACAAACTCTCTTTAAGCTGGGCAATATTTTGTTTCAGCTTCTGTAACGATGCCCGAAGAGTCATGTTGATCTAAAAAATAAAATACAATAAACATTCAAATCATTTCAATAGTTAACAAATCTTAGCTCAATAACGAATTCACATTCTACATGCACGTATTTATGGTGAGAAATACCGACAAAGTGCTTACTTTTGCTGGATTTCCCCCAGTTCTCTGCTGCCTGTTCCGTTCCTGAATATTTTCTGCTATTTCCTGTGCCAGTCGACAAGTGGCATCATAATTCTGTAACCTTTAGAAGTAAAATTTGAAAAAAAGAAGAAGAAAAAGAAAAATAAGAAAGAAAGAAAAAAATAAATCATATGTGTGGTTTAGCACACACCAAAAACAGCTCCTGGCAAGGACTTAAGTTGTATGACAGTTATAAAGAATTGACACATTTTAAACTGCTCCCTGTTATTATAAGGCTTATTCATTTAAGTCTTTGTGTTGTCCACCAACCAGTCGCTGTTACATTTCAAGTTTAATGTAAGAATTTGGTCAAAGCTGCGTAATTAATGTCACCTAAACACTTCCTTTTTCCTTTCGTTTGTACTTCAATCTTACAACTTTCACCTCATCGCAACACCATTTTTCAGGATTTCCAAAATGCAGTCATAATACGCGTTACCAACTGATAAAGATAAATTAAGTCCATCTGAAAAAAAGAAAAGTGAATGTTTCTGGCTAACTTAAAGGCTCCACAAGGAGCTAGCTAAAACAGTAACTAGCATGCAGAAATGTTGCCTTTTAAACTTAACTATCAATTGACATTTTTCATAGTTGTGATAAAACAATCATATACGTTTAAAATGTCACTTACCAGGGATCCTGGGACATTTTTAAGAGTTAGCTACGAAGATTAAAGCAACTTTAATCAAGTCAGCATGAGCTAATGTCTAACAAACTGTTTCTTGTTTGGGTGTGACGTCATTACGGCAGCCCGTGAATAACACGTGACCCCAGTCATTGGCAGAAAAGCGAAAGACAGTTGCTTTGAATCGCTATTGTGAAAATATAGCACAATTTAATGCTTTTCGCGGTTGTAAAGTCCTATAATGCAACGCAATACTACCACAGACTGTAAAAGTTAAATGTAATTTTGAACCAGATAAACTAAACGAATAGAGCAGATGTATTGAAACTTACCCATTATGTGAGAAAGAAATACAGGTTAAGGTTTTTTGTTGGAGAAGTTACCCCTCCCCCCTTTTTAATCACCCTGGACTACGGAATTAATGATTTTTTTTTTAAATCACATTTATAGTGTGTGTTTAAAAAAGTACTGGATTAACCCATAATAAATCCAGCATTACTTTTGTGTCAAATTCTAAATCACAATATTTCTAAATCTAACCTTTTTTGAGTTATTTATCACCATGTATCATAATACAGTATTATCCTCTCTATTTTGCATTTTATCTGTACCTGTATTTAATGTACTGACTATGAAAATCTTCATCAAGGTTTATTATATCAAAAACAAAAAAACACTGCAGAAAAAGTGACTTTTTCAGTTTTCAATCCATTATTAAATGAACATAAAGCAAGCATTTCTATACTGTCATTCATCAAATTCCATGGGTTTTACTGGTGAATAAATTTCAGAGGATAATGTGTTTCTCTTTTCACTATGGAGCCTCTGAATATCAGAGATGAACTATAAGTAATAATACATTAGGGACTCTAAGTTTTGTGTTATTACAATAACATTATCATCATATGAAATGAATTGTAATCAATCTAAATTATATACATTAGATTTTGTCATTAATTTCTTAAATTATGCTAAAGGTGTAATGTGAATGTTCCAGCCTCCATGGAAATTGAAAGAACCAAAGCATGTGCATCATGCTAAAATTCTGACGATGTTTTTCAGTCGCCTTACATGTAGAGCCCACATATGAGATAAGTACTTGCAGGGTTTTTATGTTTCATGACAAAACAATGCTTGTGTTTGGTTAAAAACACACATGTGTTGTGTAGAATAATAACCTTTGCTAGATTTCTTGGAATAGACCCATTTGGCATTTTGATACTACGTATGCAAGGACTTTCAGACAAAATACCAACATTTACCACATGATACTTACTATATTTCTGATGACCTAGTAATAAACAAGGATTGATTTGCTTGGATTAGACTGCCTACAAAAAAAATTATAATTCAAGGTATTTGTTCATTTCAATTCCAGAAAATAATTCCAAATGTGGAGTTGCACAATAAGTATTTATTTCACCCGAGTAAACAGGGTTATGTCAAGGGCATCTACAAATAAACCAATGTATTTTCTTTGACACGTGATCTAAATATTTTTTATTGTGACAATTTGGTTTATTGTGATGGCATTCAGGCTACCCTAGCCTCGTCCATGATTAATTACTTCTGAGAATGAGACAGATTGATGACAAACTATTAACAGGAATAGCAGTGGAACTTTTCCCCTTCAGTGCCAGAAAACACCACAAACAACACGCGTCTGTCTCACATGACCACAGCCCATAGGTGTATATAAAGACCAGCCCCTGAGAATGTGCAGCAAGTAACAGGTGACACCAACATTCTCTACTTGTGTTTTTTTTTTTTTTACAAATAGGCCTCGGGATGATTGAAGTGCCAAGAACACCAGAGTTTTCAAATTGTGGAAACATGAATTCATTGTCTTTGAGATCATCTTCTGGTCAAGATCTGAGCAGTGGAAGCAGGCAAAGGTCTCATTCTTACTATGAAGTGGCAGAAAATCTGACAACGCAGACTGAAGGAACATATTTAAGGCCACGGTCCAGGTATGCTCTTGATTTCAGCTTCTTTTATTTTGCTTTTCTTTGATCTGAAATTGCTTGTAACATATGGTTGTGTTTTAGTGTATTAGCCAGATTGGATGAGTGACACACAAAGCCATCATGACGTTTAAAAAGAGGTATAATTATTACCAAACATATAATAACTACTGAATTACCTGCTCTTCAGGTCCTTTTACAGTTGTGAGACTTCAGAGGTTCAGTCCGACTTTGACATGAAAAACCTCAGCAGGTCAAATCCACTAAGGCAGAGGGCAAGCTCACTGCAAATTCAAGGGAACAAAAAGGAGAAAGAGAGAAGGAAAGAAGGTGACGGAGGCGGTGTACGCATCCAATCTATGAAGTCCAAGTCAAAACAAAACAAGCATTCACTTTCTAAAGAACAAGCAGGTACTTATGGAATGGTTTAAATAACTTTTACGCAAACATTACTCCAGATAATGTGTCCGTTTTCGATGTTCTAAACTGTATGCATGTTCTTTTATCTAGGTAATAAAGGCAGTCTTAAGTCAGTATTCATGATGACTATCTCTGAGTCTGACAACTGGGAGATTTGCTCCAGTTCAGGAATGAAGTATGGGCAGTTTGTGGATTGGGAGAAAATAGACCCCGAAGCTGCAGAAAGATACCAGGAGATAATAAAAAGTGAGCACCAGCAACTGAAAACTATGGCCAGAGAAGGATTCTGGTCCACGCCCCACACCCTAAGGGCCAAAGCTTACTACCACATAATCCACAGCATCAATAACAGGTTAAGACCTTCACTGGATCTACTTTATATATACAGTAATCTAAATTCATCAAAAAATAATCAGCAAAGCATGAATCCACTTCAATGGAAAAGGATTATTAACTTCACAAAATGGTCTAAATGTGGTTACATGTCAATGTTCTTGCAGTAACGCCACCTCTCCAGAAAGAGATGTCTACTGTGAGCTAGCTAAAAAGCTATTTGGAGAACAAAAACTCAGCACTCACCTTGTCCCAGAGTACATGGAGGCCAGAGAAATCCCAAGGTATGAAACATCACTGTTTGGATTATCTTCATACTAGTTTGTGTAATCATTTTGTACACTGATAGCCTGAACTATAAACAATAAAAGAAAGATGAAGATTTTGAATATCTCAGAATATGAGGCTTCTAATAGTACAGATTCTGTGACAAATAGTTGTGAGCCAGAGAAGTATTGAACCATTGTTAACAGCCTAGTTTAAGTAGTTTTATTTGATAGATAACTTTATATATTTGTGGATTTGTGTGTATGTTAGATGTGACATCTTGTGAAATTCTTAGACTAGAAAAGCACTGTGGGAGCGCAAACCTCCACCAAGGCAGACCCCCCCACACTTCTATGTTTTTGCCAATGTTTGTTTGTTAGCAAGATAACTGAAAAAAGTTATGGAGGATTTTGATGAAATTTTAAATATTCAGATGTGTTGGGGGTGTCACAAGGAACAAATGATTGCATTTTAGTAACCCCCCCACACACACACACTGAAATCTAATCATTTCCAGATTTCCCCATTACCAACCAACCCTGTAAATTTCATCAAGATCCGTCCATAACTTTTTCAGTTATCTTGCTAACTAACAGGCAGACAAACACAGACAAACATAACCCCCTTGGTGGAGGTAAATATGTGCACTTTCACAAATCTTGTTTAGTAGTGGTGAAGCAGAAAAACATGGAATTACAATGCCTGCCCAAGGTACTACCCTATATCCAATTGAGTTACTGACTTTTTTTCTCTTACTCAGATACTGCCTCAATGAAGCCGGTCTGAACTCGGTCAAAAAGATCCTTCTTTGCCTCGCCCAATACTTCCCAGACATGAACTTCTGTCCCATTTTACCTGCCCTGGTCTCCCTCATCCTCCACTTTAGCCAGGATGAAGCAGAGTGCTTTTACAGCGTGTCCCGACTCATCTCTTACCATGACCCAAACAAACGTTACATCGACCAGAATTTTCTAACCTACCGTGCTTCCTGCATGACTTTTGGAGATCTTGCTAATAAGTGTTGCCGTGGCATTCGTAAGCTGATTGCCAGTTCTCACCAGAACCTGTTTGAGTTTTATTCTGACTGGATCATGTGGATCTTTGCTGATCTTCCCTTCACATATGCTATCAGAGTTCTTGATGTTTACCTGCTGGAAGGCTACAAGGTACTCTACAGGTATGTGATTCCATCATTGTTTACATACATCATATATAAAACCCCTAAATCTCTGCATGTTATGCATTTGCCATTACATACAAAAAATATCTATGAAACCCCCCCCCCCAAAAAAAACCACATGAGTGAAAATGTTTCACAATCGTTCTAGGGTGGCATTGACTTTGCTCAGTCTCTACAAAGCATCGGTGTCCTCTCGAGTGGCAGATGTGGAAGACTTCAGAACAGATATGAAAAGATTTGTGCAAAATGTAGGTCGCCACTGCACAGCTGAAAAGCTTCTGGAAAAAGCATTCCAGATTTCAATGGCTACACGGAGAGAGCTCAACCTCCTCTTCAATGCCAACAAGGATTCCCTTATGCAAAAAGGTGTCAGCAACCATCAGAAGAGGTGAGTGAAAACATGACGATTATTGTAGCAGGTATACTTTTTTGTGACAGATTTTTCACCCATAAAAACTCAGTGCTACTTTTATGTCAGTACCCAAATTAACTTTTCTCTCTATTTAACCTTTCTCCCTTGATATATCATCATGTATTATATTATCCTCTGTATTTTGCATTTTTTTCTGTAAACATGTATTTTCCTACATTAAATTTGACAATTATGTAGCTGTTCATAAAACCTCAGACTGAAGTAGAAAATTGTAGTTTAAAACATAGAAAACTGAAAAAAAGTTTACCTTTTCAGCAAAGATATCATCAACTGAGTAAAAACCCAATGTGTCCATCCACTGTCACTGATCAAACTGAATCAATGTTGTAAAAGATATGTTTCCACATTCACTGTAGAGCTTCTGGTGAACCGGAAAAGATGACAAACTGCATTTTACACCAATTGTTTACATGTATTAACAGTGGGGGTGTGACGAGACACTCAGCTCACGAGACAAGACGAGATTTTAAGAAAACTAAATTACAAATTATACAAATGGACAACAGACTTGTATTTAACAGAGTTGTACATGGATTTTATAACTCTGTAAACATCGACTTTTAATGAACTACTTAATTAACTTCTTCCTCTACAAATTAAAACTCAAATAAAACGTTATTAAACTTAAAATAAAATAAATAAAATTATATAGTTCTCCTGACAATATGTGCAAAACGTTCTCTGTCAATACAAACTGAAAACAGAGCCTGACCAAGTGTGTCACTGACATGTCACTTCTTCCTCTATAAATTGAAAGTAAAATAAAATGTTAGAAAGGTTAAAATAAAATAAATGAAATTACATATTTCTCCTTTTTTCAAAATCAAATCTGGCACCTGACTGTGGAAGTTGAGGTCCGAATCAGGGAATGCATCCCCGCCAGGTGCATTTCCTCCGGGCTTTCCAGAACCCTCCGCCCGGACTTCGCCACTACCTGGACTCTCTGCGCCCGGACTTCGCCACTTCCTGGACTCTCTGCGCCTTCTCCCCTGGCATGCGAACCGTATGGCCAGGGCAGGGACCGGCACACGTGTAACAGGTACCAGTGGCCATCTGCGTTGTTCGTAACCCACGCGACCCATCTTGAAAACACAAGAGTCTAATGCACACGAGGCAGAGGGTGGACGATGGACAGTCCCCTAGGGAGGATCCCGGCTGCGGGGCCCGAACGTTATGTTCAGTGGACCATAACGAATCTAATGTCCAAAAACAGGGGGGGGCAGCAAATGGCAGCCAGGTAATACTAGGGCTGTGTTTCAAATCACGCACTTGTGCACTTCAGACGCTTCAGTTGAGAAGTATAGTGCTGTTCCAATCGCAAGAGTAGCAAACGAAGTGTGCCGTAAGTACCCGGATGGTGCACTTCTGTCAAAATTCGAAGTGTGGAGCAATGGACACTTCTCGCACTCACTGGACGCCATTTTTGCTACGTAACGGAAGAGGAGGGGCCACCACCACTCTTGAAAGATTTGAAAACATGGCGGCTGAAACATTTTGGCGGGCGATCGAGATATTTTGACAGCGCGATCGTCATTTCCGGTAAGTGCGGACGAAGAGTGTTTAATTCGTAACTGCACTGTTCGTTAAAAATTCTTACTCTATCCATGTAGTGTTCATAGTGTATGAAAGGAAGTTCACTACTACAGTGCGTGAGTATTTTCCGAAGTCCGGGTTCCAGACTTACGGCTGCTTGCTGGATAAGAAATCTCGCGAGACAGAATTTTAACGCGACGAGAAATCTCGTCAAACTACATCTCGCGATATCTTGTCACAAGCTCTCGTCACACCCCTGATTAACAGATTAGTGGATCAACAGGTATTAAATATTTACACCACCAGTAGATGATTTTGTTAGATTTGTTGATGCTTGGGATTATTATGGTTTAAAATGAGGAAATGTGGATATGTTGCCCGTGTCCATATTTTGATTCCATTGTCATTTCTTTTTTGTTCCAAAAGGCAGTCTGTCGAGACTGTGGACTTCAACAGCTTTAACTCCAGTGTAGTGTCTGGGACTGAGATGAGAGTGGTGTGGGCCTGGATACCTGAGCGCTTTGCCCTTTTCAGTCCCATCAGGCTGTTTAGTACAGCTGAACACAAAAGAAGTCTTGCGTCGTGAGTAACCTTTCTTCAATGTGTTAAATGTACACATAGAGCACCCGTGAATTCAAAAACCAATTGTATCATTTGGCCTTTGCACATGCGAAATAAACAAAAAAAAATGAGGTCAGGATATTACACAGATCATTAACTCCAGAATATAGTGTTCCAGAACTGTAAAATATATACTCAGATGCAGTTATGTAACAGAGGATCTGTGTTTTTAGTGTCAACATGTTTTCTGTGAGTGTGACTTACGTGTCTATGGTGGCAAATGTTACACAGAAAAAAAAAAACCTTTCCTTCATTTATTTATTTCATTGTTTTTTTCATATTCATTTAATTTTCAAATATTAAAAGCATACACATACATATATGTTGGTTAAAAATTGTGGTGGATGCACTGTAAAAAAAAAAAAAAAAAAAAAAAAAAAAAGACTGTAGAATTAACAGCAAAAAGTTGTAGAATTGCAACATAAAAAACTAAACATTTGAAGATGGTGTGTAAGAAGAGTTGGCAGATTCTTCCACATTTTGGGTCTGAACTGAACTGAATCTTACTGGTACAAACAAAGCGTGTTCTAATGAGATGGATGCTACGAGTTGAATACCTGTGGATTTCAGTGACATGCAGTTATAGCTCACACACAAGCCAGATCAATTTTTTTCTGTATTCGTAGATGTCAGTTTGTTTCATGTTAAAACATTTCCTCTGTACTTCTCTTTTGTCTGATACAGGTTTTACTCCCATGTGGAAGGACATGAACCTGCAGTCTTGATAATCAAAACTGTGGATGAAGAGGTAAAGGCGCTGCTGTTTACTCATGTTTTATTCTTCTTCTAGGTGGTGACACTGACAAAAGACTTAATATTATAAACCTGTCTGTCCACATTTCACAGGTCTTTGGTGCTTTTATATCAACTGATGTGATAGAAAGACAAAAGCATGATAGCGGAGAACTTACATATTTTGGAACTGGGGAATGCTTTGTTTTCACGGTGAGGTTTAAACTTTTTTTTTCTTAAGTTAAGTTCACCTCAGATATGCAATATCCACCCTTGCTCTTAAAGAGACAGAAGCCCATTTTACACAGCACTTCTGTTATAGGAATATAATAAACCTGGGGTGGCTGTGGCTTAGTTGGTAGAGCGGGTCGGCGGTTCGCGTCCTGTCTCTGGCTGTCCACATGTCCAAGTGTCCTTGGGCAAAGACACTGAACCCTGACTTGGGCTCCTAATAGGTCTGACAGAACCTTAGAAAACTAACTTAATAAATAATGTTTTAATTTAAGTATACTTTAATAGGCATCTAAATTTTAAGTTCCATAAACTTGTACTTTTTTAGTTTCATCAATTTAAAATAATTGAGGCAATGGATTTCCTTACATTTTTCAAGTTCTGCTGACTTATTGGGGTTTACAGTGTGTGCTACATCATCGCCCCTTTAATTCTGGACTACAGGTCTGCTGTGTAAAGTTCCAGCCTGTCACATTTCCTATACTCCTTTGGCTTGGCTGTGGAAATTGGTCAATAGTGGGGAAAAAGGAGGGATTAACATCTCACCTTTGTTTCCTGGAGCTCTGTGTAAAAGTGGCTAGTAATTTCACATGAACAAATATCATAAAAGCTCTACTGGAAAGCTAATAAAACTACAACGCATGATCAAACAAGTGTGTGTGTGTGTGTGTGATGATCACTCTTTCAGCTTTGTCCTAACATGGAGCGCTACCAGCAGGCTGTGTTCAGCATCATGACCAGAAGAGCTTCCCCTCAACAGGATGGAGTCTACAATGACAACACCTTCCAGATTCCCAAAAGTAGCAGCTTCCACATCACCCCAACCATCATGTTTAATGGTGTTGGAAACCTAATTTGTCCTGCAGGGACCCCCCAGAACCCAAGCTACCTCACAGTCCCCTTTACTGCACCATCAGAGGAACCCATAACAGCCAAAGAACCAAAGAGACCCAAGGAAGAAGAGGCCTCCATGTTCATAGCTGGCAGTGACACTCAGCTCATTATTGGTAGGTCAGCTACCTACACATATAGAATAGAACTATATATAATTGATGAATTGACAATACAATATAATCGGAGGTGGAAAGTAAGTACAAGTACTTCGTTACTGTACTTAAGTAGATATTTTTAAGTATCTGTATTTTACTTGAGTGTTTATTTTTCTGGTAACTTTTTACTTTTACTCCCTACATTTCTGCATAAATATCTGCAATTTATACTCTTTACATTCTCAGAATAGACTCGTTACTTTTTCAAAACATGTGACAGTATGAAAAATAAGTAGCTTCAGGGAGAAAAAAAAAGTAGAGGAAAGGAACTGAGACTTAATATATTATAGTTCTATGACTATTATCTCATATTTTGCACATTTTATCTCATAATTTTGACTTTTTATCTTATAATTTTGACTTTTAATTTCACAATTTAAAATATTTTAATTAAAATTATGCATTTTTAATTGCATATTTATATATATTTTTTAAAACCTCATGATGACTTTTTATCTCAATTGTGACTTTTTATTTTTCCTACATTTCCTGCCCCTACCCACAAACTGAGTGACTGTGACCTTACACTGTAACTCACTTTTAAATGCTTTATTTTGGATACTTTTGAAACTTTTCAGATTGTTCCATGTTAAATAAGTATTATTGCATTCATTTTACTTTTGTACTTTATTACAATTCAGAAATTGTACTTTTTTACTTTTTCTTCAGTAGAGGGGTTTAATCAGTACTTTTGCTTTTACCAGAGTATTTTTTCACACAAGTAGCTCTACTTCTACTTAAGTACAGAACGGGAGTACTTTTAACACCTCTGAATACAATACAAGTCACATCAGCACAGAAGGATTTTATTGACCGTGCTCACATACTCTGCTTTCTGTCAGGTGGTGACGGAGGACATGCGCTCTGCATTCAGGAAGATCTGGAAAGAGGATTCTCAGAACCTTGTGACACATTCAAGAGCGCCCAACTCTGCAAAGGACCTTTCAAGATCCAGTCTCTGGAAGTATGGGGGATCCAGAACTCTATTTCCTTCTCTCATTGTTTTTCCTCACACTAAAAGAATGAAGAGATTACTCAATTAAAATTTAATTACAATGTACCTTTTGGTCAGTTTTGTCTTGAGCCTGCTGTTGTTGGTGCTGTTTCTTCAGATTTATTTATGTAATTCAAATATTTATTTTGTGAAATATGTATTTTGGCAGACATTCATTTCTTGACTTGTTCTCATATGTTCAGACCACTATGTAATAGCTTATACTGCCACCTATTGTTTCAGTGCATTACCTGCTCACACTGACTGATCTTAATATACTGTATGCGGTATTTATATTACATTATTTAAAAACTGAGACGTATATTTTTTATTATTATTATTATTATTATCATTATTTATCTATATTCCAACATCTGTATGTAGCATTAATTCATCTGTGCTATAGATCCTGTAGACTAATGAATGTGTTTTATAGTCCTAAAGTGTGCTTCAGACTGTTAACATTATGACTTTGTATGTATTTGTTTTGACATTATTGAAAAGTACATAAACTGATTAATCAATTAATGTTGCCATGCAGAAGGTTGCAGGGATTATATGAATGCTTTGAGCACAGGCCTTACCTCTTGCTATTCCTTTAGAATGCAATCACTGGAAGAGATGTGTACAGTAGGTGCTTTATAAAGAATAAAAACCGACAGATAGAAGCCGTACTGTTTGTCACAAAGATGATCACATGTTGTTAAAGTACCTGAGGACATTTTGAGTGATTTATTACTTTGTTATAATTTATTAATTTTTATTTTCTATGCACTGTATTGTTTAATTTGCCTATTATGCACAAGTATACAATTAAATGTTGTGCACAGTCAGGAGGACCAATGCCTGTCTTCATCAAGTCTATTTTCATTACTATTTATCTAAAGTTCTTCAAGTTGTAATTTCATCCCATATGCACAGGTCTAGTCTCACACACACTGTCAATGTGCCATGGACTGAATAAACACTCTTGAATGGGTTATAAGAGCATGAGTCAAAAAAGTTTCTTTTTAACTTGTAGTTAAATAGAGGATAGCAACTCAGTACAGATTTTCTTCACGTGATGTGGAAGGACATTTTTGAACATATCTAACATGAAGTGAATTTCATTATTAGTAGTAGTAGTAGTAGTAGTCAGAGGGGGTCAAAGTACTCACATTCTGTACTTCAGTAGAAGTTGTGTGGAAACAATACTGTGGCTAAAGTAAAAGTACTGATTCAAATGTTTTACTGAAGTAAAAGTAAAAAAGTACAACTTCTCAATTGTAATAACGTAAAAAGTAAAACTGCATTTTTTTTTTTTGCTATGGATGAAATAATAGTTACTTAAGCAGGAAAAAATGAAAATGTAAAAAAAAAAATCCAAAAAATAAAGCCTTCAAAAATGAGTTACTATGCAAATGATCTGTTTTATTGGGTCACGTACTCAAACATTCAAAATTGATAAATCTGACTTAAAAAAAAAAAAAAAAGCATAATTTTGAGATTTTAAAAAAAATCTAAATTGTGAGATAAGGCAAAATTATGAGATAAAAAATAAAAAATGCTGAGATTAAAATCCTAATTATTAGATAAGAAATGGATAATTATGAGATAAAAAGTCAAAATCACTGTCACATTTGTCTAATTTGAAAACGTAATGAGTCTATTCTGATAGTGTAAACAGTGTAACGTACAGATATTTATACAAAAATGTAGGGAGTAAAAGTATATAGTTGCCAAAAAAATAATACTCAAGTAAAGTAGAGATACCTAAAATATTTACTTAAGTCCAGTAAAGGAAGTACTTCTACTTAGTTATTTCCACCTCTGGTATTAGTATTAGTATTAGTATTAGTATTAGTATTAGTATTAGTATTAGTATTAGTATTAGTATTAGTATTAGTATTAGTATTAGTATTAGTATTAGTATTAGTATTAGTATTAGTATTAGTATTACATTAACAAAACGGGGAATGCCTTGTTTCTACGGCGATTAGTTCATTAAAGCATCATTGGTTTATTCTGGGATAGATTTTCGTTTTAAACAAAGGATATGGCATGCAAAATACACGTTTTAGAGGTGAAAACAAACGCATATATTGGTACCGATTCAGCAGTGAAATTAAAAAGTTACCCAGATGTTTTTTGTCCAAATGTCTCAACATTTAGAAGCTACGAGGGTCAGTGAACGTATCACTTCGCGGAACGTTAACCCGAAGCTGCCATAACTGATTTTACAAGCTGTGATCGGCTATGTAAAGACGTTATATAGACCAAGACCCAAATGATGTGGCGATAGGATGTGCCCAGTTTACGGTTTTTAGCAGCATCAGAGGTGAGGGTGAATATTGTACAATCAGTTGAGTTCGTGTAGTTTGACTCCAGCTAGCTAAAGCATCGTTAGCCTTAGCTCCGTTAGCTACCTTGCTATGTATGCATGTGTCCGAAGTATCAAAAAAAGAAGAAGAAATAGAAGAACAAAAGCTACATTCACTTTATAAAACCACATCAACACACATATGGTTAACATTAATTATGGGGGAGTATGTTTTTTTTCTATTGTGTGGCCTGATAATTCTGGAGGCCTGTACGTTTTTCTTCTTTTCACAGCTAGCTAAACACGATTGACTCTAGAGCAGAATACATTTTACAGCATTTCCGTTATTCTATTGAAAAGCATTTTCTACTTAGGAACATTTTGCTACCACTCCATTCCATTCATTTCTTAATGTTGACAAAGTACTGTGGTAGAAGGCGTTGCGTTAGAACAATGTAATTATCGGCGATGAAATAGTTAAACATTATAGGCATGGTTTTTCGTTTAATGGCAGCTATCTCGACATTCTGATATTCAGTGCTATTTAACACAACCAGTTTAAAGACAAGCATTACTATCACAATATGTCTTTTATTTAAAAAAAAAGCCATCTTCAGAAATGCATCATGGTATTGCAAATAGAAGCAACTTATAGCATTATTGATGACTGACCGACAGTGAGTCACAGTTTTATAATACTGATATAGATGCATTTGTTGTTGTCTGTATTTGCAGTTGTAAGAAAATAAGCTTCAGTCATGGGTCCTGACACTGCATCTGTCCCCAATGAATCTTCAGAGGAAAGTAAGTGAGATGGTATGATGAGTAAGTGAAACTAATAATGAGAAATAGATGTGTTTTTGCACCAAGGATCGAGCAGACAAAATGAAAGGGCCTCAAATAAGGGCTACATTACATGTATATGATATACATATATGATAGCACTAATCGACCAAAATTGATTTTTTGTGGGGGGGGGTTGGGGGATGATACCATTTTTTTTCTTTTTTTAATCAGCCTTAGTCTGTGACCAATACTATGGTGTTTAATTTGTGTCAGTAAGTTCAAAGAAGATTTTTTAAAAGTGCAAGAAAAAATATGAATTGAAAACACCAAATAATACAAAAAAAAATCATTCAAATGAAAAATATTAGACTGCAATGAAATAATGTGCAGATAGTGTAAAATATTTGCCTTTGCATCTTTCTCAGTTTTTGTTGTTGCCTTTTTCCTTTATTATGACTTCAGCATTTTCGTTTACGCACCCGACTTTTCGCTTGCGCTCCCTGACTTTTCGTTTGTTGTTTTCACACAAACGTAGTTGGTGGGGGCGGGATTTCCTTTGGTGGAATACTATTGGTATATTTATGTTTAATGGACAGCTAATTAAGCGTACCCAATCAGAAGCAGAGTAGCTGCTGTGGCCAGAACTACTTCATACGCTTTCTTAGCTGTCCCTCCAACATAAATAAACCAATAGTAATCCACCAAAGGAAGTCCTGCCCCCACCAGGAACATTTGAGTCAAAACTACAAATGAACAGTCAGGGAGCGCAAACAAAAAGGCTGAAGTTGTAATCAAAGAAAAACGGCAACAACCTAAACTGAGAAAGATGTGAAGGCAAATATTTTACATGATCTGCACATTTTTTTTCATTACAGTCTATTTTTCATTTGGATTATTAATTTATTTATTGTTTTTAGATTTTCTTTTTTATTTGATATTTTGAATTAATATTTCTGCTTGCAGTTTTAAAAAGCTTCTTTGAACTTATTGACACAAATTAAACACCATACAACACAGGCTGCAGGTTTTTGGAACTGATACTGTTTATTTTTCTCTGTCAATTGACAACTAATGTCAGAAAAAATATTTAATTACAATTACAAGACAAAAATTGTGACAACCTAATGAGTATTTCTACACCAAAAAACTTTTTTTTTTTATGTGGACAGCAGTGTCTCCAAGACCACAGAGGTGCTGTGAATTTTACCTATCAGTAAATCATGGCAGGGGGGGGGGGGGGGGGGGGGGGGCATATTGGCTAGCGCAACAGGTTAATACCAATACAAGAAATAAACCCACAAACATCGGCCTGATATATCAGCTGGCTAATATATTGGTCTATCATTAGTTGATAGTGTGTTCATTTTCATCATTATGTAATATGTTGATAATTACAGGGAGACATTCAAAGAAAAATGTCTATGTATTTTTTTTTTCTTCTTTCTCCTCAGGTCTGGGAGAAGTTGTTGTTAAGGTAATCTCAGAGTCAGATTCCACCGAAGTTGCAACAAGCACCGAGCCTATGAACTCCAAACAGCCAGAGAGCAACATATCCAACAAGTATTATCCTTGCTCTGTTTGTGGCAAAACCTTTGATAGACCATCTAAGCTAGAGAGACATAAACCTGTACATATGAAGAAGCCTAAAACACTTCACCAGTGTGAACATTGTGATAAGAGCTTCACACAACAAGAAAAGCTGATTCGGCATCAGAATAGCCATAATAGAACTAACGTGCATCCCTGTCCTGATTGTGAAAAAGTATTTAACCGACCATCAAAATTGGAAAGGCATAGACGCACACACTCAAAAAAGCCAAAGGTACCTCATCAGTGTTCATACTGCAAAAAGTCTTTCAGTAAACTTAATAAACTTGTGCGTCATGAGCGAATGCACACTGGGGAGAAGCCTTTCACATGTTCAGTCTGTGGAAAAGGATTCTCTGAGGCAGGTCACTGCAGAGCGCATGAAAAAACCCATGAGGAGCAACCAGAAAAACCTCACAACTGCACAGATTGCGGCATGAGTTTCTTCAAAGCTTCAGAGCTCCGTCGCCATTTCCGTTCACACACAGGAGAGAAACCTTTTAGGTGTACCTTGTGTGACAGCTGCTTCTCCCGCTCAGAAGGACTTAAAAGACACATGAGGAGTCACACCGGGGAGAGACCATATAAATGCATTATCTGTGCAAAAGGATTTTATTCTCGTCAGGATTTGAACATTCATGGGTTGACACACTCAGGGGAGAAACCGCATCTCTGCCCTGTGTGTGGCAAAGGTTTCTCCCAGCTGGGCAATATGAAAGAACATGAGCAAAATGTTCATATCAAGTCAGAAAAATACATTTGCAATGAATGTGGTGCAACTTTCACACGATACAAGTCGCTAACAAAGCATCAGCGGACGCACACAGGTGAAAGACCCTACCTGTGCCTAACCTGTGGGCGCAGGTTTTCATGGAGCCACTCTTTGAGCAGACATCGGAGGACACACACACACAGACAGTTGGCTATGGACGCATCAAAAGACATGTTAAGTTTCGAAGGAACCTCTGAGGTTCTCAGTAATTAAAAGTAAGAATGAAGTTAATCTTAAGGTTATTTCCAAATTCTGCAGACAATTAAAATGTCTTTGTAGTGCTTGTAAGTTTATAGAGAACTCATTTTAAAACTTTGTAATGATTCATCTTGTTGGCTGTTTTGTCAGAACGACAAACATTTTTCCAGATATTAGTATATAGACACAGCCTTTTGCTTAAATATTGTTAAGGAACACAGTTGAATGATGGATTTCACTTTATTAATGTTCATGTTTATTAATGTGCATGATACATTGTGCATAGATGTTTGTATTGTCAATTCAACACGTGTATACATGATAAGTGTATATAATACAAGTTAGCTGCTGGAACTGGTGCGAAGCAGCTTTTTTCTTACGTATCTTTAGACGGCGTGTAACAATATTGCCACTTAATTACTTTTATGATGAACCAAACAATGTTGAACAACCAAAGGTTTGGTCTGTTAACGATTTGACAAATATGAGAAACAAAACTCATACCAAATAACAGTTATTAAAGTCTCTGATTTCACTATTTGTACAGATTTCATGTTAAGGTCAAGATATAAAAATGAATGTTACATAATAACAGAAGTATAGATCTGTTAAATGAAAAAGCATTCAAAAACTATGTTTCTGTTACTGTACTGTCTGAGGATGATATGTTTTTACAAGTGGTTTGTGTGAACTGACTGATGAAAAGCTATGGGTGTCATGAATCCAAAGGTCAGTCCATGTAGTTGATGTATGACATGTTTGTTTAGTGCTTGTATGTTAAGGATTCATTATGTTTCACTTGGATAAAGCCTAAGCCTGTACAGTGTAACTGAGGCAAAAAAAAAAAAAAAAATTAAATACAATCTTTATGCAAAATACAATGGAACTGCGTATTGATTTTTGCTTTAATTTTTTACTTTATTTTGCAAGGTATTAACAAATGACCTATGCCAGTATTTAGTGAAACTAAACCATTAAAATGGTTTGTTTTGGGGGAATAAGTACTGTATGTAAATACGCATGGGACTCACCAGAAATAGTTACACAAACTTCAGATATAATATTTATACATTTTTTAGCTTTAAACACTATAGTCACACAAATGGGGACCATCCAAGAATGCCACGTCACAATAAAACAAACACTTAAGACGTGTTGATTTGTTTCCAGAATATTTAACACAGGACAACAGTTTACATTGTGTATCGTATATCAGGGTTTTGTATGTCGATTTTCAATGAGGACGTGAAGGCAGCACGCAGGACGCCTCGACCAATGAAAGAGCCCGACAGTTGCTAGGTTACGTTTGTTGTAGACGAACTACCGTGCCTGTTTAAAAAGATATCGGCGCTTAGTTAGCTTAATAATTTGCTAAAAGATTAAAAAATAGATATTAATAGAGGTACGACTGTTCCACATAAACTCTTTGTGATTAAATATATAGTTTTTCAGCCATGTCTCAGGAAACATGGAGCACTCCTCAACTGGAACTGGAGGCTGTTATTGGGTTTAATGGTAAGTTATTTAGGTAGTTTTGTTAAGGTCTAATAAACGAATACACGGTGAATTGTTGTAGTTATATCGTAAACATTGTGTATAAGTGACACTTCAAGCTCCAACAGCTTTATTATAGGTCGACCATGAGGGTTTAATTAAGATTATTGTAATCTGTATATGTGTGTGTGTGTGTGTTTGTCTATCTGTCTGTATGTATGTATGTGTGTGTGTGTGTGTCCGCAGAGACATATCATGATATAACTCAATGAATATTTGAGATATCACCATGGAATTACATGGGCATGTACATATAGCTAATGCACATCAGACACAATGATCAATTTGAGTAAATGTCAAAGGTCAAGATAACAATTAACTAAAAGGTCAAAATGACATTATTGTTTATAACTCAAGAATGGAGGGTCACAAAACTTTCGGATTGGTACTAAACGATGAAGACTTCTACAATTCTCATAATTAGGGTTATTTCCTATGACCAATTGTTTTTGAGTTCTCTGGAGGTCAAAGGTGATATGTCGCAAAATATACATCTGTAGCACTGTTTGTGTGGGTCAAACATAGACATATAACGCTATAACCTAATCAATACTGGATATATTATCATACTATTACACTGACACATATATACATATAAGGAAATTATCAATATTGCCAAAGGTCAGATTTAGCAGAAAGGTCAAAATCACATTATTGGCTCTAATTCAAGAACAGGTTGTCATAGAAACTTGAGTTCGGCACAAAATAGGGGCGAGATTAGGCATTCTCTGAATACTTGTTTACTTTGGATACTCACCTGTATTTACCTCAAAGCAAAACTGTTTCTGTGTGCTACATGATTTTTTATTTGTTTGTTTTTTTATCAGGGTATGTGTTTTCTGGCTTGAGCGTCCATCCAGACAAGACACACCTGATCTATCCCCTTGGATGTACAATTATCTTAAAATCAATCAAAGATGGCAAGCAAGAATTCCTACACGGACATACAAACAATATATCCTGTATGGCAGTGTCCAAAAGTGGGAAATATATTGCCTCTGGACAGGTCAACTACATGGGCTTTAAGGTAGTCTTTTCTACAACACACTGTCGTAATGTAAATTATTAGGATGCAGTGTCAGGAATCAGTTATTCTTTGATCCATTTAAAATTATATAGGCTTATTCGTACAAGGGATAAATTTTTTATGTACATTTCTAGGCTGAGATAATTATCTGGGACTACGCACAAAGAAGTATCTACGCTCAGCTCGTACTTCACACAGCAAAGGTGGAGGCTCTGTCCTTCTCTCCCAAGGAAAACTACCTGGTGTCCCTTGGAGGTCAGGACGATGGCAGGTAAGTAAAGCATTTCATTTCAGTGGGGTAGATTTTCAAATACTGTGTCACACTGGAAGAAGAAAAAATACATTTTATAATATTAATCTCAACCCATTGTTTCCCTAATCTGTAGTCAAATGTTGGTTTATATTAGCTCTATTTTCAAGTGTGTTTGGATATCCATGCATGTATTCCTTACATTTGTGGGAAGCTATTACTATTTTGGAGATGTAATACATTTTAGACAGATTTTGCAAATGTAATAAATCACCACAAAAGTATGTTTTATGTTTGTGAGAAATGACGTATTATGTTTGTGGTAGGCAACTGTTTTTACATCAGTGGGATTATTATGTTAAAAGCTGCAACAGTTACTCATCTAATAACAAGAGGATTTGCACAACAAGGCCTCTATGACAAAATTAATGACATTTCACCACCATATGAAAGTGTGCTATTAAATAACAAATTTCATTATTACGACAGCATAACCAGATACTGTAATCATCCGTCTGACAAAAGTGCTGACGTCATCATTTCATCAACTAAGCTATGATTCTGAGCACATTAACACAGTCTTTAACATCAATAAATACAGTCACTTTGTCCAGCTCATCAAACCTGAACATCACTGGAGAGATCTGAAAATAGATAGAATATTTTTGGATTATGCTGAAACTGTTTTTAATTTGTTGTTGAACCTCTGTGTGGTTTTAGCATAGTGGTGTGGAACATCGAGGCCAAGCAGGCCATCTGTGGGAGCCCAGCTTCACCTCACAGCGCTGGTCACTGTCTCACTGTGCAGTACTCCAACACCAATGACAACATTTTTGTTTCTGCTGGAAGGTGAGCAAGTAATGTAAACCAAGTATAGGATGAGTTAAATTGTAAATGTGAGTTTGTCTCATAAATGGTCTACTTTTCTTCTGCAAAATGTAAAAAATTGCAACTACAAAAAACTTATCCGTGTTGATGCTACTAATTTTTTTTTATTATTTTGTATTGAATTTTCTTTTACTTATCAGTATTATCAATTATCAATATTTGCCTGGAATTTTTCATTGTAAGTTTTGTTCATAGCTGTTGGTAACTGCTAACTGCAAACACATTTACTGCTCTGATTGGCCTGCTGTCTGTTGGCACAATACTTTGCAAACTGCTGACTTTAAAAGTGCCATGGAGATTTTACACACACACACACACACACACACACACACACACACACCAATATATATATATATATATATATATATATATATATATATATATATATATATATATATATACATATATATATATATATTCAACTAGAAGAGCACTGAGAGCGGATCACCACCAAAATCAAATCGTTTCTAGATCTCCCTATTACCGACCTACCCTGAAAATTTCTTCAAAAGCTGTCCATAAGTTTTTGAGTTATCTTGCTAACTAACAGACAGATAGACAAACAAGCTCTGGCAAAAACATAACCTCCTTGGCAGAGGTCTTGAATAATTGTTATTATACTGTATCTGGCTTGTTCTAAAAAAAAAAATAAGTCAACATTTTGGGTGAACCATACTATGGTAGAGTTTACCTCATGTTACTGTGGCAACCACATTCTCATGTCAATAAAACAGAGACTTTTCAATATTTTTACTCCAAAATGTATTTTCACTGCAGATGAACACAATATCTAAACGGGTTTGTTCTACTTGATATCAAGGTTCTTAATTTTGTTATTTCTTGTCGCAAGTGCAAAAGAAATAAAATACTGTACCCTTAGTTTAAAAACAGTGTGCAATTATAACCGCATAGATTAAGAAGGAAAACCAAACCAAAGGTGTCCTAATACATAAAATAAAAACAGCAGCAGCAATAACAACAGTGATAAAATAAGATAAAATAGATAGTTTAAGTAAATGAGATAAATAATTAAAACAGCAGCAACCGTTGGGTGTGCAGACAGCAATGAGAGTGTTAAGTGTCTGGAACAGTATATGAACATCGCTAGTTCACTTTAGCGGGGTCCAGGTCATACAGCCCATGTGGCCTCAGTGTTCAGTATTCTCACAGCTTGTTGTGGGAAGAAACTCTTTAAAATCTGGTGGTTTTGCATTGAATGCTTCCGAGTCTCTTCCCCGATGGCAACATAGAACAAAAGCTGTAAGAAGGGCGGTGATTATCTTTAAAAATGGCCGCCGCCCTGCGGATGCACCGTTTCCTGTATGTGTCCCCTAACAATGGGAGGGGGACACCCACAATTCTGCTGGCCGCTTTTACCACCGTATAAAGCTGACACCTCTCCTGTTCTATGCAGCTGCCAAACCAGGAGAGGTTGAAGGTCAGGATACTCTCCACAGTGCCCCTGGAGAAGGTGCTCAGGTGGGTAGTAGGGAGACGGGTGAGGCCAGATCAAGAGTGTTTCCAGGAGGTGTCATGGCGGCATGTTGTTTGTATCATTACTTTCAATATGTGCCGTGTTTATATGGTGGCGCTGTCGTCCTATACTAGGAACTTCTATTTCTGAACAAATTAAGATGTTATTACCCTATAGGCATGCTCAAAGAAGATTTTAACAAAAAATTATACTTAAAAACCCTCAGATATTTTGAAATCCGTGATTTTTCTAAATCCCGAGCTCATAAAATATTAATATGGTTCATTTTATTTCCATATTTTCAAGATCATATTTCAGAATAAGAGCTAGTCATTGTAATTATCAAAACACTACATTCATTATGAATAATACAAATTCTTAGTTGAAATTGGAAAAGAATACACACACGTAAAAATACATATGAATTATATTACAATACACTTCTTTTTACTGGTTTAATAATACAATATTTTACAAAGTTAGAATTTGCCCTAAGGTCATTCTCTTTTATTAAAAGCTCGAGGTTTAGTCATTTACCATTTGACTGCCATACCTCTGGATTTTCTCCTTCATTTCTAAATATAGATACATGCCGCCATGATACCTCCTGGAAACACTCTTGATCTAACCTCACCCGTAGGGAGACCTGCCTTCCTGAGTTTCCTGAGTGGGTGGAGTTGCTGCTGAGCTTTCTTAACGATGGTGGAGGTATTGATGGTGAAGGATAGGTCCTCTTCTAGATGGACTCTGAGGAATTTCACGCTGTTGACCCTTTCCACAGTAGCACCGTCGATGGTCAAAGGGCAGTGGTCCAGCCTACCAGTCCTTCTGAAATCTATGACCATCTCCTTTCTTTTGCTCACGTTGAGGAGAAGGTTGTGAGATTTACACCACCGTGTGAGCTGTTCCACCTCCACCCTGTATGCGGTCTCGTCCTCGTTCTTGATGAGTCCCACCACCGTTGTGTCGTCCTCATATTTAATGATTTTATTGGTGTTGTGGGAGGCAGTACAATTATGTGTATGTAGGCTGAACAACAGGGGACTTTTTACACAGCCCTGGGGGGACCCAGTGTTCACAGTGATGGGGCTAGATGTACGTTTCCCCATCCTGACTGTTTGCTCCCGTCGTAATTTTTTTTTTTAATGTTTGTGTAAAGCTTAAAAAAATTTATGTATGTTTCAAGTCCACATGTTACCAAGTAGTAATTTAACATCATCTTCCCACATTTTGTTAGCCTAGGATCTAGTCTGTCCCCAGTGGCCGCAAATGGTATTTGCTACGGGGAGACAGACTAGACAGCCTAGGATCTGAAAATCCAAAATGGACCGGACCAATCAAATTGCGAGGAGCGGGATTGGAGCCCGCCCTGCCTCATGACGACACAAATACGACACGTAATATTGTAGTCGCAGATACGTAGCAGCTAGCACACCAAAGAGAAGAAGAAGGCGTAGCTGCTAGCTAGCACACATTGCCGTAACACCAGTTGCTAGCTGCTAGACAACATGGCTCATCACCAGGAACAATCATTCGAGCTGGCTTTGGCAGCAACGCTAGGTGATTTAAAATTACTGTTTTCCCTGCGAGAGGAGCAGAAAACGGCACTTAAGCTGTTTTTGGAAAAAAGGGACGTTGTCGGAGTTTTGCCCACCGGGTATAGAAAAGTTTGATTTATCAGCTGGCTCCGCTAGTGGGACGACGCATGGGTCTGCACAACCCGCTGGTGATCGTTGTGTCACCCCTTTTAGCCCTAATGGATGACCAGTTGCAAGAGGCAGAAAAACTGGGAATACGAGCAGCACAACTCGGCAAAGGCGACCCGGAGGAGATCCGAAGCGGCCAGTGCCAAATAGTGTACGGGAGTCCTAGCTAAGCTGCTGCACTCGTTTTGAGACTACATTCTGGTGTGTTCTTCCGGTGACGCTGTCTACGAAATCCATGTTCATCGCTCTGATTGGTTGGCTCTGACTGGTTACCCATCCAATGGCATGGCGTTGTGTAAAGAGAAAACTTGACAGACAGCGGTTATCCCGCCCACAAATTCGCCTAGACTTTCTAGACTTTCCCCCGTAGCAAATACCATTTGCGGCCACTGGGGACAGTCTAGATCCTAGGCTAACATTTTGTTAGATATATTTAATATGCATATATGTTACTCTGCGCACATGACAGACTGTCGAACACCAACCAGATATCCATGTGTTACTGCTTGATCAGACCCTATTATGCAATTATCATTTCTGATTTGTTATATATTTGGACAGTGGAACATTACGTGTTTGGGAACTGGACGTCCTGAACAGGAAGATTCAGCCTTTGGAGTGTCAGACAAGCAAACTGAAGAGGATTGTCAGATGTATTGAGGTATGAGTCTGTTGGTGTTTTCTGTTTGCATCACTTTTTCCACTAATGACATTGAATAGGTTGAACCACCCTGAACACTGTCTGTACCCAACTCAAAACTCACTAAATGATTCTGTGTGCATTTGAGCTAGTTGTCTGAAGAAAACAACCATAACATTATTTTACACAGGCACTGGTCCAATGATCCTATTGTTATTTTTTTCTGTTTAATTAACACATTTTCATAATTTTTTTGCCATCTGAAATTGTACAATAACTTATATTACATTATTAGACAGATTACAGTGTCTTGTTTATATGTTTACACAGATCCCAGAGGATGATCAGTTCATTTTGTGTGGTACCACCAGTGGAGACATACTGAAAGTCAACCTAAAGACAGGACTTATGAGTAACTATGGACCTCTTAAAACAAAATACAGCCTGGTAGGTACACACGCACGCACACACACACACACACACACACACACACACACACACACGCACGCACATGCACACACAGTTGGTGTCAGAGACAGTATTTTTATTGTCTTTGTTCATTCATGATCTACCTAACATGTGTCATATAGCCCCTAAATATGTACCACTTCATGAATCTGATACCAGTGTTTTTTAAATCTCGCCCAACATTGATTGGGTGAGATTATTGTAATCACCTTGTGTGTGAGTCTGTATGCATCTGTGTGTGTGTGTGTGTGTGTGTGTCCGCAGAGACATATCATGCTATAACTGAATGAATACATGAGATATCACCATGAAATTACATGGGTATATACATATAGCTAATGTGCATCAGATGCAATGATCAATTTGAGTAAAGGCCACAATTAACTAAAAGTTTAAAATCACATTATTGGATTTAATTCAAGAACGGGTTGTCAAAGAAACTTGAGATTGGCAAAAAATAAATGAACTCAATGGGTTCCTACAATTGATTTTAGGTAACACATTTTTCTGTTCACATGACAGCTCTTTTATGACCTTCAATTTTAATCTTTGTGTTATGTCTTCTGTGCAGGGTGTCACTGCTCTAAAAATATTGAAATCTGGAAACATACTTGTTGGATCTGGATCTGGTTGTTTTTCCGTGTGTTCTGGCCCCAACTTCAAAACCATTAAGTAAGTTAAATAACTGTATTACCATGATCAGGAACGGTCTATTTTAGCATCTACTCTGCTTATTTACTCCTTTATTTCTCTTCCCCAACATTAGACAAGTCAACCTAGAAAAAGGAGTGACCTCCATCGCGGTCAGAGGAGAAGGGCAGCAGTTCTTTGTTGGAACAGAAGCTTCTCAGATGTACCGCTTCCGCTATGAGGACTTCAAGGCTGAACTCATATCCACGGGTCATGCTAGTGCAGTAAAAGATGTAGCCATACCCTAGTGAGTAGCAAACGAATCAGAGCTCATTGGACTCAGACTATAAGGCGCACTTAAAAGACTTTAATTTTCTCACAGTGCGCCTTATATATGGATTAATTCTGGTTGTGCTTAATGACTGTTGTTATGTCATAATTTTGAGTCTTTGTCACATAATTTTGGCTTTTTATATGATAATTTTGACTTTTTGTTGCATAATTGAGTGTTTTTGTCACAAAATTTAGACTTTTTATCTCCTAATTTTGACTTTTTGTCACATATTTTTGGGTTTTATCTGAAAATTTTGACTTTTAATGTGCATTAAAAAAAACATTACAGTACTACACTGTGTTCACTAGAGGGTGACAAAAGCCTGCTTCATCCAAGTTGGTTCATCACTGTGATTTAAAAAACAAAACAAAACACAGACACAACAAACACATATTTTGCTCATTATAAGTAAATTGGAAGATTTAAAAAATCATAAGAAAATGTGAACTTTGACCAAAATGTAGTTATTATATCTATTCTGGGTCACTGGCAATCTATAAACTAAGTTTGGTGTGAATTCAACCAATAGTTTTGCTGTTAAAGCAGGGGTCTCAAACATGCGGCCCGGGGGCCAAATGTGGCCCGCCAAAGGTCCCAATGCGGGCCCTGGGATGAATTTACAAAATGCAAAAATTCCACAGTCAAGGCTATGGAACTCAGTTCAGTTCAGGTTCCACATACAGACCAATATGTTCTACAGTCAAAAACAGCATAATGACCTACAAAAATAATGACTTTTTTCTTGTTTTGATGTAAAAAAAACCCCCAAAAAAACAACAACATTATGCATGCCTATAAATAATGAACTTTTTTTCCCTTTGTTTTAGTGCAATAAATAACATTAAATTGTGAAAATATTGACGTTTACAAACTATCCTGTAGCTATAAAATGTAAAGCTGTGTGAGATGACGTTGTAATTTGGAGCTCTATAAATGAAATTGAATTGAATTAAATAACCTGAACAAATATGAATAACCTGACATGTCTAAAGAAAATGAAGCACAATTTGAACCATTTTCTGCTTCTGTTACTAAGTATTTAGTGTCTTTCAGTGTCTTTTCAGATCTGATCCATAATGCACATGTAGAATTGATAAGTTGAGGCACAATACTGTTGAAATGGCACTTCTTTATCTTAAGACATTTTTAGTTTTTTCAGGTTATTTACATAATTTTTGCTTGTGTAGTTTATCAACATAAGTATTTTTATAATTTAATGGCGTTTTTTTAAACTAAAACAAAGACAAAAAATTGTAGTTGTCATTATTTATAGGTTATTAATCTATTATTTTTGCCGGTCCGGCCCACTGGAGATCAAATCAAACTGAATATGGTCCCTGAAAAAAAGTGAGTTTGAGACACTTGTGCTAAAGTGTGTACAATGAAACAAACCAAACCAGAAACATAACTCCTTGCCTACCCCTTTGGCTTGTTGTTGACCATGGAACTTTATTAACACAAATGTGACATTTCCTTGCGGTGTATAGTTACATTTACAGCATGTGCTTTTTCTATAAATAGAATTGAGTGTCTCTTTTTTGTTGTTTTTGTACCAGTGGAACATCAGAGTTGTTTGCTACCTGCTCATATGAAGACATCAGGGTGTGGCACATTGGTAAACCAAAAGAGCTGCTGCGCATCACCATTCCCAACATGACCTGCAATGCCTTGGACTTCATGACTGATGGATGTAGCATCATCAGTGGTGGGTGTCAGAGAGAGAAATTTGCAAAATCACCCACAACTTAGATTTTTCTTTCTCTCTCTCTTCTTTTCTTTTCTTTTTTTAATTAAGACTTTTAGTTTAGTCAAAAATATTTGCTTTATTTATTTGATGATATACTGTTTCTTGTTCTGACTAAGTAAGAGCAGGGGAATAATATTGACTCTCTTTTCTAGCATGGAATGATTGCAAGATTCGTGTGTTTGCACCGGAAAGTGGCAAGCTTATGCACATCATTCACAATGCACATATGCTGGGAGTGACAGCCATTGCAGGAACCAGAGACTGTAAGAGAATAGTCAGCGGAGGGGGAGAGGGACAGGTTTGTAAGAAGATCCAACTAAGACTGACAGTAATCTGATCAAAATAAGATGATTTTATTTTTGATTTAAATACATAAAACATATTGTCACCTTCGGAAGTGATGGCTAGGGTTATATCCCCGAATGCCCCCAGACGGCTGCGATGTCTTGACATGAGGCATCCCCAGGTCATGACCTTTCATTTGCACTTCATTTGAAGTGAAACAGACATAGTTCCAGAGTTATGAACAAAAAAGGATTTAGTGATTTTAAACATTTGATCGCCCCCTTGTGGGCAATCTAGAAATGGTAAATCATCCAAAATCAAATCAGTTACTCAGTTATTTTGTAACAGAATATCTTTCACGTTATTGCATGAATGAAATCCAGTGGCGGTGGAGCTGGAAGCTCTGTTCAGGGTATAATTATCTAAGTCTTTTTAAAAAAATATTATTATTATTATTTTTTTTTAATTTACAAATATGTATTTATTTTTGCCTAAATAATCAAATACTCAATTTTCAGTTATATTTTTTTGTATCCTGAAAAATATAAAGAAAATGAATTACTTTAAAATTAGTTTAGTTTAATCTTTATTTTACAGGGACAATGCACAACATACAATTGAGCCAGATTATAGCCACAAGGCTAATTTTCATCTGTAGTCCCTGGACAGGAAATGATGATCAGTAAGTAAAAAAAATTACATTATAATAACAGTTGAATCAATAACAAGAGTAAAATTACAACAAACATGTTCCGGGTAGGTTATGTGCAGATAAATGCCTACTTATTGTTCTAGTGCAAAGTACATCATTTTAAAGCATGATAAATAACACAAAAAAACACATGATCAATTTTGAAAAATGTCCACAGTGCTGCCTTGCCTTTAGCCATTTCTTAATATCTAATTTAAAAGTAGTGAACGTTGTACTCTGCCTGATACCAACTGGAATAATTTTCCATTATCCTCCTGTTTTTACCAAAAAGGCACTTTGGCCAAAGGTAGAATGCCTAAACACACTTCTACAGTCCCTCAAGATGATAAATTAGTCAAGTATTTTAAAAAGGTGGCTTTATAGCTAGACAGTAAAACTTTTTATAACAATTTTGACACTATGTTGAAACAGTAAAGCTTAACAATTCTTACAATTTTTCAGTAATGACAATAAAACACTTTATTTCTGGATGTTAAATGTATTAGTGTTAGTAAATCAAAACAGTAAAATAGGCGCGCACACACACACACACACAACAAACGCTCTATGTGCTGCATCAGAGCAGTTTTTACTAAGCTTCTCCTTAAGAACTTGTCCATTCATAACCAAACCTTAATATTTGATCATCATAGGTGCAAGTTTGGGAGTTGCAGCCATGTGGACACCGTCTGCTCGGAACCATGAGCAGAAAAGCACATGAGCAAGAGGATAAAGCCATGATCACTTGTATCAAAATAAAGAGTGATGACAAGGAGTGTGTCACTGCCAGCACTGACGGTGCCTGCTTCATCTGGGATTTAGTGTGAGTAGTCCATCTGCATGGCCAAACAACCGTGTAAACACTTGAGAAAGAGGCAGCACAAGACACAGACTTCATACTGACAAAAATGCTGAATCTGTTCATTGGTGTCTGGCTGGCACCGTAGGAATAGAAAGAAATCCAATGCATTCTTTATGAAGTAAGCGTTAAATCGTTTTAATCCACTGGCTTCTTCTGTGAAGAGAATAAAAGCTTTAAGCACTCTGAAGGTGGTAATGTTTTTTCCCCCACTCTTGATCCTCTTCTGTGAACAAATCTATGGATTAGAAGCGTTAGGGATGTATTGAGTAAGAGTAATAGTATGGATTTCCTTTTTTGTCTGATAACTAATGTTTGTAAGATTATTAGACAGGCAGACATTTGCACCTTCTTCAACCTGACATCATATTTGCATCCATGGAGAAAACTATTGTTTGGGGCACTGAGTTCTTAATGCGAACATTTGAAAATTACTGGAGAGGCTTAAATTGTGTTTTAATAATGAGCTCATGAAATGTTGATATCAATTCTATTGCATCTCTGAGGCAAATGCTCTACCTCGTTCTCCATTTTTAATCATCTGTCTATTCTGCAACTTTTTCTGTAGGCGATTTGTGAGTCTTCAAATGATGACGGCCAACACATTATTCAGGACCGTGTGTTACCACCCAGAAGAACACCACATCATTACAAGTGGCACCGACAGAATGGTGAGGTTTTGGGTCACTATATTTTCACTCAGTGAGTCAATATTGATTGAAGATATTCACGTGCAAATGCAAGATGTTTCCACTTTTACATTTATACTCAACTACATCTCAGGAGCAAATATTGCACTTTTAGCCATGTTTCCGCTATGCAGTACGGTACGGGTCAGGTCTGGTCGGGTTCAGTACAGGTCTCATCTGGAAAACTTGATTTTCCATTGTCTAAGGAGACCTTCAGAAGGAGGCGTACTGTTTCGTGGAAGTGTCATCATGTCGTATAAGGCACTGGAAATATAAACAAACAGACCGGTGTTCTGTCAAAATGAGCATTCCATCACATTGGGCTCCCAAGCGCATCTGAGCATGCACATGAGCACCAAATGTTTTCACAGAGAAAAAGCCAGTCAATTCAGGCATCCCCAGTAGATGTGTAATTGACTTGAATCCTGGACGTGATACTTTGAAAGTACATATACTGTATTTATTTTATCGTGCCTTTGACCAGTAAGCATACAGTATAAGCAATCACATGTGTACGATAGATTGGATATTGATGTTAGTAAGTTTTAAGTAAGTTTTGTGTGATATGAACGTTATCCACATGAGTTGTTGGGTGTTATTGTTCACGTTAGTTCAACGGATACAAACAATAGCCTACCTTTTGAGTAACTAAATCTAAATACGATCTTAGACAAAGTAAATATTAAAAAAAGTCTACATATAATGGGAGCATTATGATATCAATAGTAATATATTATTGATATATAATAGTAACACATTTTGATGGAATAATAATAATTTGTAGAGATTATTGTCAATTTTGGCTGCTGGTATCTCATTTCGGCAGGGGTGCCCATTTTGACAGAACACCGGCAAAGTAGAGTCATTTCCAGTGTTTTCTTTCTGAGCCACTCCCACTGTTATGGTCCTTCACCTGTCTGGCAGTGCTTGGCTCCTCCCAAATGGTAAATGGACTGCACTTATAAAGCGCTTTTCCACCTTCACGCTTTACATTAGCCTCACATTCACCCATTCACACACACACTAATACACCAGTAGGTTTCTAAGGTCAGTCTTACTGGAAGCCTAAGTCAGGATTCAGTGTCTTGCCCAAGGACACTTTGACTTGTGGACAGCCAGAGCCGGGACACGAACTGCCAACCTTTTGGTCATTGGACGACCCGCTCTACCAACTGAGCCAGAGCCGCTTAAGTGTATCCTTACTTACTTTTACAGTTCCATAACCTGCAGGTTAAGTATAAAACTCCAAATATGTTGATATCACATATTTTTTAGATTTTAGTCCAATTGCCTGAAAGGTCTGATGGACTATTATTACAGTCGGGATGCATAAATATTTTTTCACTAATCTTTTCCGAAACAGTCTCATTTGTCATGGAAATTCTTTGGGGTAAATTCTACCAAGTTTATTCAAAGATTTGAATTTAGAAATTTTTTTTAATGAATTTTTTAAATCTTAAAAATCCCCAGTGGTTTATAATAGGAAAAAAAATCTATGTGCTATAACGTGAAAACAGTTGATGTTATTGTTAGAATTATTATTGGCAACAGATAGGAAGTCACATATGGATTTCATTTGGTGCCATGACCTGTAGTGACCTTGAAAGGTTAAAACAAATGTCAATTTTTAAAAAATATGCCAATGATCTACAGGACCATTGATCCTATTTGATTGGATTGAGAATCTTCTTATATTTAAGTTTGATCCAAGTTATTTTTGAAAACAAGTCTGCTTTCCTGAGATAATTATTGATTTTTACTCCCCTGTGTATGTTTCCTTGGTGATTAAACATTCACAGTAGTAATTTACATCACGTACCACACATTAATGCAGTTTTAATATGAACCCAAACACATAATATACTGGACAATAGCACTGACTACTTTTATAGTTTTCATAATTTTTTAATAATTTTCACCACTGCTTTCTTTCACTGCTGTAGGCTATATTTGAAGACATGTCTGCTTTCCTTAGATTATTATTATTTTATTTTTTTTAACTTTTGTTCCCCAAAAATTTAAATTTGCAAATTCTCTGATAAGAACTAGAGGTTAGATATTAGAAGAAGGAAAAAAAAGAGGGGAAAAATTATAGTGGATGAGGACTGTGCAGTGGGGAAGGAGACAACTATTCAACAGGCATAATCTAGATGTGTTATTATGCTCTTATTGTTATTGTAATCCACATGATCCGTATTAGAGGAGGGCAGTGAAGACAATCATACATACACTGTGCAAACTGGCGTGAATACAGATTAGATTGAAAAGGTTGTAATTTATTTCTTGGCATCATTAAGTCATTTTATTGAATGTGTTTCATTGTGGTAAACAAAACAGTCTTGCCCTTAACTCTTTATAGGGCACTCATAGAAATATTCTGAAATTCAAAATTGCAACTTTAGTGAATGACAAAAAGACTTGAGCACTTTTGCAAAATTTTCAATGTTTTTCCTATGTAGAAGTTAACATATGGTTCCTTACCTGTAAATGGCAATAAATAAATAATACAAGAAGTAAATATAAAAAATACATATAAGTTGAAAGAAACATGTATTTTGCAACATTAGAACATCACTTTTAGAACATTCTTATAACATAAGTGCTGATCCAGAGTAATAATAGATTGGATTTATTTATATTTGGCATCACCTAGTGTCTCAGAGTCGAATGTACCTCATGCAATAATTCATTTAATTCTCTTGCTGCACATGTCTACTCAGATTTATGGCAAATTCCAGTGAAATCCTTAGCTCAGTTATTGCCAATAGCTCGGCTTCGATGTGCATCCAAACATACAGACTATTACTGTTTTGTAACGTATTGGAAAAATTACCTTGCCTGTTAAAGGGTTAAAGCTGTCATTTTGTATTTCCGATGAACTCAGGAGGTCATAAGTTCGCAGCATCAGAATGAAACACTCGTCCCTTTGATTACACGTTTCATCCACACCTCCTTGAGTAGGTCACACTCAAGAGCCATATTGTGTCCTCCACTGCACACTGACAGGTGAGTACAAGTTGTGCTGATTAACACGGCACGCTAAGTGAGTCAAGAGTAGCAATAAGCAAGAGAGAGAGAGAGAGAGAGAGAGAAAGAAGTAGAGATTCAGTGATGGATAGAGAGAAGACACACAAAGGAGGGTGCTGTGGCGTCCGTGCCTTCCTGCGGATGTGCCTATGCCACCCAAGTGCCAGCCAGATCTACCATCTGCTCATCCCAACACACAGGCACTCTGTCTGAGGGAACAAATACCAACACTCTGCTCTCTCTCTCTCCCCCCTCTTTTCTCCGAGTCTTCTTCACATCCCAGAACGCGTCCCTGAGAAAATCACTCTTAATAGAAAGGAAAGGAAGAGTGGATAGAGTGGCAAAGAGGAAAATCAGACCAGGGTCAGGGAGGTGCTGTCTGTAAAAGATACTGTGAGTGATGCTAGTAATGAATTTTAAATGCAGAGATAATACAGTACCCACTCCAGACTCTTCACTGCAGAAAAGGACACTATAATGCAAAAGCCTGTTGGTTGCACGAATGACTTTACATACAGGTCTTTTCCTGTCGTAAGGTGAGCAGTGCAGACAGTAGGCCTTGTAATTCAGACTTGGCCTTTCTTGCTGTATTTAATTAATTTCCTGGTGGCCCATATTGTGGCTGCAGGCCAGTTTCCCAGGCTGAGGTGAAGGGAACACAGATGGACCAAGACAAGTCGCACAGGTGGGAGTCTCTAATAAGATGGTGTAATGAGATGAGAAAGGTGGGAGAGGTCGTGACTGTGGGTAGGAAGAAAAGTCAGAGAGTGACATTAAAGCTGAGAAAAGGGAAGAATGATGAAGGGAAACCTACTGTCAACATTAGAACATTGCCTATATGAGTGATAATGTCTTAACTGTCACACAGATAGAGTAGACAGTGATTAGTGATGTTGTTTCTATATCCTAAGTAAATTCATTAGAATAGTCTAATTTTATCTAAATATTGTGGTTATAATCATATGCACAATGAAAAATGACTTTTCTGTTCAGATATTTAGCTAAATGCTGTTTTGGATTCTGTGGAATTATTAATATTGCCAAGCCATTTCATCTAATTAATCAGACGGTGGGAAAAAAAGAAAGCAGCTTCTACACAAATGCTTCTATGACTTGCAGGGGCACCGTATTGCTCAGAAAATCACTCTGCACTTCTGAGACTATAAATAAAACTGCCTCTTACAGAGCCTTTTGTTCCTCTTTCATTCCATAATAACCATCAGTATTTGATATATCTGTCTGAGATTATATTTCTACCCCCTATGATGCAGTATAGCCCCGGTCTTATGCAGCAAAACGATATCCTGTCTCAGACGTTACTCTTGATAAATATTGGCCTTATTCTGAGAAGCTCTATGTAATATGAGTACTTCCTTTCACAGTGGAATATGTATCATTCATTTAGATCCATCATTCAAGTAAAAAAAAAAAAAAAACATTTCTTTCATTTTGTTGTGTTCAGTTGATTTTGAAATGGAGATTTTATAGCTTGTAACTGAAAAACCTTAAAAATACTACTGGACTAAATGTTTGTAGGGACTGATCATAAATGTAGGATAAAATGGAAAACTGACTGAATCCACCTGGACCTTTATCCAACTTTTAAGATGTAATAGGCTGTGTCAGATGAATAACAAAAAGGTGTCTTCTTTGTGATGTTTCTCCTGCCTACGCTATAAATAACTTGAGCCATTGACTATGGTGATAACTTTAAAGTTAGATGGTTTATTAAATGTCATTTACATCAACAAACATAGTTTCGATAGATCTGTGAGACAGGAGTCTATTGACAGACATGCATATTTTTTTATCAAGAGTGATGAAAATATGTAAGATAAAGGAGATGGTTTAAAGACAGACATATTATAGTATATTACCAAAATAGGCAACAGGAAATGATAATTTGATGTAACAGAGCAAACAGGGGTGGTTGTCAGTTGATATGATAAACATTTTTAGACCTGTCAAATTATTAAAATGGTTAATCAGATTAATCACAGGGTTGCTGTGGATTCATTTTGTTTAATCTGAATTAAATATCATTAATCTTTCATCTATATTGGTTGCTTTTTATTTTGCATGACCAAACAGACTGAAGTAGTAACTCAATATATCTACTCTGAACTTGTTTACCTAAGTTAGGTGACCTGTTAACCTTAGTGGGAGTACAAACCCTAACTAATGTATGGTTGGTGTTCATGTGGTATTTTAATTCGGAAGTGCTTTGGTGAATAGAAAACTCCTTCCTGCAGAGTTTGTCTAATACTTTGTGTGAGTTGACTGTTCCTTCTTGGTTTGTTCGTTGTCATATTTCCATCCAGAGGCCAACCTGCTGTTTATACTCTTCCATCATTATAGTTCTGCTGCCTATTATTATCAGATCAACTGCCTATTAGCATATGCTAACTGTACTGTATAAACTACAGATGGGTTAATTGCATTAAAATCAGATTAATCATGATGATAGATTAATCTGAATGAATTTGTTAATTTGGATAGCCCTGTTTTTTAACCAGTCGGTTTCACTGTTTGGGAACAAAACAACTTCTGGAAAACAAACTACGGGTGGCACAGTGGTGCAGTGGTTAGCACTTGTGCTTCACAGACAAAGACCCCGGTTCGATCCCACACCAGACCTTTCTGTGTGGAGTTTGCATGTTCTCCCCGTGTCTGTGTGGGTTTTCTACAGGTACTTCAGTTTCTTCCCACCATCCAATCACATGCACTAATAGGTTAATAATTAATCTAAATTGCACATAGGTGTGAATGTGAGAGTGATTGTTTGTCTATATATGTTCAGCCCTGAGATGAACTGGAGACTCATACAGGGTGTACCCCGCCTTCGCCCATTGTAGCTGGATTAGCTACAGTGACCCCCGCGACTCTAGTAAGGATAAAGCGGGTTCAGATGATGAGGCGGGACGAGAAAACAAACTACTGAACAAAAACTAAATGTATAAACAAGTGTGTGACACCTCTCCATGCATTTGAGAGCTTCACTGTCTCCTTCCTTCTTCAGGTAACGTACTGGAATGTGTATGACGGCTCAACTATCAGAGAGTTGAAAGCCTCACAGTCAGGACCCATTAATGGTATGCACATCTCCCTGGACGGAAAACACTTTGTGACAGGTATGGATCATTACACACCTGCTGGTTATCATCTACTTCCTGCACTTAGTTTTTTTTTATTTCCACACACTGGCCTCTCAGTAATGACATAGAGAACACATCTGGAGCACATAGGCCTTTGGTTCATAATTCCTACCCTTTTACAAACTCACTATTTTTTGTCACAACTTCCAATTTTTTTTGTCTTGACCAAGTGATTTTTCACATTTTTATAGCGTTAACCCCTGCATTTAGCATTTTTCTGTGAAAAACATTAATTTTCCTATATTTAATATATTGATCATGGGATGTCAAACTCCTTTTACAGGCTTCCCCAGGGGTTTTTAAAATATTGAATTTACAAATATGCATTCAATACCTTAAGCTAGAAAAGCACTCAGAGAGTGGCCAAGGCAAATGGACACTTGCTTTATGTTACAGTTTGATTTATCTATATCTGTCGTTTTGTAATATATTGTGGGCAAGAACTTTACCATCAACTTTACAACTTACAAAAGTGCTTTGGTCCAATTGCAGCCAAATCTAAACCTCGGACCTGACCTCTAAATTTATCCTTCAAATGAAATTTACCTTATATTTTGTATATTAATATCTACCAAATCTGTATTTAATGTATAAAATTCAGTATAATCAAAGTATGTTGCCTGAGCATTTAATTTTGTATTTTGCTGCTAATGCTGCAGTTCATAGATACAATACTCATCAAAATAAACAATTTAAATTGCTTACATGTGTTACATGAAGACCTCAGGTATAGCCACTCTCTGCTGCATGTGTCCCTCTTCCTACACACCTGACAGTCATTATCAGGCTTTTGCAGAACTTGATGACAGGCTGATCATTTGAATCAAGTGTGTTGGAAGAGGCTCCAGGGTTAGTGAGATGATGGAAACTATGGAGACAATTTTCACATGTTCTTGGAAATAGCACATCAGAGATATTCTTCAAGAAATATTGAAGGAAATCAATTATGATATCTCACACACACACACACACACACACACTCATTTCCATGTCTCATGAGGACCAAGTTTGTAATCAAGTAGCCATTAAATAAAATAAAATTAAAAAATATTTTTAAAAAATTACCAAATTAAATTCAATGAAAAATAAAATAATTAAAAATGAATGAATAAATAATATTAATTTGAAAAATAAATAATGAAAAGAAACACTAATTTTTAGAAATACATGAAAAGAATTACAAATAAATAAGTAAACACATCTTCAAAACTTTGAGAAATACATGTTTCACTCTGCACTTGTTTCCCTCATGCTTTATGAGAACTTCTGGGGAAAAAAAGGGCCAAATCATTTCTATTTTACTAGTGGAGACCTATGTTTATATTTAACCCTTGTGGAGACCTGCATTTTGGTCCCCATAGTGTCAGAGGTCCCCGTGGTGTGGCTGTGTAAACATATCAATGTTCCCATAAAGATAGGAATACAAACACACACATACATTCTTTCTTTTTATTGTATTTTGAATGTGTATGGACAATGGAAGTCTTATAACTTATATAATATTTACGATTGTATTAAATGGAGGTTTTAAAACAGGCCATTTTATGCTTCCATTTTATTATGACTTTGATCAATGTTATGTATGTGCAAAATCAATAAATAAATAAATCAATTGATCATATGTGATGACCATGAAATGATAACAAACAGCATTTCACCTCATTTACTTGTATTGGCAGGATTAGTGGATCAACAATTATTGAACATTTTATATTAATAGAAGCTTTTTGTCAACAGTTGATGTTTGGCTCTTTGTGGTTTAACATGATTTTCTGTTTTCGGGAAAAATTATTTAACTTTTAATTTATTTATGAGGTTTTTTTTTATTTTTTTTACCCTACAACTCAAAGACAAAATCCATTCACCCTTCTTACCTTCTTCATACTTCCTTATATTTTTCATAATTCTATATCAGGAGGAAATGACAAGATGCTGAAGGTGTGGAACTTCATGGAAGGCATAGTGACCCACGTAGGCATCGCCCACGGTGGCACCATCACCAGTGTTCAAATCTGCACAAACAACCGCATTTTGGTCAGCACCAGTGAAGACGGAGCCATTCTTCGTTGGAAGTTCCCCCACCCGTCCTCGTCTTAAGTTGACACAGTGTCTTAGAAACGGTGGATTAATCAAATAACAGTGCATTTATTCTCACTTTTGTCCGAAATTTGAAACATTCCACTGCCTACACAAATGTTTGTGAACGTTTGACAGTTCACTCGAAAGTAATGGAATGTACTCGCACTTCAATCAGTAGAAATAAATCACCTTAACTCACCAGTGTATTTGATTGTTCTTTAAAATGAAGTACATGTACACAAAAGTGATAACAATACACATTGGCGCAGTGGTTTCATATGTAGGAAATCATCAGTAAATGCCCACAAGACCTCATTAAGAAGAGACACTTAAGCCTTAAACTGACAGTTAAGAAACTGTAGGGCAATCTTTACATTATCAAAATGTTTGTATTAAGATATTTTATATTTAAGACTTTTATATAATGCCACACAGTGCTTTGACAAGGCAGATGAACCCAGAATATGCAAATACTATAGAATTCAACCATAAATGCAAACTTCAGGTATAACGCTTCTGTCTCCTGCTGATAAGGAGAGTCAGTGAACACATCAGCTGTGGTTCCCTGGGGGGTTCTGGTCTGGTGGTGGTGGTGAGGTGGGGGGGGGGTAGCTCTGCAGACAGTATCTCTGACTGTCTCTGATGTCAACCCATTCTTCTCACTATTGTTCAAGATGGATACATTAACTCTTTCATGCATGAATTATTAGAAAACTGAGTGGGATCATTACTAACAATAATGTACTGTATCCACTTGGGCTATTTTGAGTGACAGACATGTTGAAGTCAACTGTTTGCTTCAACAGAATTTTAATGAATGAATGAAAAAAAAAATTATATGAAGAGTTCATTTGCAAAAACAGATAACTATATTTTAAATGTTTTTCACAAAATAGCATTTTTTTTTACTCTACATTCCAGGTAATACTCATTGATTTGATATATTATTTATTCAATTTAGTGGACCTTACCAAATTAAATAAATTATATATCAAATCAATGAATATTACCTGGAATGTAAAGTAAAAAAAAAATGCCATTTTGTGAAAAAGATGAAAAATTTAGTTATCTGTTTTTGCATATATATATATATATATATATATATATATATATATATATATATATATATATATATATATATATATATATATATATATATATATATATATATATATATATATATATATCACAGTATCCAAAGGCCTGTCTCCATAAAGGTAACATTACAAGAAAAGACCATAGAAAATGTAACCATAGTAGATGTTATACCTAAATGGTGACGCTAATTATGTGGAAATAGGTAAAAAGTTTTAACAGTTCACGTATTAATTTGATTTTTAGGTTTGGAGTAATTACACCAATTTTTTTTGTTTTAACTGACGGTGTCAATTCAATTCATTAATTAAGGTTAATTAATTGCAGTCATGAATTAGTGTGCTACTTTTTTAAAATCACATTACTCTCATTTTAACCTCAAACTTCACTGTTCCTATATGTGTCTTGTCTTTTTAATGTGCTAACTTAAAATACTGTGATTGACAGGTCTGTTTGATTGATTTTACATTATCTGAAGCACAGGAAAAGCAACAAGTTCAGTGTTCAATACTTGTATTGATCAGAAAAGTGTTCTCACTGTTTTTGATGTGTTAACATATAGCACTTTATATGGACCTGATGTTGTATTTAATTACATTTTTTATTTGCTCTGTAGAACACAGTAATAGTCCCCTGATGGTGGAAATTAAAGGTAGAAGGCAGTACTTGAGATTAGTCTTAATTATAGCAGAATGTAAATGGTGAGAATTGCATTTGTTTAAGTCAACAATAATTGTCTTTATAAAATATGTTTTTTTTTTTTTGTTATACATCAATCTTTTGATTCGCCACAATAATATAATAAACTGAAAGTTGTGGACTTTTCTCATCAATTTTTAGGTGATATTTAAAAAAAATTACATCAGTTAATTACAGTTCTAATTAAATATATAAATAAATATAAATCCATATAGAATATAATACATAAATCTATATATATATCTTTCATATCCAGATGAAAGAGTGAAATAAAAATGGGGGAAACAAGACAAAGAAAACAAAACAACATAACTATAGTATAAAATAAACACTACTGTGACACAATGACAGGCTCAGTGATCCAGTGTTTGCTGTCTACTATTCCACACAACACAACACAAGCTGCAGTTTGACTATAACAGCCACATTTGTTTACTTGTTTACATGTCGTATGGGTCTACCTTGTGTTTTTTTTTTTTTTTACTCGTACTGTTCAAATAAAAGCATTTGGAAAATTATGGAAATTATAGCTCTGACTATCTATTTCAATAAGTCAGCACATCTGGTCCACTAAATTCAATCTTTAGTCCTGCTGAGCTGTGAAATTACCCTTTAGATGACTAGAATCTGAATATAGAACTAAAGATGCCGGCTCCTTTGAACACCATAACGGCTTTGGCTTTGGCCTGGACAATTGGTTCTCCAACATTGACTTCTCGAAGTTCATTGAAGCAGTTGTTGTAGAACGTCTGTGTGTAAATGTGTGTGTTTTCTATAGGTGTAATGTCACAGCAGCAGGCACTGATACACTTTAGGTCTAGTGGGGAATTTAATATATTTGTGTACACAAGGGTATGTACTTTTAGCATTAACCCTTTAAACTTCCAAGAGTCCACATATAAGCCAGAAGTAGTCGCTCCAAAACATTAAGAAAACCATCTAAACTTGTCCCAAATGTCACATGCATGCGAGTAATCATGGTGTTGATATTGGTGGGGACATAATTGGACAACTTCTGCGAGAGACAGTAACAATAAATAAATAAAAACACTGCTAAAATAATTCAAATAACATGGTTTTTTTTGTCAACAAAATCTAAAAGACATTTTAGGAATTTTTTAAAAATGTATTTCTTTTTATTGGTCATCTATAACTGCATTATATATTTAATTATAGTTATCGCCACAAGACCAACATTACGTTTAGTTTTGTCTTGTTTATGTCACGTGATAAAGGTTTGTTGATGACAATATTTCGTCATTATAAGGTGCACTGTCAATGAATGTGTTATTTTTTAGGTTCTTCATATAAATAAGGGGCACTAGATTATAAAGCATATTGAGTGAAGTCAAAATAATTAGATAAAAAGTTAAATTCATTAGATAAAAAATCTAAATCATTAGATAAAAAGTCAAAAAGTCTAAATTCTCAATCACTAAACACAATCAGAATTAATCCATACATTTTGATTTTTTTTATCTTATAATTTTGATTTTTATCTCATAATTTTGACTTTATCTCATACATTTAACTTTTTATCTCATAAATGTGACTTTTTATTTCATAATTTGTACTTTTTATCTCATAATTTAGACCTTTTCTCATAATTTTAACTTTTTATTTTAGAATTTTAATTTTTTATCTCATAATTTTGACTTTTTATCTCATAATTTTAACTTTTTATTTTAGAATTGTAATTTTTTTATCTCATAATTTTGACTTTTTATCTCATAATTTTGACTTTTTCTCATAAATTTTATTTTTTATCTCATAAATTTGACTTTTTATCTCATAAATTTGACTTTTTATTTCATAATCTTTACTTTTTATTTCATAATTTTTACTTTTTTATCTCATTATTTTGACTAATAAATTGAATAAATGTTTAATTGAGCAAATACACATTTTTATTATTTTCGGCCATATAACTTTTTTAATATAAAAACGTAACCATTAATGGATAATGGATCACATAATTTGATCCATTTTACTTTTTATCTCATAATTTTTCCTTTTTATCTCATAATTTTTTTACTTTAATTGAATACATGTTTAATTGAGGAAAAAAAGGTTATTATTTTTGACCATATATTACTTTTTTAATATAAAAACTTAACCATTAATGGATAATTGTTCGTTAATTTTCCGATGATAGATTCAGAAAATTATACTCATGTTCCACAACCTAGAACACCCCCACATTTTAAGGGTCTGTGACGACCCTGATGATATTATTTTACTGGACATTAAATTGTTATTGATTTGTTCATTTATTTCCATCCATTTATTTAATTAGGCTGAATGTGGCTCCTGAAAGGAATTAGTTTGAGACCCCCTGTTGTAGATCCATCGGCATGGGAAGTGTAGAGGGAAGGGGGGGAGGGAAGGGTGAGGGAGGGGGAGGGGGGGGGAGGATAACAGACCGACACGGCTGTAGTAGCCATCGATGAGGAAGTCCGACTGGAGCTGAACCCATGGAAAAGGAAGCAGCTCAGACCTGGTTCCAACACACATGCGGACACTAAAGACACAACCTGGGACTGATTGAAAAGGAATAATGACACTATTAATGTGCCTTATCGAGAGGAATAATCGGTAGGGTCGGTGGGGATAAGGGAGGAAGAGGAGGAAGAGGAGGAGGAGGTGTAGACAGTGTTGCAGACAGGTGCGCCTCCACAGACCGTTTCATTTTCTCTCGATCCTTTCAAGTCCAGAGTCATGGAGACTCGAAAGGAAAACAAGGTAAGGAAACAACCCATGAAACCTAAAGACAAGAAACGGAAAGAGAAGAAATATAAAACTGGACGTTTTATAAGAAGGAAATCACTACGATCTTTTGGGAATTTCATGGGAAGGATCCTTAAAACTTTGGGCACTTTAGCGCACTTTGGTGACGCGGAACCGCAGGACGCAGAAGACGACGACGGTGGGTTTGGACAAAGCGAAACAGGGGGGTTCAAAGATAACTGTTCACAAATATCCAGGGATGGTACCGTGAAGAAAAGCTCCACGGTGTCTTCAGTGAGAGATCGATTGTCCTTATGCTACGGGGACAAGACACCCGGCGTGTTGGGGCTAAAGAACCACGGCAACACCTGTTTCATGAACGCTGTGGTCCAATGTCTCAGTAACACGGACCTGCTGGCTGAGTACCTGGGTTTGGAACAGTACAAGAGGGTGAACGGGGAAGTGAGAGGAGAGGATGCCAGGGGTGAGGTGACCGAGCAGCTGGCGTCTCTGGTCCGCGCGCTCTGGACACTGGAGTACACACCACAGCTGTCTGTGGAGTTCAAGGTGAGGACAGGAGGGGGGGGGCAGGGGGGGCAGGGGGGGCAGGGGGGGGCAGGGGGGGCAGGGGGGGCAGGGGGTAGTGGGTATCACCAGTGGTTAATATTATACACAGTCTTACCTCAATATTACAAAAAATATTTATAGAGAATGAAAAAAAAAAGCTGAAAATCAAGTCCAGTTCTATATGCGTTAACGTTATGTTTCTATATTATATGGATAGAGACAGAAGGAGACAGGACATATGTTTGCAGAAGGTGTGATTATTTGTTATTTGAATACACAATGACAATAGCAAGACAGTTCGTCCAAAAACCAGACACAATAAGCTTAGCACGTATTTCAGTATAAAAGCAGCAGCAGCAGCAGGAATGGGTTTCCTGCTTTCAAAATAAACCTTTTTGTGATGATGTGACATTGCATGGACATTAGCTTCAATTTTATTTTATTTTATTTTATTTTGAACACACAAAATCATCAAAACATCAATCAACGTGGTCAATATTTTTTTTTAATACTCAAAAAGGAGTGGGAAGAAGTAACATTTATTATTATTATTATTATTATAAACTCCCATCCCTCTATTACAATCTAATAATCCAATAGATTGTGTTTCCTGTACCCCAACACACCTCATATTCACTCCTCATCAACACAAGCATATATATACATTTATCAACACATTGTCATCTCACACAATCTATACATATAACAAAAAACTATATGCACATACCAAATGAAGCAATATTGATATAAACAAAACAAAACAAAACAAAAATATAACAAATTTTCCGACCTCTTTTCAACTATTACTAAGTTTTATGATCATACATAATATAATATATAATATAAATACATGTATATACCATACATACATACATATACACATACATACTCATATTCATACTGTACATACACACACACACACACACACACACACACACATATATATATATATATATATATAGACACATGCACAGACATACAAACACACATACATATATACATACACATATACCACAATTATCCCCATAAATATATATTCTATGATAAATTAATTATAATATAACTACAGTATATCACTACTCTATCAATTTACACTACATTTAGCTTCATCTACCTTCATTTGTGATTTTTAACATTACAAATTCCTAGAGATCCCAGACATTCAAAACAGACTTTTTGGGGCCTGAAATTAACTACTTATTATTTTTTAAATCATATAATAGTTTGCTATACTATGTTGCAAATAAACATACATTTTTGTTTGACATTTAGCCTATATGATGTATATTGTTATGAACTGAAGCAGAAAAACCAGGTGTAGATTACTGCACAAGGGGATCATTTTATTTCTCTTGGTCATGATATGAGTCCAACATTTATTTATAAGGTTGATAATAAATACTGAAAAAACAATAACTCAAACTATGAATTATGAAAGAGCTGCCGAATCTTAAACCTACCACAATGAACAATTGACAGATGAACAGCATCACAGTGCTTCACTTTCACCTTCACAGTTTGTCTTGTCTTTTATAGGTAACTTTTTTTTAATCCATTACTAGAAATTCCACCAACCTCATGTGGGGTCCTAACCTCAAGGTTGAAAAACACCGACTTACAAACTGTATTCTGAGTGCATTCCTTTCTTCTTGTAAGACTAATCCAGTGTTTCCCAACCCTGGTCCTCGAGGAAAACTACCCTGGCCTGCATGTTTTAGATGTTTCCTTCTTTGAACACACCTGAAGGTCATTATCAGTCTTCTGCAGAACATGTTGATATGCTGATTATTTGAATCTCAACATCTAAAACATGCAGGATAGTTGGGAAACACTGCACTAATCCATCTAGTGTCTATTCTAACAATGGAAAGCATTGGTCCTCAACCCCCGGGCTGCGGACTGATACCGGGCCGCCTAAAAATTAATTAATTAATTATTTGTCTTTTATTTATTATCCGAGTCTGAACAATATTTTATTTTGAAAAATCACCGGATTCTCGGGGTTACATCTTTGTCACTTGAATGAAAAAAATGTAACCCACATGTTAGCAAAATAAGTAAGAGTATTTTGTTTTTTTTGTATATATGTATATGTTTAGTACTTCTATTATTATTATTATTATTATTATTATTATTATTATTATTATTATTATTATTATTATTATTATTATTATTATTATTATTATTATTATTATTATCATCATTTTTGTACTATGCACTCTATTGCTATAAGATGAATTCAGGTTAATGGGGAAGTGAAGAAGGGATAGGATTAAATAATCTTATGCTTCATCCTACTCCTTTTCGGACATGTCATTGTGTATTATTATTATTATTATTATTATTATTATTATTATTATTATTATTATTATTATTATTATTATTATTATTGTTGTTGTATTGATTATTGTTGCATTCTGCACATGTTCAAAATAAAGCATTCAAAAATCAAATCAAATCAACAAACAGATGTCTTTGGTAAGTTTCTTTTGCAAAAGGAAAATGCTACTGAAGAGACAGAAGAAGAGCCTCCAACCTCCAAGAAAAGGAAAGTTTTTAACAGACAATACCACGATTTGTACTTGAAATATGGATTTCTCGTGACAGGTGACAAGCCCGCTCTGTCTAATTTACAGCGACCGATATAAACAATCGACATAACCCGTTGTAAATCCATGGTAAAATTGTCAAACGTTGAAATAAAAAGGTTGGGGACCACTGATGTAAAGAACATAAAGTACAGATATTCTTACAAAAATGTAGGGAGTAAAAGTAAAAAGTTTCCAGAAAAATAAATACACTAGTAAAGTACAGATACCTAAAAACTGTACTTAAGTATAGTAAAGGAAGTACTTCTACTTAGTTACCCACCCTGTATTTACTACAAACTAATATTTCCTGAAGCTCTGATTGAGTGCAGTTCAAAGTTCAAACGTTAACCTAGAAGCATAGATTATTTTTTTATTATTGTTGACTGAGCTGGTGGTAGTTTCAGGTGCGTGTGGTTACTGATTACACCAGAGTAACACAGTTTGACTCACCTGATTTCCTGATTGCATGTTTGCATTCCCCCACTGTCTTGTGTGGTGAGTCTAGTGGAGACTCAAGCTGCATGTGATAGTCGTGTTAAGGCCATGTCACAGTAAGGAAGGTAGAAAAATCAACAAGTGGTGACACAGTAGGTGTCTTGGAGCTGCAGTCAGGTGTTTGGACTCAGTGCTCCTTGGGCCTGCAGCTTCCCTTTGGGCTTATTGGGATGACAGTGATGCAGTCGGTGTTGTGAACAGTAACTGCTCAGCAAACACTAACAGCCTGAAGGAGGTTCTAGGGGAGGAGGTATGTAACATGCGTACACATAGACACATTCACACTCCATTAGGACGTCATTCATAACGGAAAGTGGATTTATTTGATATTTATCACAGTGACTTTGACTGTCATTACTATTAATAGTTTTTGATGAATTAATAATATGAAAAATGATCGACAGTGCACAATGTCACATAATAAGAGTAAAATTTATACTCAAGAGTTTGATCTAAAATTGATTTTGCTTTAAATAATTATGTAAAAACAGTCAAGATGTCACAAATCATTAATGATGTATTCCTGGAAACACTTTATAGAAACGATGTAAACTTGAATTATGCGTGGCCTCATATATGAGAGCGTGCACAGTTGTACAGCGATGAATACGTCAAATATTTTCCCTGGTGTTTGTTTACTGTGATGGTGTGGGGACAGAGCAATGACAGGAAACCAGGGAGCGATGAAGTGGGTAATGACATGCAGCAAATCACTAAATGAGGTTGGCCTCAAACTCAGAATGTTGCAGTTCGCCGTCGACACTCCAGCCCTGAAAATTTATGACCAAGTAGGTCATCATACTGATGCCACATTAAATAGCAAAGCTTTGGTTCTGTTTTGTATCATGTTCAGATGTGGAAAGTAACTAAATATAAGTACTTCATTACTGTGCTTAAGTATATATTTTTTTTAGGTATCTGTACATTACTTGAGTATTTATTTTTCTGGCAACTTTTTACTTTTACTCCCTACATTTTAACATAAATATCTGTACTTTATACTCTTTACATTCTCAGAATAGACTTGTTACTTTTTCAAACTAAACAGATGTGACAGTATGAAAAGTAAGTGGCTTCAGATGGAAAATCAGTGGAGGAGAGAAAGTGTGACTTTATATATTATTGTTATATGACTATTATCTCATAATTTAGACTTTTTATCTCACAATTTTGACTTTTTAATCTCATAATTTTGACTTTTAATTTCACAATTTTGACTTTTTAATCTCATAATTTTGACTTTTAATTTCACAATTTAAAAAAAATTCTTAAAAGTATGCATTTTTTTGGTTTAAATCTCATATTTCTATAACTTTTTAAAAAAAAAACTCAAGACGACTTTATCTAAATTGTGCCTTTTTAAAATAAAAAAAAAAAAATTCCTGCCCATATCCACAAAACTGAGTGACTGTGACCTGATCAAACACATTATCTACACACTAACCTATTTTTAAAAGTTTTATTTTATATACTTTTGAAACTTTTCAGATTTTTACTGGTTAAATAACTATTATTGGACTCATGGTAAAAAACATTTATTTTTTATTTTTGTACTTCATTACAATTGAAAAATGTTCCTTTTTTTTTTTTAGAGGAGTTGAATCAGTACTTCTACTTTTTTCACACAGTAGCTGTACTTCTACTTAAGTACAGAATGTGAGTACGTTTAACACCTCTGATCATTTTATTAATGACCAAACTTTCCATTTGCTACAAAATCTCTATGCACTGTTTCACATAAAATTGTAACAAAGTATTTTTATTTATTTTTTTAATCTCTTCTCATGAAATGATTTGGTTAAAGCGTAAGTGGGACTCCTTATATAATCCTCAGTTTACAAACTGTGTTTATAATATCACACATTATGAACATCATGTCTAAATCCATCACATGATGTTTAAATAATTCCATTGCCTTCTTTTTTTAGTCGTCTCTTAACTATACAATCATTTTTTTTTTTTTGGTAGCATTAAAAAGAAAACATGCCCTCCACTGCCCCTTTTCCTCTGCTCTTTTTTGCGTCTCCACAGTGTTTAGTTTCTATCTGCTCATCCTGAAACAGAGGAGAGAGGATGTTTACTGTAGCAAGTGCATTCAGCCTAGAAAAGAACCCCCCCCCCCTTTCCCCCCCTGCTGAGATGCCAGTGGTGGTGTGCACTTAGAGAGAAAAGAAGGGAAAGATGGAAGAAAAGACAGTATTGCCAGTAAACAAAACTATCATCCCCCCGGAGATTCTAATAACCCCCCCCCCCCTTGGTCTGTAATCACAAAAGAAGACACTCAGCTCCTCTTTATGTCAGAATCTTACCACACTTATAAAGAAAAATATGTGAAATCTATGGCATGGAATGTGAGACAGTATTTTTTTTTTTTTAACTTTTAGATGCTCGCTTTTTTTTCGTTTTGTGATTGGTATTAGGATGAATTAGAGTCACGAGCTTGTCATGAGGAGCGACAGTGTCTCAGTTGAAGATAGAATGGAGCGACCTCAGCCTTTTTACTATAGCTGGGAGTTATGTCATTATTCAATGCTGGGTACGTCTTTGTAAAGTTTGACTTGAACTGAGAAAATGAGCTTTGTTTTAAATTCACAACTCGATGACAAATCCAAACACAATGTAGTATTTACTGTCACTGTAATTACATTAATTTTACAGGCTGTCTTTTTCTGTTTTCTCATTTGGAATTCAAAGAGTACCTGTACTAGATTATTCTAACAGGAAAGCTAAAAAGTTTAAAGTAGAGGCTAGGCAATACAGAATTTTTTTTTTTTTTTATCGCAATATTTTTTTTTTTCATATCCAACAATTTTGATATGTATCGTGATATTGATGAAATCACAATTTAATATTTTCTGTTTACTGATAAGTTGATGACATGGAGACATCAGACAGAGATAAAGTAATACATATGTTGCAGTACTTATGGAGACCCCCCCACCACCACCACCAAGAAATGGGTCAAAAACTTGTCTATAGTAAAACCTCTATACCTCACCAAGGTTTGTATAATTTTTTTTTTTTATATAATAATAATAATAATAATAATTTAAAAAAAAATTGTTTTCCGGGATCATTCTGGCTGCTTGCTGGATAACAAATCTCGCGCAACAGAATTTTAACACGACGAGAAATCTTGTCAAATTACATCTCGTCACACCCCTACTTTTTACTGTAGACAGGCGTTAGGTTTTTTTTTTGTTGTTGTTGGGATAGTACAAAACTAATGTTATGTAAATTATGAACATTTGAACAGGATCTTCATCTGTAATGTCCGTCAAATAAAATTGAAGATTTTTCATTAAAACATTAAATCAAATAAAAATGTATTTAGTGTTTCTGCATATTTCTGGTGTAATTCAGTTCTTCCAGGAAATAATAATTTCAAAAAAGAAACAAACAAAAATCATCATAACAGTATCGTGGTATATCATGATATATTGTATCGTGATCCTAGTATTGTGATGTGTATCGTATTGCCAGATTGTAATCGATTTATTGCCTAACCTTACTGTAAAACATAACACCGTAAGTTTGATTGATATGAAATCTCCCACTAAATGCACCTATGTGTAACCAGTGGTGTCTGACACTGCGTTGTATGTGTGTGTGTTAATATTCAATGAGACCCGCACGTAACCATTTGGAGGCAGTCTTTATATTGAGCTCCTGAGAGAAAACACACAAATCCCTCGGTCAGTGGATCCACAAAACACGCCCCTAAACACAACAAATTATACATTAATATGAATTACCAAAATTTGAAATAGCCAATGAACCCAAAATAATATTTTAGAAGCCGAAACAGAAATTTAGGAAAATACATGGCTGCTTACCTCCTCCACACACATCCAGAACAAAAGGGCGCGAAAATCCCTAATATAGTAGGCGGCGTCGCACCATAAAGTGCACGTTGGAATCACATAAAGACCGAGGTTCCACATATTAACTCTGTCTATTAGCTCTGTCAGGCATCAACTAAAAACAAATGCACATAAAGAATTAAGTGTAATTATAACAACCATTGACTTTGACATACCCACGTTGGTGCAACATATATGACCCTTTTACATATGCCTTCAAATAACAGTGGTCAGGTTAATGTATGTGCTAAATGTAACGGTCAAACTCACTAGCTTTACCGTAACTGCTTCAATACACATGTGATGTTAATGTAACCTGTAGGGATGAAGTGTCCTTTTATTGTCTGGTCTAAAAGTTGTCTACATCCATTTAGGTTGATGACTGAGTGAGCTCTCTCTTTACTGCTTTACACTTCCGACCTAAAGGATTTAACAACACAGTAACTACTTTCCAAAGTTGCAGACTGGAGCCCGGATTCATCTTTTTTTTTTTTTTTTACGCTTGACAGGATGCAGTTCTGTGAGGCCAGTGGAGCCCTGTTGGGAAAGATGAAGCCTGGTGTTTTAAGTAGTTGTGTTTGTTCTGGGAGCAAAGGAAGTGTGTGACAGTGAGGACGGGCAGTGAGACTGATGGTTTGTTTGTCTTTGTCTGCCTCTGCTCTCCTTGAAGGACCGCTCTGAGCCTCAGTCTTAGAGGTGACAAACACATACATAGCTGGGGAGGTTATGCTTTTGATCGTGACGGAAATTATTAAAGCAGCAAAATTGGTAGAGATTAATTTTAGGAGATATCGCATCACTTTAGAAAGGGTGACGAAAAAAAAATAAACCATTCGGTCACATGGTTTTATCTACAAATATGCTTTTGGGGTAAAATATGTTTTTTTTGGAAAATAAATCGGACAAAAATTTGGAAATGATACCTATGGATCCTATGACATTTTTTTCTAGGTCTGTTAATTGAGCTAACTTTAACAAATTACCATGGTAACAGCCATTTTGGGGTGAAAAATGTATTTATTTTTTGTTAGTAAAACTTAAAAAAAAAAGTATAATTAATGATAATAATGGATTTGGTTTCTATAGAACTTTTCAAAGCACCCAAAGCGCTTGACATTAGTGATCCATTATTCATTCACTCTCACATGTGCACTCTGGTGGTGGTTAACTACATATTTGCCCTGGGGCAGACTGACAGAAGTGTGGCTGCCATTGTCTTATCTTTCAAAGTAATACAGATATTTAAACCAATTTTGCATCAGTAATTTTTTAGTCATCATGAAGTGGCAGAGATAGTTTCATAATATGGAAATTTTGGGGTAAAATGTCCCTTCTTGAACTTGTAATTGCAGATTTTCTGCTGAAATTAATGTTTTGCTTAATTAAAAGCTATTGATTATGCAAAAATATCTGTTTAAATGTGGTGTATCATTTTCAAGATCCATTTTTTTAAAAGTTTTACAAAACAAAAAACTAATTTTTCACAATAAAATGGCTGTTACCATGGTAATTTGTTAAAGTTAGCTCAATTAACATACCTAAAAAAGTTCATAGGATCCATGTATTTTCTGAAAATAAAAATCTAAAAGATGAGATTTTACCCAAAAAGGATATTTTGAGATAAAACCATGTGACGGATGTTTTCATTTATTTGTCACCCCTTCTGAAATGATGCGGTAAGTCCTACAGTTCATCTCTACCAATTTTAGCGCTTTAATTGTCAGTATTTGGATTAAGCTGCTCCACTAACATAGTCTAAGACACACATAACAGTGAGGATATTCACCACCTGGATGCTCTGTGCTGAATTTGCACAATGTGTCTGCCTCTCATTTAGGTTTAATTGCAGCATGTGTGCACTGGAGCATAAGGAATTTAGCAGTGTAATCAGTATGAGGCCAGAGGATTTTTATTTTTGAAGAAGAAAATAGATCATCAGTATAGATTATATTTGGTCAGAGCAACAGCATTTCCGCTTTTGAAGTCAGTGGGGAAGTAATAATGCTTTAAACCATTTATCTCAGACTCATAAAACTCAAGCCAGACAACTTACATGTACTGTAACCGAATCACCAGATGCTACTTGGAAGCAGCATGAATTCTCACGACTCAGTGACTTGCACTCCATTATACTTACACTGCTGTGACAAAAAGCAATAAAAAAAAAAAAAAAAAAAAAAAAAACACAAGCAGGAGGGTGTCAATGTAAGCACTACGATATACAGCAGGTTTTTATTCAAACTATGATTTATCGACCAAATTATAACCACGAGATGTAAGAAACCATGGGAATAAATCAGTCTGTATTATATTGGCGTGTGAGACTGACATCGCTGGATTGTTGCGGAGATTACAGGGTGATTTTCTGACTTTATCTCATTGAAGGGAAGCAGCTTGGAATGGCATGTGGCTCTTGATACCATGACAGATACACTTCTTATTCACAGTACATTCCCAGTTGTACAAACAACAGCGTATTCAGAACCTCAGCTGTGAATCTTCGGAGTGTCAATTTTTCAGTCTCGACAGAGCCCAGGGAACCTTTGAAAAGTTGTAAACCTTTCAGAGGTGATTATTTCAAGTGCATCTCATCCTTTCTTATTTTTTACTGATCACTTACAGAGGACACAGAGGAGACATCTGTGGCTGCGCAGAATTTTTTCCATTGGAGCCTGTTGGGAGGCTTCTTAAAAATGTTGGTCGCACAAGACGCTGTGTTAAGATTTGTCTTTAAGCTGTTAACACATTCAGAATTAAAAATTAAAAATTCAGAATAATTCTAGTTTTGTTCATGGAGCTGATGTACAGGTGTCAAAAAGCAACTGATTTAATAAAAGAAAAAGGCCAAACTAAAACTACTGGAAGCAAATTACAACACTAGTCATTTATTATTCTTTTTAAACTTCACTTTTTTTGTGCATTTTTTCATGTTATTTGTTATTTTGTGAATAGTTTCTGTTGATGTTGATGGTTATTTTTTAGTTTTTTTTCTACATTTTTTCAATTTTGTTCTGTTAGTGTCTTATTTTGTTCATGTTACATATTATTTTATTAGTTTAATACTAATTTTTGTTCATTTTACTGATCACTTTGGCAGTTTTTGTTCATTGTGTTGCTTTTTTTATCTTATTTTATTCTTTACTGTAGAATTGCTTATTTCTCAGGAGTTAAAAGGTTAACCCTCCTGTTATGTTAATTTGTCAGTAACGGTAATTGTGTCCCTGGGTCAATTTGACTTGGTCTATTTTTAATTATCCAAAAATTGTTCAAAACAAAAAATAAATCTTAATAAGCACTGGTTAATATTTCATTACTAATTCCATTACTCCATCACTCTTCTATAAATATTTAGTACAATGGGTTCCTTACTTCTAACAGGTAATGGTTCAATTAGGATAATTCACTTATTTTTCTTGAAAAAAATAATGTTCAACTTTTTTTTTAATGTTTCACCACTTTATTACTTAAAAACCTCCAACATATAACCCAAAACATTGAAATATAACAGAACATAATATGTCTCACAGTTGTAAAGTTTGACTACTGGGTCAAATTTACCTGAACAGTATCTATGCCATATAAACATGAAGGGGGTGATCACATGTGAGATCATATGAACCATTTCCATATTACTGTATATGCTGATTACAGTCATTAAATCTAACAGAAGAAGTTTTATACTGAAAAAATACTATTTTTCCTAGATGTCAATTTGAACCATGACATAACGGGTTAGGGTTAAAATATCTGGATGTTTCCATTGTTAATCTCATGGGAGTAATCATGATGTTGACATTGGTGGGGACATAATTTGACAACTTCCGCGAGAGACAGCAACAATAAATAAATAAATAAATAAAACACAGCTAAAATAACTAAAATAACGTCTCATTTGGTTTTTGTCAACAAAAACTAAGACATTTAAGGAATATTTTTTATTTCTTAAGCCACATTTTGTCTGTTTTTTATTGGTCATCTATAACTGCATTATATATTTAATTATAGTTATTGTCACAAGACGCACATTTACGTCTAGTTTTGTCTCGTTTATGTCACGTAATAAAGGTTTGTTGATGACAATATTTAGTCACTATAAGGTGCACTGTCAATGTTTGTTTTTTAGGTTCTTCATATATAAAGTCAAAATCATTAGATAAAAAGTCGAAATCATTAGATAAAAAGTCAAAATTATTAGATAAAAAGTCAAAATTATTGGATAAAAAGTCAAAATCATTCGATAAAAAGTCAAAATCATTCGATAAAAAGTCAAAATCATTCGATAAAAAGTCAAAATTATTTGATAAAAAGTCAAAATTATTTGATAAAAAGTCAAAATTATTTGATAAAAAGTCAAAATAATTAGATAAAAAGTCAAAATTCTCAATCACTAAGCGCAATCCGAACTAATCCATATATAAGATACGCTGTGGTTTTCGGAGGAAATTAAAGTCTTAAGTGCACTTTATAGTCTAGAAATTACATTAACCATTTATTTCCTAAATGTCATGTCATTTCCCATCCAAAAAATTGGTATGGACATTTAGGAAACATTCAAATATTGGCCTGGACATGTCCATAGCGTCCATATGCAATTTTACGCCCATGGTTAATTCTCCAGTGGAATACTGCACTGTAGTTTAACCAAGGCAAGGTGGTGAGAAAACAGGTGCTATGCTAAGTAATGTATGTGTGTGTTTTAGTGTGTGTGTGTGTGTGTGCATAATGCATGTGTGGTTGTGAATGGAGCTCAGCTGGGACTGATTACTGAAGTGAATAGTTCTTATATGATAGAGAAGAAAGAAAAGGATGGCCAATAAAGAATGAAGAAGAGAGGGTTAGTGCAGTGTGTGTGTGTGTGTGTGTGTGTGTGTGTGAGGGATGGAGGGAGGAAAAGGGTAGATGAAACACTGGTCTAAGTAGAGGCTGTAAGTGATGACTGGCCTGTGTCCGGTGTGTTCCGACAGGGGAGAGGGAGCTGAAAAATGAAACAGCAAATGGAGTAGCCAGTAATGACAGATTCTATCCAATCTCATCCAGCCACACCTGGGGAATGGGTAGTTTGTGTGTGTGTATGTGTGTGTGTGTGTATTTAGTGTTAAGGTTATAACCCTGTCATAATTCTTCAGTATCACTATCTGTCCATCGCTGAAAAAGCCTGTTTGGCAGGCCAGACCATGAAGAGGAGAAGTGATGTAAATGTGTTTTTTAGGTAGAGGGTAGGGTCATTTGCTTGATGTATGTTTTTAGTAAATTCCTGACCTGCCAGTGCTCTGATCCATCTTTGTTTACAGAGTAGGAGGATGGATGTGGGGAGAATGGTAAGGGGTAATGGTGCAAGGTGAAGCAAAGGTAGTAAGATAAGACATTAAACAACAGATATTTGAGTTTGGAGGACGAAGAAGTCTGTTGACTGGAGGGAGGTCACGACCCCTCGCTGAAAAGACTGCTAGATGTTTACGGCCGCCTGGTGTCAAGGTGTTAACGTTCTTTAATGTGCTCTGTTTTGTTTGTGTTTCGTTATTTGTGGGAAAGGTGGTTGTCCTTGATTCTATTGTTGTTTAGTCTTTACATAGAAAGTGGAATAAAAAGTCATTTCTATAAAAGACTTGGTCATTTTGCTTTGGGAGATTCCACTAATTACACATAGTGGTTACATTAAATTATATTTTAAAGGTCTAGAACAGTGTTTTTGGGGGTCAATTGGAATTCAAATGAGGTTGCCTGAAGTTTCTAATAATTGATAATTACTAATAAAAATGTATGGTGAGTTGAGAGAGACAATCACAATCTAAAAAAAAAAAAAGACATGACAAACTGAAAGTGAAACTAAAGCACTGTGGTTCTGTTTGTCTGTCAAATGTTCATTGTGGTCACTTCATAATTCATAGTTCAGTTCAGTTTTATTTCAAGCACACAATAATCATCAAAACATGGTCAACATTTTTTTTTTTTCTTGTACTCGAAAAGGAGTGAGAAGAAGTGAAACTTATAAACTCCCACCCCCTTTTACAAACAAAAATTCAAATATACTTTATGTCCTTTATATCAAGTTTGAGTTATTTGTTTAGTATGAATCATCAGTCATGCAAATGCAAACTGGACTGACTGTACATATGCTGACCAAGAGAAATACAAATTTCAGTTTGTGTAGTAATCTACTGTATACTTGGCTTTTCTGCCTCCACTTTTAATATTATACTGTACATTATATAGACCAAATGTCATCTAAAATAATAACTATGCAAAAATGTAGTCTAAAATAATGTTACTTTGCATCTATTTAATTACAATAAAAACACATAACTTGAATAAATATGATCTTTAATGTTTATTTTTATTGTTTTAATATTTCAATGCATGTTCCAGTATTGTTTTATTGTATTTATTGTCCTTTACTTAGATTCTGTTTCATGATTATTTACAATCTTGTGAAAGCAGGTTCAGATAATGAATGAATGAATGAATGTTTGAATGATTATTTATAGCACTTCAGGGCAGTAGTGTCTGTTTTTAAATGTGCAATGTAAATGAATAAACCTTGACCTTAAATAGGCATCAATAATACAATGTCTTATCTGTAAACATGATTTCTAACACAGCATTATGAGAATTCCTTTATCAGTCCCGAAAAAGTGTGGTGAAGGAAATTAAGTATAAATAATTTGATTTTAATTATAAATAAAATGATTTTAGCCTTTTCAGGGTGGATTTTATGAGTTCTCTATTGAGAAACATGAATCTCACCCTCATACAAATTGCATCCAGTGTAGACGACAAAAATACCTGCGATTTAAAGTTTAAAAGAAGTCTGCGCGACAAAGTATGGTGAAAAAGGACATTGTTTTTGGTTGGTCCCATTAAGAATGAATAGGATTTTAATTAGCATAATAATCCGAAATCTGTACGACAAATATCGGAATTATGAGACAACACATGTAATCTTTGCGCTAATCCGAAGATTTTTTCCTATTTACTGCAAAACACTACGATGTATCATTTGGGAGTTATAGTCACGTAAACAGTGTTAACTTCCACCCACTCCTGTTGAACATACTTATGTTGTTTTTTTACCGCATGTTTTCTTTTTCATTTTTTTTAATGTTCCAATAAATTGAATAAATCAAACATGGCCAATTTTATTTCAGATATAGCTTTTTGACAGTTTTTTTTTTGCATTTTATACCAAGTCTTTGCATCACAATGTCAATTCTGATAGATAGCACATCTTTTGAGACCAGGTCGCACATATTGGCATCAACATTTTTTAGTCAATTTACAGCGCTTTTTTTTTTTTTTTTTCAACGTCAGGAAACATCAGTCAGAATAATAAATGTGAAGAACAATATACTCCTGGGCCTTGCATTGATAGCAAACACATGGGGAATTACTACCTTGTTAGTGATCCGTTACTTGTAATAAGTGGTTATAAAGGCATTATTACCATGAAATTACATCAAAATTATCATAGTTATTAGCGATCTGTAATGTAAAGCAGGGGTTCTCAAACTTTTTCGGCCCAGGTCCCCCTTGGAGGGGTGAAATTTTTCCATGTCCCCCCTCATCCTCGCGATACTGAAAATGATTAAAAAAAAACACTTCAACAATGATTATTATGAAACAATGATAACCTTTTTTAATAGTGCTTTTGTGCAAACCAACCAGCGAAATTTTCAGGTATTATAATATAAATGAGCACTTCAGAAACAACAATTTTAAATAATTTAAAAATAATAAACGGAACAAAAGACACACAAAACCGTGTGTGTGTGTGTGAGACAGACAGACAGACAGACAGACAGACAGACAGACAGACAGAGACTTAATGGGAGGGATGAGCTTGTCAAACTCAATATAACTATCAATGTACTTTCTCTTTTTAGGGTTAGGGCGTTTGTTTTTGTCATTTTCATTTTCATTGTCATTTCCTTTACCACTTCTTGAGGAACTTGGCGGACACAAAAATCGATCCATGTTCGCTTTAGGGTGGCTAAAAATAGCCTGTGACTCGCTCCGTCTCAATTTAGTCAAGCTGGCGTCAAACAGCGCTGCTACTTCCGCCCGCTCGCTACAAAATAAAACTTCCGCATTTCAAAATAAAACAGCAAAAAAAAAAAAACGGGAATAATTTCGCGTACCCCCTGGACATGCGCCACGTACCCCTAGGGGTCCGCGGACCCCAGTTTGAGAACCGTGGATGTAAAGTATTACTGAATCAGATCCCCTGTCTACACTAATCAATAAGCTTCACAAACAGAGACCAATATTCCTTTTTTTGACCCTTACACTGACTTCTACCCCCCCTTGACTATCGCTGAAGTGTTTGTGTAACAACACTCCACAACCCACCAGAGCCGTGTTTAGGTCAGCTTTGAACACTGCTAGTGTTTGCAGAGGAGCTCGACATTTCATCCCACCTGTTCTGCTTCTCTGTTGTCTCCCAGTTACTGTGTACAAAGACCACCTGATGCCTGGGAATGTAGCTTTGTCACTTTGTCACTTTATTTGTATTTTTCAGGCTGTTCATTTTCCACCATAGACACTGGAAAAGACAAAACAGGTATCAAGCGATTAGTGGAGTTCAGAAGAAGAACGATCCACCCCTTCAGCTTTGTTTTATTTTATTTTATTTTCTTATTTTATTTATTTATTTTATTTTATTTCAATTATGTAAAAAAAAAAGATGGACATGTGGAGAAATGCTCAACCTTCAACTTTTCAATTTTTTTATTAATAAAAATTTGTTCTATTTTTCCTTTTTTTTTAAAATAATACACATAGAACTACATTCAAAGACAGAAAAAGTAAATCAGAACAACAAAGATCCACTTCTTCAACTTAAATTTTTTTGTTTTTTTGTTTATTAATTAATAAAAAAATTTTTTCTCCTTTTCTTTTCCTACGATGGACATGTGGACATATATTCAAACATGGAAAAATGATCTAAAACAGCAAATATACGCCCCTTCAACTTTACATTTTTTTTTTCTTTATTAATTGCATTTTTTTTTACGATGCACATGTGGAGATACACTCAAACATGGACAAAGTGATTCCTATCAACAAAGCCCCACCTCTTCAACCTAAAAAAAAATACATTCTTTTTAAAATTTATTTCTGTTTTAATTTTTTATTTTCTTTATTTAATTTTTTTCCGATGCACATGTAGAGATCCACTTAAAAAGTGTTTTTCTTTTTCCCCCCTCTGAACAGAAAAGACCCACCCCTTTGACTTAATAATGTTGTAACCTCTTGCTGTCATTTCATTCATTGTAACCTTGGAATCTTTCTCTCGACCTCTTTCTCTGTGTCTTCCCCTCTTTTATCCTGTTGGTAGCTTGTCTCCGCTGTCTCGTTTTTCATTTGTGGAGTGGACCAGCTGCAACTTACTAAGTAAACTCATATGTGGAGACTCCACCTACATCACTCCTCTCATCCCTCAGTCTCCTCTCAGTGCTTCCTCATAGTGATGAAGCTCATTAGTGGGCTGTCTCCATCAGGTGGAAGGGCGGTGGTGATAGTGTGCGTGTGTGTGTGTGTGTGTGTGTGTGTGTGTGTGTGGGGGGGGGGGTGGGGGGGGGGGGTGCAGTAGATCCCTCCCATGTTTATATTTAGACACTGGGATACTGCAGGTATGATGTGGTGATTTTTAATGAGGTGTGGAGCAGAGCCTGGATCCTGTCAGTCACACACAGAGAGGGACAGAGAAGAAGCAAAAAGAGAAGTAGCCATCCACTGTGGAGTTGACGCTGTCATTAGTATTGTTTGTCATTCTCTTCTTCTGACTCACTCTCTCGACTAGATCCTCATAATAACTGAATTAGACAGACTTTTTTTTTTTTTTTTTTTCCCTGGTACTCCTGGACATCCTTTTCATGAGTCATCTATCAGTATGCAGTGGAAGACAGCACAACAAATGACATAAATACATATGTGTAGGATCCTGATAGTGAAGGCTAGAAATCTGAATGTGATTTTTGTGACGACAACAATCTTATAATGTTATTAAAAAGATAAAGCAGATATACTCTACTGATCCTCATTTCTAAGCAATGACTAATTGCAGCTAATCAAGTGCTAGAACCAACAAGTATTCAGTGAATGCCTAAGCAGTTCTTGAATTGAAGACAACAAGGCAGACCAAGGCTTGATATGGTGTCACATGACATCAAAACGTGATAGGTGTTGACCCATCTGATGTCTGAAGGTGAGACGATGTGAATGCACAAACCGTGAGATTGTATCTTGTCTGAATCCTAAAATATTACCACTGTGTTTTAGTTGTTGACCTGTGTGTGACCTTGACCTTTGACCTTCATTGCTCAAAATCTAAGGGGTTCTTCCTTGACCCATTATCTATCATTCCTGAAAGCCTCATCAAAATCCATTCAGAACTTTTTGCGCAATCCTGCTGACAGACCTGCGACCTTGACCTTTGACCTTTTGTAATATTGATAATTTCGTTATATGTATATATGCATCAGTGTGTGTAATATTATGATAATATATCCAGTATTGATCAAGTTATAGCACGATATGTCTATGCTTGACACACACAAACAGTGTTGCAGAAGTCAATTTTGCATCATGTCACCTTTGACCTCCAGAGATCTTAAAAAAAACTATTAGTCTTAGGTGATAACACCAATTAGGAGAATTGTAGAAGTCTTCATTCCACATCGTTTGGTACCAATTTGAAAGTTCTGTGACCCTCCGTTCTTGAGTTATAACCGATTACTCAAATGGATCATTGGATCTGATGCACATTAGCTATATGTATATACCCATGTAATTTTATGGTGATATCTAAAGTATTCATTGAGTTATAGCATGATATGTCTCTGCGAACACACACACACACACACACACCTGTTGGGTGAAATTAATCATCACGTTCAGGAATGATTTTCTTTAGGTCTGTGTGGAATGAATTGAGATTAATGATAGATATATCCTGGCCGATTTTTACGTTATTTTATCTTTTCCTCAGAACAAAGCCTTCTTGGGTAAACAACATCCCTTGTTGCTAGGGCGATGTTGAAAAATGACTTCTGATTGGTTGAATTAGTGTCACACAAGTATTTTTAATAAACTTTCAGATAAATATAAAACCATAATTTCTGAAATTTGATCCAAGTGACTGGTTTTCGTGCTGGAGGGTCACATTTGTATTTGTATGCAGTTGTTAGATCTAGACAACTTACCTAGAAAAGCCTGGAACACAATGAAACAAGAACAAAATATAAAATGCAGGTATAAGGATGGAACTCGTTGAGGTAAATACACCCCTACAATCATCCTGATAGTTATGTGTTTTCAAGGAAATGGTACTGACTTTGTTTGGAAAGAAGTAGTTTAGCTTTGTTTCTATGGGGAAAAAATATGTTGATGTAAATGTTCTGTTTAAGTAATTCAGACAAGTACAAAAGTAAAAAAAAACATGTGTCATTTTCCCTAGTCATTTCAGAGATTCTATGTTTGTACAAACCCTGTCTGGAAATACAATTTTTGCTTTATTATCACATGAGCAAGAAACATCAGATGGATATTCTTAAATGAACTTGCATGCAGACATGGGGACTCAAGTCTGAGACTTGGACTTGAGTCGCACTTAAGTCGCACGAACAAAGACTTGTGACTTGACTTTAGACTTGTGTGATATGACTCGCAAGTTCATTATCATGGAATTACTTTTATTTAATTAGTTTCAGTTTTTCCAATGTGTTGCCTGACATTATGGGAAAATCACAGGTAGAAATAATAGATTCCCTTCCTTTATTTTTGTGCAAATGTTTGTAACGCATGCATGCTGCCACAGGGTTCAAATTACAAATACATTGTGTTTGTAATGTGATCCAAATATTTTGAATATTTTAAATACTTTAGGAATGTTTCTTCACATTGCACATGCATTGTTCTGATCAGTTTTGATGGATCAATGTGAAATAACAGAGTATATAGTACAGTCAGGCCTACATGCTTTCACTATACTTAACTGCTACATACTTAATCCAAAACAATACAGCAATGCAGTATTATCACAAATAGCATCTAATGTGAAAATGTTCATTTCAGCCATTTAAGACTTGACTTGGACTTGGGATGAAAAACTTGAGACTTGACTTGGACTTGGGATGAAAGACTTGAGACTTGACTTGGACTGGGGATGAAAGACTTGAGACTTGACTTGGACTTGGGATGAAAGACTTGAGACTTGACTTGGACTTGGGATGAAAGACTTGAGACTTGACTTGGACTTGGGTTGAAAGACTTGAGACTTGACTTGGACTTGGGATGAAAGACTTGAGACTTGACTTGGGATGAAAGACTTGAGACTTGACTTGGACTTGGGATGAAAGACTTGAGACTTGACTTGGACTTGGGATGAAAGACTTTAGACTTGACTTGGACTTGGGATGAAAGACTTGAGACTTGACTTGGACTTGGGATGAAAGACTTGAGACTTGACTTGGACTTGGGATGAAAGACTTGAGACTTGACTTGGACTTGGGTTGAAAGACTTGAGACTTGACTTGGACTTGGGATGAAAGACTTGAGACTTGACTTGGGATGAAAGACTTGAGACTTGACTTGGACTTGGGATTAAAGACTTGAGACTTGACTTGGACTTGGGTTGAAAGACTTGAGACTTGACTTGGACTTGGGATGAAAGACTTGAGACTTGACTTGGGATTAAAGACTTGAGACTTGACTTGGACTTGGGATGAAAGACTTGAGACTTGACTTGGACTTGGGATGAAAGACTTTAGACTTGACTTGGACTTGGGATTAAAGACTTGAGACTTGACTTGGACTTGGGATTAAAGACTTGAGACTTGACTTGGACTTGGGATGAAAGACTTGAGACTTGACTTGGACTTGGAAAAAGTGAGTTGTGAACATTTTTGCTTGCATGTGATGTTGCAATAATCTGTTCTCAATAACTCCAAACAACTCTGACTTAGAAATGAGACATTTTCACGCTGTCTGGTTTTCAGGATGTCCTTGTATTAGACTTCTCAAACCTCCCCAAAGTGATTAAACATAGTGTCTCCCTTCTCCTTAGAGCATTGTGGCCAAGTACGGCTCCCAGTTTCGGGGAAACTCTCAACATGATGCTCTGGAGTTCCTCCTGTGGCTTTTGGACAGAGTTCATGAAGATGCTAATCCAAGCCTCAACAATAACCACAGTAGCAGTAAGACCAAAGCCAGTGCCAAGGTAAGTCCCCAACTGGGAGCATATTGAACCCATAAAGACCCACTGCTACCATAATATATTAAAAACAAAGAAAACTGAAGGAAAAGTAATTTTTTCAACAAAATATGTTATTAACACTTTAACTCCTGACACTTTAACAGTTCCAGTCAAAAATAAATAAAATCAGTAACAAAATGGACAATAACAGCCAAAAAAGTAAAAAACAAAAAACAAAATAATAAGTAACATGAATAAAATAAGCCACAAACGAATAAATAAATAAATAAATAAATGAATAATGTTGTAATTTGGTTCTAGTAGTTTTAGTTTTGTCTTTTTCTTTTTTCTAAATTAATTGCTTTTTGACACCTGTTTTTTTTTTCCATATATCAGATCCATGAACAAAACTCAGTAAAAAAAAAATTCTGAATATTGAAACTAAACCATCCTTTCAGAACGCATCATCGCTGACGCATTAGGGGTTAAAGGGTTAACCTACATTAACGACAACTACTGTCATTTATCAAAGTCCATGGGTTTTTACTGGTGAATCAGTGTTCCAGGAGATGATGATGTTTCCATGTTCACTTCCGAGCCTCTGAATGTCCAAATGACTCATATCTGATGACTATGAAAAAATGACAAAAAACATTTTATTTTAATTATTTACATGTATTGACAGAATTATTTAACATTTTCTATTGGAAAATCTAGCTGTGGAAATGTTTGGTCTTTATGTGTTTACATCCTGGTTCTGTTTTGTAGTGTTAAGGATGGGTTATAATGTACTGTACATGCTACTATGACGACTGAATGAAAGACCTTTTGTACCGTTTTCTTTTAAAAGCTCACTGGATAAACGCAGCTCTTTCAGTCCATGCTCCACATGTCTTTTTGTTGTTTTTTTTTACCCTTGTTTCAAACATCACACAAACACACGACTATATTGACTTATTTACAAGCTCATTTTTAAATAAATGAAGACTCTGTAATGGTGTTTATATATATATATATATATATATATATATATATATATATATATATATATATATATATATATATATATATATGTGAACAGCAACATAATGAGACCATTAACTGGTGCAAGAAAACTCCATTGAATTCAACTGTAGCTCGCTATCATCTGAGCAGAGTACAAGTACTTCCTTTACTGGACTCAAGTACAGTGTTTAAGTATCTGTACTTTACTTGAGTAATTATTTTGTCTGGTAACTTTTTACTTTTGCTCCCAACATTTTTGTATAAATATCTGTACTTTATACCCTTTACATTCTCAGAATAGACTTTTTCAAACTAAACAGATGTGACCGTACGAAAAAGGCTTCAGAGAAGAGTGGAGGAGACAAAGTGTGACCCTATATATTATAGTTATATGACTATTATCTTGTGATTTCATAATAATTCTCATAATTTTGACTTTTAATTTAAAAAAATACTCTTAAAATTATTCTTTTTTTTGTTTAAATCTTATATTTCTATAACATTTTCCAAAATCTCAGTATCTAAATATCTGTACTAAATATCTAAATATCTGTACTTTATACTCTTTACATTCTCAGAATAGACTCATTACTGTTTCACACTAGACAAATTTGACAGTATGAAAAATAAGTCATAAATCACAAGTTGTGACTTCCTATAGCTATCATAATTTAGACTTTTTATCTCATAAATTATCCATTACTTATCTCATAATTATGACTTTTTTCTCATAATTTTGACTTTTTATCTCATAATTTAGATTTGTTTTAATCTCAAAATTATTATTTTTTTAAAAATAAAAAATCTCCTATCTATGACTTTTTACTTTAACCTAAATGCCCTGTCCATACCCACTAAACTGAGTACCATGACCCAATAAAACTTATTTTATTTTAGGGTATTTTACATTTTTCTTCTGGTTTTTCCTGCTTAAATAAGTATTATTTTATCCATAGCAAAAAAATGCAGTCCTACTTTTTCTTTTTTTTACTTTATTACAATTGAGAAGTTATTCATTTTTATTTTTAGTTAAGTAAATGAGTTGAATCAGAGTATTTTTCCACATATGTAGCTGTACTTCTACTTAAGTATAGAATGTGAATTCTCTGCATCTGTGAACATAAACAGGAAATGAAGTGCTTTACTCTAACTTTGACAGGTCTCCTTGGTCAAATGAAGGTTGGGTATGTCATTAAAATGTGAGTTGTAAAAAGCATACGGAGCTGAAGTGAAAGGCTCATCTTTACTCTTTGTCTCTGATGAAGTCGATTGTCCAACCTTGCAGTTGGAGAGCAGCCAAACCTGGATTCAAGCGAATGAAGGGCAGACACGTCATGATTGAAATGATGACTTTTTATCATGACTACAGTGTGACATTAACACCCTCTAAGCACCAGAGCCTGTACATTTGCTTTTGATAGATCCACTTATTGGATTTGTTTGGAGTGTGGTTCACAGGCAAATACAAGACTGACCGACTTTGAGAAAACACACAAAAAAGATGATGTGATTTGTTACTTTAATGAAATGTTTTATTTTTCTGAGTCAGATTTACTCCCTCATGGACTAGTTAGCCCAAACTGGAGTTGGTTTGACTCACAGTCATGGCCTCAGATTGAAAAATGGTTTTAATTTCACATATGATCTACTTTCAGAGGGATCGTGTTAATATAGTAAAAACTAGAAAAGCACACTGAGAGCACAAACCTCCACCAAGGTAGCCCCCCCCCCTCATCTTTGAATGAAGAGAGGTCCGCCAAAGGAGGTTATGTTTTTGCCAGAGTTTGCCTGTCTGTCTGTCTGTCTGTCTGTCTGTCTCTTAGTCAGCAAGATGACTCAAAAACTTATGGGCGGATGATTACATTTTGGTGGTGATCCGGAACAGATCCTAGATTGTGGATCACTTTGAAATTTTACATTGAGGTAAATGGAGAATAAATTTGAAAGTTATTTCATTATTATTATTTTCCATTTACAGCAATGGAAAATTTCAAATTGATCCACAATCTAGGATCTCTTCCCGGATGACCACCGAAATTTGATCATTTGTTCCTTGTGACACTTCAAACACATTATGAAAAAGTCATCAAAAGTTTTTGAGTTATCTTGCCCCAGATGCCAGTGTTTGATATGTAAATGGTATCGCACATTCTACACATTAACTTTATCACACATGTTCCATTTGTAATGAGTCTGTCTGTAACTTAAAAATAATACAGGAGTTCTATAACGCATAACAATTCTGAGACAGTGATATTAGATGCTTTTCCATTGGATATATGTGCAAAACTATTGATATTTACTAAATATAGAAAAAGCAGAAGTGTGTAATGTCAGTTTTTCCATTAAATCACAAATGATTTGTTTATTTATTAGCGATGACACAAGAAGTCATTCTATAAACATGGTGATGAACGTAAATACCATGTTGTTTTACAGATATATTCATTAGGCAAGGCAAATTTATTTGTATAGCACATTTCATGTACAGGACAACTCAAGGTGCTTTACACAAAAATAAAGCACCTTGGAGGTTATTATTATTATCATCTATTGCCCGTCTACCCCATACTAAAGTAAATTACAAAAACAAAATTTGGTTTCCTGGTAGCTCCACACATAATGTGCCCTTAAAAAAAAAAAAAAAAAAAAAAAAATTATCTTTTTTTTTTTTTTTATTCACCTGACTGTAAAAGGTCATTCCATTGCAGTTTTGCAAAGTATATCTTTTTTTTTTTTTTTTTTGGCTGAAACACCACCCCTTGCAGGACACAAAAACATTTAAGTGAAACACTGGAGTTTTGTCCAAATTGTAGTTTTTCCAAACCGTAACTAAAATATATATTTGTACAATTTGAGGGTAAATGGAAAAGCGACTACTGTAAGGTAATAAATTAGTTTCATGTACAACACTGTGTTGAATTACATTTCTATATTTTGTCCCTTGCTGGATTTGCTGCCTGTGTTGTAGTCTGTTTGCTCTCAGCTGAGGACCTCCAGTTCTGTTGGGGAATGAATAGCATTATGTACTGAACTGACACTGCGCTGCCACCCAATGCCCAGCTCCTCCTCCCTGACAGCAGCGCTAATAGAAGCAGCCTTTATGCCACATAAACAGCTTAGGGCCGTAGCTCTCATTAGGCTGCCAGTGAATCATAGTATCATAAAGCCGGATTTTCTCCTCTGGAGCTATGAGGCAGAGACGAAGGAAATCACACAACATATCTGATTTTCTGAAGTGAAATGCTTACACTCCTTTCATCTAAATTGATTTCATTCATGTAGCACATTCTGGGCATGTATACGAGCTGATATAAACCTAACAAGTCTAGTTTTAAGATGACAAACCAGCATGTAGCCGTAGGAAGAAGCTTATCCTACTGTATGTGCTGTTTCTGTTGGCTTTGTACACCACTGTCACCTCAAGACGTGAACATGTGTAGATTATAGGGATGCAAATTATTGATTAATCCATGAATCATTAGTTGTTTGACTTTATCCGTCAATTAACAATTTATTTATAAGCAGCGATTTTCCTGAGAACTGGTCTACAAGAGTAAAAGCTAAATATTGTTTTCATACTTCATGACAAAAGTGTGTCATATTCCTTTATGATGAGTTTATTGAACCATCGGAAAAGGTTTAATGACAGTTATGGAGTTGAATAAAATATATTCTGCAGAAATACTCAATAAAATAAATGGATCTGAAGAGGGGAAGTTTAGAAGAAATGGGCATTTCTGACTTTTTTTTGACATGATGGGATGAGATTTGTGCGTTTGTGTTTTGTGTGTGTGTGTGTGTGTGGGGGGGGGGGGGGGGGGGGGGGGGGCTCAGCCGCATACATGGGGGCGCCAGTTTAATGTGGTAGCGAGAACTGCTGTGGAAATGCTGCTCTACACTACGTCCCTAAAGTGATTGTAACTCATCAATGCTAGGATCCAGTTCCATAACTGTCCAGGTCACAGACAAGCTGGTGCAAAACTGTCCCTAATATTCAATAATGGTGATAAAACTGACTCCGTACTTTCCACACAAACACCACCATGGAGAAGCGCAATTAACTGACAATTAATGTAATTTAATCAAGCAAATTCTGATCAACAGTTAATAGTTGATTAATTGTTTACATCCCTAGTAGATTGTTGTGGCAACAATACTTTATAATGTAGTAAATTAAATGTAATATAATTTCATAATGTAATAATTGATTCATAACATAATACAATCATGAACATGTAATGTAATAATGTCTTTGTGCATAATGTAATAATGTAATAACTTATTGCATTATTAGCTCAGTTATATAACAACTCATAATGTAATAAAAGTTCATAATGTAACATCACCATTTTTTTTTAACTATTCTTACATTTTCTTCCTTTCAGTCAAAGGATAGAATTCAAAATCTTACTCTTGGTCTATAAAGCTCAAACACATCCTAGACCTGCTGGTTCCATATGAAGCATCCAGAGCCTAGAGGTCATAGGTCATCAGGAACAGGTTTACTGTGCGTTCCCAAAATCAGAACCAAACAAAGTGAAGCATCATTCAGTTGTTCTGCTCCTCACCTGTGGAACAAACTACCTGAAAACCTGAGGTCTGAGCAAAAGTTCAGTTCATTTAAATAAGGTTTAAAAACATTACTGTTCACTGGAGCTTTTACTTAGATTCTCCTTGAATTGTCCTGTACACGACATGTGCTATACAAATAAATGTGCCTTGCCTTTGCCATTGCTGTAAAGTGAAAGGTTAACTATGGTAAAGTCATACTTTTGAAGCTTTAAAGTTATTGAATTTTATTGTGAAAATAGTTGCATCATAACCATTTACAACATGGGTTGTGATTCAGCACATGTCTTCTGGACTTTATTGCTCAGAGTTTTATTTTTTGTAATCCCATTACAAGTTGCTATATATAGTCAAGTTGGATTTGAATGCTTTATTTCGAACATGTGCAGAATACAACAATAATCAATACAGCAATAGTAATAATAATAATAATAATAATGATACACAATGACATTTCCGAAAAGGAGTAGGATGTAGCATAAGCTTATTTAATCCTACCCCTTCTTCACTTCCCCATTAACATGAATTCATCTTATAGCAAAAGAGTGCATCGTACAAAAATGATAATAATAATACGTTCACAATGTAATAAGTAATGCGTAAAGACATTATTTTACGCTCATTTTGATACGATTTTGTACATTATGAGTCAATTATTATTACATTCTGAACTTTTATAACTTTTAAGTTATTACATTATGAATGGTGAGAATTAACAAAGTTCTCAATAAAAAAGACAACACTGGTCTATAAGTACAGGTACACTCTGTCCTCAGACTCTTTGTGAGTGAAATGTTAATTAATGTCCTTCAGAAGGACAGAGGGACAGACATTAAAAAAAAAAAGGTAGAGTGAAAGCTGAGCTGAGCATTTGAAGGTGAGCAAAGGAGGAAAGTGCTTTGGATTACTTTGTCTATCACTAGGTCATGCTGAACTGACACAAACTCAACAGTGTCAACATACGCCCTGTCAATTTCACAGACGCTTAGACGTGACCTCTTGACCTGCAATTCATCATCACTGTTGTCCTAAGGAGTGATTGACCCATATAGATTTTTTTTTTTGGACTGATAAAATACAATCATTAGCCTGAGCCAATGACTGATATAGGCTTCCGATATTTGTAAGCTGATACTGATTTTTTTTTTTCTGGCAAATGATAACAAATGTCAACTTACTTAAAATAACAAAATAAAAAAATTATGACAGTTACCCTAATAAATATTACCACGCCAAATGTGTAGTATGGACAACAGTATCTGTGAGAATACAAGGTGCCATGAACTTTGATTGTTAGTAAGTTATAGCAGGGAAAAAAGATGAGTATCTTGGCCAGTACAATAGGTTGATAAGATAAGATATTTCTTTATTCGTCCCACTACGGGAAATTCTAGATACGGATAAAAGATAAAAATGTCAATATCAGGCAGGCTGATATATTGGTCTATCATTACTCCTCAGTTTGACCCATTCTCTAGAATTCTTTTTAATAATATTATTTAAATTCATTAAACAAAGTGTGTTTCTATATGTATTTTTTTGCACTTTGCCAGCAAGTGAAAATTATAACATTCTAAAAACTGGAAAAGCATTCTGAGAGCACAACCCCCCCCCCCCCCCCCTTTGAATGAAGAGAGGTCCACCAAGGAGGTTAAGGTTTTCACAGAGTCTGTCTGTCAGTTAGTAAGATAACTAAAAAAGTTAAGTGTAAGTTGGTAATGGGGAGATCTGGAAATGAGTAAATTTTATTGGTAATGAGGGGGGTGGGGGGGTGGGGGGTCAAGAAAAGTCCAAAACTTATGGATGGATTTTGATGAAATTTTCAGAATGTGTTGAGAGTGTCCCAAGGAACAAAGACATTCTGGATTCTGGATCACTTTGAAATTTTACATTGCGGTAAATGGGGAATACATTTCAATGTCATCCAGAATCCAGGATCTCTTCCGGATCACCACCAAAATATAATAATTTCCAGATCTCCCCATTACCAACCTACCATGTAAATTTCATCAAGATCTGTCCATAACTTTTTGAGTTATCTTACTAACTATCAGACAGAAGGACAAAAAACTCTGGTAAAAACATAACCTCCTTGGCGGCGGTAATAATCACAGCTTCAGCTTATTCAATGGCCTGTTTGTTTCAGTTTATTTTAACAGTATATCCGTCAAAGTCAACAATGCATTTAAGCCTCTTAACAACTTAATATAATATGGTAATAACAAAACCTTTTGTCTCCTCTTGGTCATATTTTTTTTAACAACCTCCTGTTTGATTATTATACATGATTTACTTTCTAATCATTGATCATTAGGAAACATATTGTGTAATATTATTTAACAGTGATGAAAGGTGTGTGTCTTTACTTCCAAACAACTTATATTAGGATAAGAGGATATGAAGTGGGCCTGATGTTGTTCTTTGTACTAAATAATACAATTTATGTGGAGCAGTTTTCAAAATAAACCTCCAAAGTGCTCCACAGAACAAGATAAAAAAAAAAAAAGTATGTACACACTCAAGATAAAAATAACAACAGCAAACTAATTAAAACATAAGACCTGAGGCTTGGATCACAGAGCAAGTTCAGTATGAAAGAATGTCTGTATTACTAATAAGATCCTTGCATATGCATGGAAGAAAGTGAGTCGATAACCTTTCTTTGACTCCAGTTATGAGTGTGTGTAAATAAAAGTCACTCAGCGTGGACAAGTTCAGATGCGCTGAACATGTCTCACAAAATAAGCAAACCAGGATTTTAAATATATAATATGTCACACCAGGAATTAAAAGATATCAGACTGTCCACTACATGAATGTTTAATACTCTTATCAATATCACAAAGAGTATATCTGACATTAAACTTAATTGTGTATTGTGTTAGAATCAATGTGTTGCTTGTTTGTATAGAAACATTTCAGCCTTATTTAATTATTTCAACCCTGGTACTGTCGAACTGTGTGGGATCAAGTAAAATATTAAAGAATTAAAGCTAATGTTAAAGTTTATTTAAATCTAATACTTGCTAAGAATTGCTTTAAGACAGTTTAATTCACTTAATTAATTATAGGTACTGTACTACATAGTAAATTAGAATATCGTGTAAAGGCTGTTTTATTCAGATAATTCAACATAAAAGGTGAAACCAATACATTTTATAGATTCATGACATACAACGTGGGATATCGCAAGGGTTCCTTTGTTGTAATCTTGGTGATTATGATTTACATTTTACATTTAAAACCCAACCGCTCAGAAAATTTGAATATTGCTTGAAAGTGAGTTTTCTGAATCAGGAAAATCAAAACAAACAAGTGGTGTGTGGCACAACAAAGCCCGCCCCCTTGCACATATTTTACCTAATTTGCCCTATCTTTTATCATTGCAATAACACATTTTTGGTGACTGTGACCTTTGACCTACAGTCACCAAAATTCACAGTAATGGGATTTATTCTGGACCACCTCACACCAATCGTGAAAATTTCATAGAAATTGGTCCAATAGTTTTTGCGTAAAGCTACTTACCAACAAACAAACAAACAAACCACCTTTTTATAGGGGTAATAAAAACTTGAAATATATTGATTTGCATACTATTTTTCTATATTACATGTACATTTCACCTTTAAAGCTGTCATTCCATGGTTATTTCATTAACATTGTGTGTTTGCCATTGTTACTGAATACATTGTGTGTTGGTTCTATTTTAAAAAACCTCCAGATTGCTTTGTTTCCAGCTGTTTCATGTCGCTGTGACGAGGCGTCTCTGATTGGCTCAGAATGCATGAAGGAACACTCCCCCCTCCCTTTTGGCTCTCCGTATGTATTTACCTTTACCCAAGTAGCATCCAGCTAGGTTTCGTGCCGTTGCTTGTTCTGAAAATGTGCAAGGAAAAAACAAGCACATGAACTAGTTTGATCCGCCATTTTTTCCAGTTTGTGCAGCAGCTACTTCTCTCGTAGATGCTAATGCTAATGCTACTTCAGATTCACTGCAATGGGGGACAGGTTTAACCCCACATGGGTGATGCTAAAGTCCATCTGACATCAGATGGACCGTCTTTTTCTAGGTCACTTGTTCCTCTTGTTGTTTTCTGTGAATGCGGTATGCAGCCAGTGGAGGTGACAAACCACTTTCAAAAGCAGTATGTGTTGGTAACTTGGGGTGACTCATCAGATTCCAAAAGGAGCGTGGAAAAGTGGTTTTCAGTGGAATGACACCTTTAAGTAGAGGAGTGACTAGTTAGTTAGTTACTTATTTGTTTAATTAATTAATTAGCTGTTACACACATCTAAGCCTTTGTTTTTGGAATCTGTCATAAGTGAAAACTGCAATGTCTAAAAATATATATGATGTCTGAGGTTGTTTTGTGTATGTGCTTGTGTTCTATACTGTGATTTCTGGAATATTGGATTGAGCCAGTTACATGCTGCTCTTCTGCTGTCATAACCACAGCATTTCCTGTCATAGATATTCTATTCTATTCTATTCTAAAATAAGCCTTTGAACTATGAAAAACAACTTGCTTTATAATACAATTAACAAAACCAAGGACAAGCAAAAACCTTCAAAATGACAAGCCAAGCCGCTCTAATCACTGGGTCAAAACAGTCCTCACTTGTGATTACACCATATTATTACTGTGTACTGTTGAACTAGGATAGAGTAATATGATAGGGTACAGAATAAATACACATGCATTTGGAAAGACATTGTTCATTGTGGTGTTGAAGAGTCCAGCCTGGTTTGTACAACACACCAGTGGGACCAGTCCAGCAGCTTTTCTCTCAGTAACATTACGTAACATAAGACTGTGAACACACATAAAGGCAGCTCAGTAATGTTAATCCTCCTCCCAACAGGACCTTGCTAAACTCGCTTGGTTTCCCTCTCGCTTCACTGGCATCACATCAGCAGCATTCCTTACCGACTAACACAAGACCTCAGTAAATTCATGTCTTTGTACACCACCATCACAGGCTCCAGTTAGTATTTTCTTTCCTCGTCATTGACAGTGTTGTAGTGTTACTGTAGTTATTAACAAGTAAAAGAATAGTGTCTTCGGTTTATTTAAAGGTGAACTGAAGCAGCACTGGGTGATAGTACATACAATTAGAAAGATAATTTATCCTTGGGGCAGCCCCTTCAATAATTCCAGAATCTTGGAGAAAAATTGTGATTTTTATATTTCCTGCCAGAAAATCCTGCAGAATCTCAGGGAGTGCAATCAGAGGTCCGTGTTACGTCATGATTTGTACCCAGTCCTCCATGTTTATCATTGTGAGAATGTCAACACTGGTTGTTTTTGGTACATTTTTTGAAGATAGTTGACTACAAAACACTTCCGACAGCTGGGAATATCTGTTCAGTGGCCAAAGAAAGCTGCCATGGTGACACAAGAAAAGAAAGGGGGAGGAAAAGTGTATTAATTGACAGTATTATTGAGTTTCTAGGTATAAATAATATTATAATTTCCCCCAGTACTTACCCCCCACCAGGCTAAAAGAGTCTCTGTTTTATTTATTTAAAAAAAAAATGTAATCAATGTTTAAATTAAACTAGTGGCACTAAAGACACGGTTCATATCTTCCAACCTCTGTTTATCTGCTGTTTTTTTTTTTTGGGGGGGGGGGGGTAAACACGGGTAAAGCTACAGGAAATGTGGGCAGGTGTACTGGACACAGAGGTGACAAAATAAAAGCAGACTCATTAATGAAACCATTGAACCATGGTTCATCAACAGCCTTGTTGATTTTATTTTGAAGGAGGAGATATCACTGACCAGTATGGATGGTGTGTGTTTTAACCAAAAATAAAGCCCTTAAAAGTTCGTGGGTTTTGCTTGCCATAACCTGACCCCTGTTTACGGGTTTAATGTATGTGGGTATGGGTTGGTAAAGTGGACTGTGCATGACTGGTGAGTCAATTCTAATTGTTACTTGACATTAGCTGAAATTAGAAGCTACTAGCACTAAATGTCAGACAGACAAATCTCATTAGTTTTTTTTTTTTCATACCCAGTAAATGTGATGAACTGAAAAACATAGTAGAAAAAGGAAATGGTAGAAAATGATAATTATCACCTAAAGACTCACCATTCTGTATTCAATAAGTGTCTCTCCTCCCCATCACTGTGTGTGTCTGGCTCAAATCAGTATGGTTTGATGCCTCCCTTACCCTCAGTGTCCTACATCCTTCCATGTTTTGGTACCAATCCCAGATGTCTCTTCACTCTCTTCACTCTGTCTTTGTTGATCGCTGGAACAGTAATTGCTATTGTCTGCCATTTGTGGAACAGATCATTCTTGTGACATCACGCAGCATCATCTGCGCTACTTCCTGTTTGTTTGGCACTACCATCCAGTGGCCTAAGTTTATCGGCTTATAGCTTGGCCATCGCACAGCCTAAACATTTCTTTTGTGTGTTGAAAAATACTGTAGGCAATAAGGAATTAATCTGCTATTCCACTTTTGCACAAAAAACATGGTTTCAGTTCACCTTTAAAAGGTGCTCAATCAATCAGGCTAATATCTACATTTCCTCACATCTCTAAATGGGCATCTTTTTTTTTCTTCCACTAAGTCTGGAAACATGGATATATCATTTTTGATACAATTGTTAGATACTTTCCCTGCCTCTGACTCATGGCAGGTTACATGATATATTAAAGGTCAGAATTGTGCGCACAAGTGGTACATTACTTTCTTCCCTTAGGCTTAAAAAATTCTCAACAATATGGGGAAGATTGTTTAAACCATTCTTGTGTCTCTGGTGGAAAGAATGGCCTCAGATCAGCAAACTCATGTTTTTTTATTTTCACAGTGGCATAGATTTTCTTGTGTTCATGCTGTTTGACACACGGAGTGGAGCTATGTTTTGCCTGAGGCCATCCATGAGCGGGCTTTAGTGTGAGTGATTTTAAAAACTTATCTGTATCACCCTATGGATAGAGGTAGGATAGGGGGTTTTACCAATGCAGCAATCCCCTGCCAAAGCATTTATTTATGCATTATTCCAGTGTAAATGTCGATAGTGATTGGCCTTTTTGGCACAGGAGGGTGGGATGTAGAGGGAGGGAGACTAAAATCCCCTGGCCCTGCAGCCAAGTGAATAGACTTTGAAATCGGGTCAGTGAATACTGTAAAGCGAGTGAGCCATGTCAGCCACAGTGCCAGAAATACTAAGTTTGATCGCTCACTGTGCAGTTTTGGCTAATATTCTCCAGGGAGTTGGAAGTAAAATATGTGACAGGTAGGGTGACAGGAGGATGATGATAGACCTTTGATCTTGTAGTTCCCTTGTCAGTATCAGTCACCAGGGCATCAGTGCTCTGATATTGCTTCCACCTCCTTTTTTTCCCCCCTCCATTCAATATCATTATTCAATGGGAGTTGGAATGTTTTGCAGATAGCTTTAAAAACCAAGGCTATGACCCTGGTTCTTTTAACTGCCAAACAAAAGTCATACACACAATATTTAACTGGACCACCATTGCTGTAATTTAGGGATACTTTTGCAGTACATGTGAAAAGATTAATTTTAAACCATAAGTGCCTTTCTTTTGTTGATCTTTTGTTGATGATGAATAACTTCAATTCCTGCATCAAGTCTTTCAAAGATTCTCAAAGGGGTTCAGGTGGACTCTGGTGGCCAAACGATGTGTGGAAGTGATGACTCATGCTCCCTGAACTACTCTTTATCAATGTGATTCTGATGTTGTCATTTTGTAGTTTGTTGTAATAACCGGGGTGCTGTAAAGGGAGGGGGGGATACAACAAATTCATGGGGCCTGGCATTCTTGAGGGGCTCATAGAGCAGTGGAGGGGGTCCCATGGATATAGATTAGAAGTTGTGAAAATTTCATGAGAGCTCCAGCATACAACAGAGGCATAGAAGCCAGGAGTCAGATATCCGTAGTGTCTCAAATTTCACTTTCACTTTAGCCCACCGTCACCACTGATGGACTGCAACCCCACGTATATACTTCTCACCCCTACCCTATGTACATACCCTCGCTCCTCCAACATATTGACAGATACTTTCTTTTGGTAGCACTCAGCCCCAGTCATAATATAGGATACCAGGGACATGCCATGGCTCAGGAGGTAGAGTAGATCATCCAATAACCAAAGGATTGGCATTTCGAATCCCACTCTGTCCAAATCATGTGCTGTTGTACTCTTGAGCAAGAAAGTTCACCCTACTTGCCTCCAGTGCTGCTACTCACACTGGTGTATGGATGCGTATGAATGTTTGATCGAGGTTGGAGGGGTCACAGGTGCAAAATAGTAGCCATGCTTTCGTCAGTCGGTCCCAGGGAAACTGTGGATAAATATATAGTTTATCACCACCAGAGTGAGAATGTGAGAGTGAATGAATAATGGATCATTTGTGCGTACTTTGAGTATGTATTCATAGAAAAATGCAATATAAATCTTTAAATCTGAAACATTTTCATTATCCTGAAGCTCAAATTATTATTTGTGACTTAGAATTTTCTGTGGTACACCACTTGGTTCAACTATGTTGTTTTAATGAGCTTCATGAATAAACTTGAGCTGAGTTATTTGGCTCTCTTAGCTAAATGTTTTTCCATAACTCGCCAACTGCTTGTTTTACAGTGATTGCGTTAAAAGTGGTAATAAAATCTAATTATCACGTTTTGAACATTTTGGTTTTGGCTGCTGTAGGACACAAACACCACACACACAAACACACACACACACACACACACACACACACACACACACACACACACACACACACACACACACACAATACTGCCAAATATTTCTTCGTATCTTCCCTGTGACATTTATGTGGTGTCCTGGAGAAGTTGTTGTGCTGTGAAACCTCCACCCAGTGTTGGCTCTCAGCTTTCACTGCTCAGCTGTCTTCCATCCTCTTCATTCACTCGCAAACAGGTGACATCAAAGCAGCGTGACCTCTGCCACAGCCACCACCTCACACTCAGCTAGCAGCTCGACTTTAACACCGAGTGACATTTCTGGGATGCTTTAAATTTCTCCTGGCAGTGGCAGAGAAGGGAGTCTTTTGGTCCTTGTCTATCATTTTTATGTTTTTCTTTCTTCTTCTTTTTTTTGTTGTTACTGAAATATAGGTAGTGTTTCAGAAATTCCAGAACTGTAAAATGTAGGACTGGGTAACAAAGTTAGGATCATAATTACGTTTTGTCTCGGCCTAGGATGTGCATATTGTGCTTTTCCAGCCCTCTCCCAACTCCCACTTCACCAATGTCGGCCAGAAAATCACAGTCCAGTAATATTTATTTATTTATATTTATTGTCTGTCACTTCGACTTGTAGTTCTGACAATAAAGACTAGTATTTAACCTTTAATGGTAAATGGACTGCACTTATACAGCACTTTTCCACCTTCATGGTGCTCAGGGCGCTTTACATAGGCCTTACATTCACTCATTCCTGCTGCCAGATCTACTGGGATCAATTTAGGATTCAGTGTCTTGCCCAAGGACACGTCGACACGTCATTGTTTTTGGCTATAGGTTTACCTGATAGAAAATGTTTAAAAAAAATCTTGATGTGTTGGTTTGTTTTGACTAATACAGCTGCTATCATCTGACATTCAGCACACTGTATGTAACATCAGCATTGAGTGATCCTGGCATTTTATCAGTGTGAAACAGTCTGGGCCGAGTGGACGGGGTCAGCTAATCCCACTGTGCTATCCTCTCTCTCTAATAGGATTTACACGAGAGGGGGGGAGAAGAAAGTTTTGACAAAAAAAACCCCCCCACTACTCTGAAATATTTCGAACATATATTTCCCTTTCTTGCCACGGCTTCATCCATAATTCACTTAGCTTGTTCAAGTGTCTTTTTAAGCCTCTTTTCTGACGTAATGTCTCGATCTATCACCGAGTGAGGGATGAATGACTGAGTAGGGCCTCTCATCCCCTGTCACTCCACCTCCCTATCCATTCCCTTTTACTCTTTTTTTTGCTACTTGGATGAAAAGAAGATTCTTTTGTGTGTGTTTTTTTTTTTTTTTTTTTTTTTTTAGTATTGAGATAAAATAAAGTTGTTGACTTTGCATTTTCTTCCAACACTGACAGCTCTTTAATAACACTGTCTCCTTTTGATTGCTATCATCTTGCACCTTATATAACCTGTATATAAAAGCTTATGTGCACAATTATAGATGTTACTTCTACAGAAAATTCATGAAAATAATAGTATTGTAGGTGAAGCATATATTGTGTTTCAGGATGCTAGTGCACATTAAGAGTCTCATATTAATTTCAGCATACAGTGTAAGCAAAAACATTGCTTCATTTTCCTGTCTTCACATCTAATTTTAGAAATCTCTGTAACAGTACCTTATGAGAACAAGGGGAGTGTCTCTGAAGAAAACAGAATGGGAAGAAAAGTGAGAGGACACCATCATATTCATTTAAGTCATAGGTGTCAAACTCATTTTTGTTCAGGCCAATATGATCTAAACTGGGCCAAACCAGTCAAATAATATAAATAATAGGATAAGAACTTATAAATAATGTCAACTCCTAAATTTTCTCAGTTTTTGAGGAAAAACATCAAATTCCTTTTTCATCTATGAACTGTACTCAAACATAAAATGAACTTATATTAACACCCTTACAGATCACAGTGGATCTGCAAATACACACATTAAATGATTAAATGACAAACAGAATATTGATAAAATTCTACATATTTCTCTTAAAATATTTTCGCATTTTTATATTGTAAATGTAATTTTTTTTTACACTAAAACAAAGAAAAAATTATTGTTTTATATTATTTATAGGATGTAGGGTTATACCTGATGCATGCCTCTATAAGATGTCTCTGTAATCTAAATCTGACTTAAAAGTTGCCTTGATAAGTGTCTTCCTACAGTGGAGAAAGTAAATAAAGAAATGCAGTAATACTCACCTGTTAAAAGGCCTAAGTAGTTCTGAGCTCCATGTATTGTATTAATAGAAATGTAGACATCCACTGGTTGGTTCCTGAGCAGAACCATGTAGCAGAAATTGCAGAAATTGTGCATGACATGACACTTTCCAAAAAAAAATAAATAAAAAAATGGTGTGAAACGAGAGAGTAGCCAGTGAGTCTGTGAGCAAAAGCATCAGAAGTAGAGACCCCCACGCTTAGATGTGGGAGAGTACTGTGACTTAAATGCCAGGCTGTGGGACGTTATGAAAAATTAAATGTGTCCACTCGGGGGGTAAAACCGTGGCAGGGAGAGACGGAGATTTATAGATCTGTAAGTAGCAGTAGTATAGAGCACGCATAGAAATACTCAGCTTTAGTGTGTAATATGAAAGACTGTTGAGCCGCATTTGGTAATAATGGTGCATTTTGTAATAAATGTCCAAAATGTAATAACTTTTTTATTTCATTTTGTAATAAACTGCCCCAATGCATTTTGTAATAAATGTTGCTGCATTATGCAATAAGTTATTCCATTTTGCAGCAGTGGGGTGCTTTGGTGGTGTGGCATTAAGACTCAAGGAGCTATTTGGGAAACATTCCAAGTGGTTTAATTAGACATATTAGACATGGAAAATGTGAAATTATGAATATATTTTGGAAATAAAAATGCGGCAAAATTTCTATAAAAAAATGCATTGGGGTAGTTTTTGACAAAATGCGTCAGTTTATGACAAAATGCAGATTTATTATAAAATGAAATAAAAAAAAAAATCAATATTCAGAATACTTTATTTATCCCCAAAGGGGCAATTTAAAAACAGTGAAGAGTCAGCAATGTCAATATAAGTGCAAGTATAAAAGTATAAAAAGCACAAGTTAAATAACTAATTTAAACAATTTCATTTTTGGAAGTTTACTAAGAAATTTGGCTCAACAAGGACCTTACAATACTATTACTTTTCTAAATATATGTCAACAATTTTTCTGGTCATGTAGAAAATCAAGTTCAATGAAGTTAATGTACAGTATATAGTACCTTATTAGTAAGTGACAAAAGACATATAGGAAGTAAATATTAGTGATGCGCGGGCTACCCGCTGGCCCGCGGATATCCGCGGGTGACCCGCGGGGCGGGCGGGTTGGGTCGCAGTTTTTAATACATATTGCGGGCTGGGCGGGTTATATTTAATATATATTGCGGATGCGGGCGGGGCGGGTCAGGGACGATCAATACCCGCATTTTTCCATACGACATTCCCAAAAATGGCACAATATGGATAGACTGAAGGTATACAATATTTCAACTTAAAATAACCTCAGTAAGAATAATCAACGACATATAAAAAATATGATGATGAAAGACAACTCAATTGACATCGGCAGTTTCATTCCACGAGAGGCGGCACGCTCCAGTCAGAATGAATGGGTAACAGCCACGTTATTTTCACATCCTTTGCATTGCCATCTACAGGAAAGGGTTGCCTTCATATCTTTACAGACCATGTTAAGACCGATGAGGGAGGATAGAGAGGTGTGTGCGTGCATGGAGCAGTCTCCACAGCCGTGTTATGAAACGGAAAGGAGCCCCGCTAACCTACAGTAGCATCCTCGTCTCTCCTCTCCTTCCAAATGCTCGTACACTTTATTATCCTATGACCCGCGAGTCGGGCGGGGTGGGTCGCAGTATTAATACATATTGCGGATGCGAGTGGGGCGGGTCAGGGATGATCAATACCCGCTGAAGTGTGTGTGTGTGTGTGTGTGTGTGTGTGTGTGTGTGTGTGTGTGTGTGTGTGTGTGTGTGTGTGTGCGTACTATGGCAAGCCAAAGTGTTCACATAGCCGCGCGTTGTGTTTATCATATCACGCGTGCCAGAACGCGTTCTGGCATGCTATCACGCGTTACATTACGCGTTCTAGCACGCGTTCTGACACGCCACCACGCGTTCGGCAACGCGGTCTAGCACGCGCAATGGCACGCGTTTTAGCACGCGTTCCGTAACGCGTGCTAGAACGCGCTCTGTAACGCGTTCTAGCACGCGTAATGGCGCGCGCAATGGCACGCGTTTTCGCATGCGTCATGGAACGCGTGCTGGAACGCGTGCTATATGGTAATGATCTCCTCCCACTGATTTTCTCCGCCAATTAGTTTGTAGTGCTTCCAGCCAATCACTGTTCAACACAACGAGTCCAGAATAGCTGAGCACTGATCTTACCTTCACAAACGAAGTGCATTCACTCAATGTTTAATTTTTGCTAAATATTTTGACTTTTCCTTCATCAATCTACTTTATTTAACTTGTTCAACTTTAGTGTGTCTATTCTTAAGGGTTTGTTTATTGTATTTTAATTCTTATTCTGTTGTGCTAATCTAACACATGAGCTGGCTGTAGGTTGTATGTTTTGCCACTAGATGGCGAAGTAAGACGATAGATGATAGTAATGTAGTTTAATCTTCAATGCAAGTAAAAGGTGCAAAACAATAGAAGATGAAATATGTCAGAATCATAATTCTTTATTTGTCCATCCACACGTGAAATGGATGCGACACTCCCTTAAGACCGTGCAAAGATGCAAAAAGCAAAATAATATATACAACTATACAACTTACAAATATAATAATATACAAGATAAGAAAGACTATAATAAGAATAAGTAAAGTGTAAAGTATTAATAAGAATATAGAGAAAGATATGGATAAAATATACCCCGGAGGTAATATAAATATGAACATAGTTATGCATACTACTATATGCATGGTTAAACATCAAGTGTCAATTTCAAGAGTACAACAGAGAGCAAGGGAGACCACAGGTGTCAATGGTCCTGTCAATCACACCTATTACATGTTAAATTAAAAACTTTAAATCCTGAATCAACTAAAGTTGAACAAGTTAAATAAAGTAGATTGATGAAGGAAAAGTCAAAATATTTAGCAAAAATTAAACATTGAGTGAATGCACTTCGTTTGTGAAGGTAAGATCAGTGCTCAGCTATTCTGGACTCGTTGTGTTGAACAGTGATTGGCTGGAAGCACTACAAACTAATTGGCGGAGAAAATCAGTGGGAGGAGATCATTACCATATAGCACGCGTTCCAGCACGCGTTCCATGACGCATGCGAAAACGCGTGCCATTGCGCGCGCCATTACGCGTGCTAGAACGCGTTACAGAGCGCGTTCTAGCACGCGTTACGGAACGCGTGCTAAAACGCGTGCCATTGCGCGTGCTAGACCGCGTTGCCGAACGCGTGGTGGCGTGTCAGAACGCGTGCTAGAACGCGTAATGTAACGCGTGATAGCATGCCAGAACGCGTTCTGGCACGCGTGATATGAGAAACACAACGCGCGGCTATGTGAACACTTTGGCTTGCCATAGCGTACGTGCTCGGCTCGCGCATGTGCAAGCCCGTCAGTTCCTGTTTTGAATGCTGTTTTATCCCAACTTTTTGTTATTTGTTATTAGCGCCAAAATCTCCCTGAACACTCAGAGATAAGAGTGAAAATGTCGGACTTGATCAGGGAGAAGATTAAAACAGGCGATGCGAAGGTTGTACGGAAACGTTGTATGTGTTGGCTTTATAGAGTGATGATGTGGGTGGAGTCTATTTTATGTGCTGGAGTGCATATTGAGACGTTAGAAAGGAGGCAAAAATGATGCTTTTAACATTAGAAGCACAAGGTAAAGATGCTGCGAATGTACTATGTGAGTTTAGAGACAAATTTAAGCTCGCGGGTTGATAGCGGGCGGGTTGGGTTTATCAATACTTGATAGCGGGCGGGTTGGGTTTATCGATACGTGACATCATGCGGGTTGGGCGGGGCGGGCCGAGCCACGTCTTGGGTTTGGGCGGGGCGGATTTCTGTAAAACCCCCTAACCGCGCATCACTAGTAAATATAAATAAAATCCACAACTAAAGGAGCATGCACTGTATTTTAGAAAATTAGACCAACATAAACACTGATCCAGACCCCTATCCACTTCCACATTAACACAGTGATGGTCACAGTCATGCTCAGGGATGTCATCTGATAAATGTTATTGACCAACCCTCTGTCCTCTAAGCCTATTTTCTTCTGGGACATCAGATAGAAGGAAGAATATTTACTGTATATGAGCTTTCACAATCATCTCTTGCATGTCTGACAATAGACAGTGATGGCTTTTTTCTACTTCTATTTCTTTTTCCTTTTTTTTTTTTTTACACACCATGCCTTACCAAACCTCTTTCAGGTTAGGAGTCTGAAATGTGTTATTTGTTTTGTCTCCATTTCCTCCTACATGTAAACACACTTTAGGTACAGTACATATATTTATCCAAAACGCAATACTTTGACACAACTGCCTCTAGCCTACAGGTGGACACGCGCTGCAAGAGAGGCTTTTAATGGATCTTACTATATGAATAAAATATTAAAGACATTTCTTCGGAAACATTTAATTAAGTGCATTAATATTTCAAAGGATGTCCTTCTTTAAATAGGTCAGGAACATCTGAAAGATAAACTTTTGTCTATACTGAGAGAGGGAGAGAGAGTAAGAAGGACTCAGAGGGAAGTATTGAGAGTGGACGAGGGTTGGTACAGAGAATTTACTAATGAAGATTAGGGTGGAATGAGGACTGTGAGAAGTTAATGGAAGTTAGACGTGTACTATAAATGCTGCAGAATTTAGCTCTTGCTTTCTGAACATAAAAAGAGCCTTTTTAAAAAGAGCAGTGTGCGATTTTAGAACTGAATGACCTTCACATCCTATAATTTCATTTCTTTTCATCATAAGGAGGTGAAAGAAAATTCTCGGAGTCCCAGGGAATTAGCGGTTTGCCTTTTTGAGAACATATCATCTTAATGGCCCAGCAAAGAAATAATTTTCCTCTTTTTTTTTTCCCATGCAACACATGCAAAAACAGCTTTATTACAGGTAGACGTCATGCATATATGAATGAATGTAGCCTGTCTCACCTTGATTTGTGCCGTTTGTTCACATAGGAACGTCTGGTCAGAGGATTTGAAGGGTCAGTGCAAGCGCTGGTTCAATTCGTGCATCGTAAATAAAGTATGTGTTGATATTAGACAAGTGCATTTCTAGGGGTGGATTGTACTGGAGAGGTTTGTGAGTGTTTGAGAATTTTAATGAAAAAAAATTAAAACACCTGAGTCCTGATAATATGGACATAGTTAACATTGTCACCACAGAAATGTTAAGACTTAATTAACTTCGACCAACCTCTATTGTCTCCCACTACACAACCGACCCGAACACAAAGTCCATGTCAATTAGAGCTGCACAATATATCCTTTGAACATTGTCAAAGCAATGTACGTGTGTGCAATAGCCACATCACAGGTTCTACGGAAATTTAACTCAACATGTTCTCATTTGACGTCATCCTGGGTACCTGACACACACTGCACACAGTGATAGACCGTCTTAATTGGTTAGCCAAAGCGCACGCAACCCTGCACATAAAGTGAGTCACTGGTAAAATGAGGGAATAAGGGAGAAGAAAGGGTGTACAATGGATTTAACACAGTCGATTCAGATCTCCACCAATCACATTAGCGCCTCTTCTCGCCCTTATATGCATCATGGATGCCACAGTCAGACGCCCAAAGTTCTCCAAGGAGGAAACTGATGCTCTGGTCCAGGAGGTCCAAACCCACAGTGCTCGAATATATGAAACTACTAATTTTGACACAGCTCTTATATCCTCCTTAGTGCTTTTTCATATTCTAATTAAACAAAAATCATAATATCAGTATCTTCCAGTATCGTGCATCCCTTCTGTAAATCCACAAATCTTAGATATTGAAGTATCAGCATGTTATATCGTCTTAACAAGTCAGTTGCAAAGACCAAAACAATAATTTCTTCAGTTATTCAATACTGGCTGTTCACAAACCACAAGCCTTATTTGATGTTTACAGGAATATATGCCATATGACAGCGACATGTGTGAAATAGATTGTTAGGTCAATTTTTAGTCTTAGTAAAGTCTGTCATAGTAAGAGTGGTAATCCCCCTCATTTTAATCAGCTAACCTTTAATTTTCTAACTTATTGTACAACAACTGTGGTTAGTTCGACCTTTGGAGAATGATTTGTTACCTGTCTGTCTCAGTTAAAGCTCCGCTCAATCATTTATTTCCTGAAACGCAGCATATATTGATCTGCTTTCAAACCCTGTTGGCTGCTGAATTTATATTCCACAGATACAGTATTATAATGAGGTGCATTGATAACGGATCTAAAATTACTATAGCTTAGTGAAATTCAGGTGTAGCATCTTTTTTTTCTACAGTAATTAATGAGGAAATGAAGATTCCTGGAGGTTATTATAGTCTTTTATTGTTGCCGATATGCAAGCAGGTATAGTGAGAAAAATAACGGGTTAACCCAAAATCCTGAGGGATTTCGGTGACACTTTTCACACTTATTATCATCTGTTATCGTCTGTGTGATGAGTATTACGTGGTGAAAACAGGTCGCGTCAGTGCACATGGAATCTGATCGGAGATGTGAACGTGCTTTTTGTTGTCTTCACGTAAACAAACTCTGGCCTTCATTGTTCAGAGCCACTTTCACCACACCCACTCTTTAAGAGCTTTTCTTCCTTCTACGGTCGTATCTTCCTGGTGTTGACAAGCCTGTGGAACAATGCAATCTGACCCGTTCCTGTCACCTGTTCCTCATTGTTTGCACATTATGTTTTTTCACAACATTTTAGAGGGGAATTATTGTCAGTGCATAAGGATTATGATTGACTGTGTGTGGATATTTTACCCCCTGCTGGTTTTACTGAGGCTTAAGTGATAATGTGCCAATGTGGCAGATTTTGTTGTAGGATAAAGGGTTTAAAAAAAACCAAAACAAAACAAAAAAAACTCAGTTTGTGCTGCACAAACCATAGATATAGCAAATACACACCTGTGACAAAATGGTTACTGAATTAAAATAAGAGTTTAACCCTTATGAGTCTGAGTATATTTTAGCTGTTTTTGAATAGTTTAATGGATTGAATGTTGTGTGTGTGTGTGTGTGTGTGTGTGTCAACCCAACATGTCATGGCTCTAGTGGCATTGGTTTGGTGGTTAATAACGATTGTCGGTTCTCACAACAAATTAATTCTATCAAAATTGTATCAAGCATATCTCATATTTTGTCAATGAAAAGTTATTTTTGCGATATATATTTTTGTTTTATTTTCCAGCTCTACGCTATATCAAACTGTTGTTTAATAATAGAGAAGTGCATTTAAGCATTGTGTTTCCTTCTACCTCCTCTCAAACAATATATATATATATATATATATATATATACATACATACTTTATTCAATTTTATTCATTTATTTTGTTTTTGTTGATATTGTTTGTATGTTTGAGATTAAGAAATGAAAAATAAATGAGAAGATACTGTATTGGGATTAAAGAAGTTGCAGTTGAAACAAATATTAATTGCTGTACTAATTATCCCATGGAAGGATCTGAACCATTGCTTGGTTAAATCTTGGAAGGGAGTTTTCCCCCCCCCCCAATACTATGTATTTTAGAAATACATCAGCTATATTGCCAGATTTTAGTGTCTCTTCAACAGCCACATAAATCTGATTATCAGTTTGTTTTGGCCTTTGTCCATCTTAACTTCTCTGCAAAATTGTGTTGAGACAAAGTGTATTTGGATATTGACTATACCTAGCTGGGTTATTTCATTTTTGAGCATATTAATCTCTCTGAGTGATTGTATTTCAAATTAGTCTCAGTATTCCAGACCAGCATTTCTACTTTTTTCTTTAAAAGTGTCATTCTGCTTAAAACCACTTTTATACACTCCTTTTGGAATCTGATGTTTCTGAAGTTACCAACACATACTGCATTTGAAAGTGGTGTGTCCCCTCCACTGGCTGTATTTCCCATTCATAGAAAAGTGACTCAGAAAAAGCCTGTCCACAATATGTCATGTGGACTGTAATGTCACCCACGTGGGGTTAAGCCCGTCCGCCATTGCAGCGAATCTGAAGTAGCATTAGCATCTACAGGTGAAGACGGCGCCACAGTAGCTGCTGCACAAACTTGAAAAAAAATGGTGGAGCAAAATAGTTCATGTGTTCTCTGTGGAAATAAAATGTATTTTTTTTTCCCTGCACGTTTTCAAAACCAGCGACGGCACAAAACACTAGCTGGATGCTTTTCTGTGATGGTAAACACACACATAGCAAGTGGGGAGGGGGAAGTGTTTATTCTCTGAGCCAATCAGAGATGCCTCATCACCGGGTCATGGACATGTACTGTATGTGGAAGTACCGTAAACTCTGTCATTTTTCTACCCTCCAAAAACAGCTTGAAACAAAGCACCCTGGGTGTTTTTTTTTTTTTTAAACAGAACCAAAGCACAATGCATTCAATAACAATGGAGAACACAGGAATATTAATGAAATAATGACAGAATGAGTCCTTTGCAGATTAGGCCACTGATGCTCTAAAAAATTCACACAAATTCAATCAGCAGAATTTTCCCATTTAATCCTAAATAGTCATTCCACATAATGTATGAGCCTAATGCAATATTGTCCTGGAAGTAAACATTTGTGGAGGTACAGTGATACAGAGGGATGGCTGCATTTAGCTGTCAGAGCTCTAGCAGGGCCTCTTGTCTGAGGCTGCTTAATTTTCAGTTCTGCCTTTGTTTTGGCTCTCCTGGCATCTCCATAGTAACAGCCAGAGAGTGGTGTGTGTGTGGCTGTACTCAGTGCTATTTGAAAATGAGTGGGTATACAAAGGTCCTCTAACAGGGAAAGGATTGAGATGAGAGAATCCCACAGTGAAGGTGATGCATCTAGTCCTGATCCTGAATTCTAATTGATGAAATAATTAATTGATTGATAATTCATTGCCATTTAAAAAATAAGTGTCCAGCATGACATTTATTTGTTGCTACATTATAATATTTAGAGGGCCAATAAGGGGGTATCATGGCTAGAATAGGGCAGAGGGAAACAGTGGAGCAGAGGCAAAGAGGAGGAAGAAGGGGGTTAAAAATGCCTATGGTTTACACCGCTGTCTCCCAGACTGCCTTGTTAATGTAAGCCAGCTTTGAATGGGCAGAATTAGCGGCAGCCGTCCGGAGCTCAAAGAATAGGGGCGAGTCAGCCAGTTTACTGCACGGACAGCGTTTCTGTCATTCCCATCTTCCTCTGGACCCACTGTGTGGCCCTCCACTCCTTCTCAGTCTCTAGGTTTATGGTCAAAGTCCCACTGGTTGAAAATGTTTGTATTTGTGTCCGCTTTCTTACCATTTGATTTTATTTTGTTAGGAATAAGCATTATTTTGAAGGACTGAATTCGTTACTCGTTATTCAAGTTGACCACTGATAAATTGTTTAAATGATGAATGAATGAGTCTAACTGAGCTTTTAGCTTTGCATTTCTACGACTTAAGACGTTTTTCCATATATTTTTTTTGCATTTTGTGAATATGATGAAGAGGGCTGCGTGATTAATAACTTTTAAACCAAAATGTAATTATTAAGACAATGTATAACAATGGGTAATCTTCAAATCCTCCTTCTCCTAATTGTAAAAGCAGTCGCCGCAGTCTTTGGTCTCCACACACCAGTACAAAAATGGTGTCTGCTAAGAAGAATATATAGCAAGAGCAAGGGTTGAGTTCAATTTGTACGACTTCAAAGTTTTGATGAAGACCACATTCAGCCCAGAGGTGGTGTCTTTCAAAGACGCCAGCACAATCAACTTATTTCAGCACCTCAGACATCGTCACACACAAGAGTTGTATTGCAGGCTGTACATGACAATGAATGCCAGCTAAAATGCCATGTAGGGGAAACACAGCATAGTAATATAGGTTAGCTATAGACCACAGGTGTCAAACTCCAGTCCTCGAGGGCTGCTGTCCTGCATATTTTAGATATTTCCCTCTTCCATGTGATTAAGTTTAACCCTTTAACTCCTGAGAGTTAACAAAATAATAGGTAACATGAGCAAAGTCAGACACAAATGGCAGAAAATCAAAGAAAAATACTAAAATTAAAAAAATAAATAAAATGTAGAAAAATAAACAACATGAGCAACAAAAAGTAAGAAATATTTATAAACTGACAAATAATGTGGAACATTTTGAGAAAAAAAAATTCCGAAAGAAGAAAACTAGTATTGAAATTTGGTCCCAGCAATTTTAATTTTGCCTTTAAAAAATGTTTAAATAAAATGAAAAAAAAAATCTTGCTTTTTGGCACTCTTTCCATGCACAAAACTAAAAGGAAAATGGTTTAATTTTTCTGAATATTTAAACTAAATCATCCATTCAGAATGCATTAGCGCTTACACTTAAAGAGTTAATAATCAGCTCCTCATTAGACTGATAATGATGCAATGGCCTCCAGGTGTAATGGAAGAGGGAAACATCTAAAACATGCAGGACCCCGGCCGTCGAGGACCGCAGTTTGACACCCCTGCTATCGACCATCAAGCTGCAGGCCTCAGTATGTCTTTGATTCTTCTGATCAGCTTGTCTTGTATGATGGATATTGTTTCCTTCAGTTTCACCCACATTTGTACACTCTTGTTTTTTCTCCTTTCCCTTATTGTCCACACTCAGCCACTGCCAACTGACAGCAGATTAAAGACTTTTAGCACAGCTTGAATTATTAGTGAATTTGTCTAATTAGACATTTAACAGAAATGAACAATGTCTCAGTTTCTGTGTCGACGGTCTCAGGTGTGAGGCAATCATGTTCAATTAGGTTTAGACCTGGCCTGTGTCAGTACAGTATGATCCCTGTTAAAATGTTCTGGTACCAAAGGTTCTCTGAAAGACAAGCATGAACCTAATTGTTTCTTCCAGCAGCCAACAACTATGTCAACATCAGCTGACTCAATTGGGACGTTCAGCAGGAGATGTGATCTCTTCCTGTGGAAACCAAAACCATCAAGATGATATCAGCAGTTTAAAGTGTAGACGACTTCAACTACTATGAAGTGTTCCTTGTGAAGACGTTCCAGAAAACACATGACGATACAAAAACAAGATGAGAACTGTAATTGTTCTCACTTAGTTATGAATGAAATGAACCAATGAACTGCTAATGACAACAATCCTATTTTACTGTATATTCCATAACTGTGCCACTTTCTTTGACTCTGAAAGTTGTTTCTTAATATTCTCTATTTATTCTTTCTACTACTTTAGTCAAAGACGTCATGGTGTTCATTGCACAGGGAGATGAGCAGACTAAAGGCAAAAGTGACTCACTCCTTCCTCACAGTCTATACTGATTTATGGCAGAGGAATATAATTATATTTTGACACAACACTAGAACTGTCAACATCAAAATCATACTTTCAAGGATTTAAAAAAAATAAAAATTTGTGTGGAAGTTAAGCTAAAAGAGAAGACCATTTGCTTTGTAATATTAAGAACTATGATTTTGACCCACGATGTTGGCTTTTGCTCGGCCAGACCCACATAACCCCTTCAAAGGAGTTTTTGGCTTCGTGCCAAACTGAAGCTCATGTTGCTTTGATCCTGGTGAAGAAACCTGGCTTCACCTGTAAGGTATCCAGTGGTCTGGGTAAGCTTTGGCTCAGCTCAGAGCTTGGTTTCCCAGATTTTACATGAAGAATTTCTACAGACCGCCCCCGTTTGAGCCAGGGGTATGGATGTGTGAGATTACATGCCTAGTTGCCCTGGCTGAATTTGACACTTAAAGAACATAATGCGTTTTCCTCACTGTGGTACAGGCACATTTTGGAGAAGAACTGTGGCAACATCTTAAATTCAGCCCACACCTATTTCAGATTTTCTGTCACAGTTTTATTTTATCACCTCACCTGCTTCGTCGTCACTAGCCAAAGGCCATTTAATTATAGCCTTTTTGCAAGAAATGGACACTATTATGACTCCACCTAAATGTACATTTTGGGCTGAATCCTTGTGTATGTGTGAACAAGTGTGTGTGTGTGTATGACTCAGAGCTGGTGCTGGCAGCTAAGGTGAATGTGTTAAGCCCCTTGAGCCAGGCAGTTGATTAGAAATGTGGTTTGAGACGATAACTGAATCAGCGTCTTCCTTCAATCGGACACAATTTATTTATTTATTTATTTTGTCTCAATAAAAGATGTGTTTTTCTTCTGGGCTTAGGTCACTCAGTGCATTGGCATTATTAAAATTGCATTTCTTTATTGTAACCTGCGGTCCAGCACTGCACCGCAATTATGTAGACTCCAAGTAGCAGTGACATTTTACATTTGTCATTACTAAGTCTTAAAATATCATCTCGTTAAGTGTGACAATAAATTGCTGTTGCAGTGCAAGCTTACTAAACGGACACAGTACAGATATGCTGTTTAAAGTCGGCTGTGACCGAGAGGTTGGCGGTTAGTGTCCCGGCTCTGGCTGTCCACATGTCGAACCCTGACTTAGTGTCCCAGTAGGACTGACAGACCCTTACAAACCTACTGGTGTATGAGTGTGTGAGGGAATGGGTGAATGTGAAGCTAATGTAAAGCACTTTGAGCACAACGAAGGTGGAAATGCCCTATATAAGTTTTTAAATTTAAAGTCCTAGGAAGTTATCACTTATTTCTTGAGGGAACAAGGAGGTTTGGGTTATAGGGTTATTGTAGACTCCAACTGTTAAGGTTCCATCACTGTTTTGACTGTGACCCAGGTGACTCATGTGGTTAAAGCTGTAGTTTTATTACCCATGAACAAAATGAAGGATGTGACCTAAAGCAAAATAATACACTGCAAATACTGGAGGGATAAATACAAAAAAGACACACACCCCCTTAAGACATTTTGGTGAAACTTCAGATATCTAAGTGAAGTAGTTTATGCTGAAATATCCTTTAAACACATTTTACTGTTGTAATTTAATTCCACAGAGAAAGTGATTTATGTTTACCAGTGCAATAAGATTGTGTTCCCTTAATCAGAGTCAGTTGTGATAAATCACAGCGATGACTGATTTATTTTAGAGCACAGATACTTTGTCAGAAATATGCAGTGTTTTGGTTATAGGTCCAGGAGGGGGAACCTGCTTCTCATGATCTGTAATTGTGCTTTGTAGGTACACCAACTCACCCATCCACAAACACTACACACCACCCACACTTTCCCACGATTTCATATTTTTTCCCTTTACTTTAAAACTACAAACACCCATATACACATACGTAGATACAAAGCATCAAAACACTTGAGAAAACTCACCCACACACAGTAAGCCAAACTCCCACTCACTCCCCAGAATGCTTTAGAGGAACGCCTGTATAACGTCTCACATGAATGTATGCCATGGGGAATCAGCAGGGCTTTAATAACAACATATGTTTTCATGTAGGGATTGAGAGTGTGAAGATCTCTGAAGGCAAGCTGTGCCTTCGACAGCAGACAAAGAGGGCAGATAGAGATTTACAGTGGCTGCACTGGAGAAATGTTTCACAGATTTTACACAAAACCAACCTCTGAGCTGCGGTAACGATGTTCGAGGAGGGTAAATATGGGTCTCAAGTCCAGGGAAATACTCCATAAAAACACTCTTTACATTCTTTCTGATAAGTTCTTGTAGCACCACAATGGATGATGAAGCAGAAATGTGCAATATTTGATCAAGATTAGTAAAACATGCCATAGCATACATACCATATATCCATTAGTTTCTGCTCAGGACACTTTGTTCACTATTTCTACTAGATAGCCTTCTTGCAGATGGTCTACTGATGGGATAAAGATAACCAAACTTTTTTTGTCTTTACCTTCAATATCCTTGAATGTTTTTAAATCAAGCAAACTTTCCACGACTGCTGTGATAAGCATGTCTTTACAAAATAAAGTTATAAAGATATGCAGAAAGAATGACAGTAGAGCAGTGTATACCGCTTAAGGTGGGGTGATTTGGCAGAGCAAGTTACACAGGATTCAAAGAACATGGAATCTGCTCTTGTTCTAGCTTAGCTGTGAGAATATAGTGCTGACTAACAACACACATCCAGGTGAGCTAGCTGGGCTCCTGCAGTGAACACAGGCTGACTGTAAGATTGCAAAAAAAATCTTCTATTGTGCTGCAATTTATGTTCAAAGGACTGTGCAGTTTGACTAAAAGAGAACACGACATTTATCTGAACATTTATACAATGTAGTCTATACTAGTTATAACCAAGCATAAGGAGGGTTCTGTTATGCTGAGTTTGCATCATGTTGCATTTAGCATCATAATGGACATATTTTAACAGTTTCATGACAATAGATGGAAGAAACCAATCTGAAACTAAATCTGCTCTTGATGTAATAATCCAGATTTTTCAAAGTGTACATTGGTAAGAGCTGCAGTATTTTTATTAATTGCCCAGACTGTGGTGACCTAATTTGTTTTACAGGAGTTTCACAATGAACCAAAAATGTCTTTGTGCTCTAACTTTGTATTTTTCAGGGTTCCTTGAGCAAAGCATCTGTGTAAATCAGATTCACTGCATGTCAGCATTCTTTATTCACACCAGTAGTTCATATAGTTGCCGTATTTCTTTGTGATCTGATGTTGTCACTTCTTAAGTCATTTCTTTAGTAGCCATGGCATAAACTAAAATGGACAAGCATTTTTCATGCAGACACCAAAAAATCACTGTGATTGGAGTTATAGCAATTAGCTTAGCCTACTGTAGCAATGAAAATACTAGCTACAATGACTAACTACAACAACACAACCTACAATACAATGTATGTAAAATATGTAAACACACTGATGCTCAGGCAGTGTAGTGAGAATGCACTGACTGCACAGGTATTAATTTACTTAGTATTCTGTTTGTTTGAAAAGTACATTATGTGACAACTGGGCAGGATTACAGGCCCTACCACATGTACTTGTCTCCAAACTGTGCATGTTTCCTTTCCTGTGCATGTTTACACCACCTTCAAAAACAGACACACACACACACACACGTATATACACACATATATATATATATATATATATATATATATATATATATATATATATATATATATATATATATATATATATATATATATATATATATATATATATATATATATATATATATATATATATATATACCTTTTTTTAATGGTGGTGGAATATAATAATAATATATAATATTGAACAAGCTGTCTTGTCTTGTCTGTTCCGGATGCCTCCCACACAGTATAGGACACTGGAGAGACTGTCTCTTGGCTGGCCTGGGAAAGACTTACACATGCAGATGTTTAAACCCCCCCCCCCTGATTTCAGGTCCTGCAGGGTTAATGTCTGATATCAGTTGTTATTTTTCTAGCAAATCCAGGGTCTTAGTGAAGATGATTGAGGTATCCTTATAATTTCAGTGTCCTTGCATATCACTGTGTCTGTGTTTCAGTACACAGCTGTTTTGGATCCTTCATATAAGTGTATACAAAAAGTGCAAAGTTCTCACTGATACATAATACTCATGAGTCCTTGTATGGTTGTTTGGCTAGACTGATGATGTTAAGCTCTGCTGATGGTGCTGATATGTACCCATTTGACCTCTCCTTGCTTAGAATAGAAGTAAAGCGAAAGAGAGAGCAACTGAGTTGGAGGACGCATTGTTCTTTTCAAAGTGGACTTTGCTCTGCATTCACCCCAAACACACTCTAAAAGACTTCTCATTGTGCTGGGAAGAACAGAACTGAAAAGAAGTTAATTTAGGAGTTCTGGTTACTAATAGAAACAGACTTAGTGTTGAATATGGGTTGTAACAGATCAACACCTGGCTATGTGTATGGAGTAAAACTGGCTCTAAACACAAAAACAAGAGTAAAATACAACTATTCCTAGAAAGAGCTATTATGAGCCCTGGAGTATTTTCCGTAGCCTTTTTCTGGAATTAATCTGCTGCAGCTGTCACTTAACATAACCTCACATGCCTCCTCATTGCTCCTTTACCTGTCCTCCAGTTTGACACAAGAGTCATTAAAATATTAAGGCAAATACAGGTGTTATAGTGGTAGTCTACTGAGCTTTGAAACCAAGGCTAGCATGTATATCTTAGAAATCAATTACACTTCCTGAGATGTGTAGATATTGTCCCCAAGCAACAGGAGGCAGTTGAATATGGCCTAGATCTGTTAGCAGTCAGAGTTTTTTGGATTACACCCAGTGTGACAATTGAACAGCTTAGAGCATCTGAATATTAGTATTCATTTGTTATTGCTGCGGCCAGCCCCCGCATCTATTTTTGGCAGACGATAGCAGAGCTGGAACAACGTTGTGGTGGTATTCATTATTCCCTTGGTGCTAAACAAAGAGGCATGGCACACTCAGTAGTCTATCTCTGTTTCTGCCTACTCCAGTGTATCTGCAGTATACTCTGTACTATAAGCCCAGCACTCACTATATATGACTGGCCTTTGTTCACATTCTCTGGGTCCTATTATTTCTCAATGGATTTCTGTTCTCTGCTTGTAGGTGTGGTTAAGAGGTTCTTGACCTGTTTTTGTCAGATAGTGTCTTCCTCAATCACACGGTGAAAAGCTGCTCTGATTTTTTTTTTTTTTTATGCAGAGGGAATTAAAGCCAATCTTTGTCTCCTTGTTTTCATCTCCTTGACCTCCAGGGCCCAGTTAATTTCAGTATTTACACTTTTGAAAGAGTGATTATTGATAGTTATCAATGTGTTCTCTGCTGAATTAACCAATAAATACCCAAACATTCAGTGGCAATCAAAGTCATTCACTGATATAAAAAGTTAAGGAACTGTTGATCCACTAATCCTTCCAATACATGTACATAATTGGTATAAAATGCAGTTCGTCATCTTTTTACGGTCATCAGATATGACCTATTTGAAAGTTCAGAGGCTCTGTAGTGAACTTGGAAACACTGTTATCTTCACCAGTAAAATCCATGGAGTTTTATAAATAATAATGGACAGAGACACTTGTTTTTATCTTCAGTTAATGATTTATTTTACTGAAAAAGTCACTTTTTTTTATGACAAAACAACCTTGACTTTTAATTTGAGCTTTTATGAACATCTACATCTATCTATAATTCACTGCTGGTGACACAGTGTTTACTACAGCCTCTATGAAGAGCTAAGTAGCCTAACACTGTGCTAATGGCACTAGCCTTGCACTGTGCTAATAGCACACTTGGAAATGATAGACCCAAGAGATAGATCTTCAGACCAGTTACTGTGCAGATACTGGACTATGACACTGACAAAGTGAGTACTTTTATTAACAAATATAGATAAGTAACTGGTGTTTGTGAATTCCTCAACTAGTGACATGACATGTGGCGCTAGCTTAACAATGACAATAATATCTCAATGGGGGGTGGGGGTGCAGTATCTTACTCACAGGTTCCAGTACAAACTTCCAACAACAGCCCCAACAAATTATTATAGTCTTTCTTTCTGCTCTTTTCAACTAATTTCACTCACTTCCACAACACATTATTAGCAAACACTATCACATTTTCTACAAGCTCTGCACTAGCGATCAGTAAATTAAATACAGGAAAATACTACATTTTCACCTAAAAAGGCAAAATACTGAGAATGACATTAGAAGAAATTATGATAAATTACCTAAGAAAAGTTTAAAATAGAGAAAATTATTTAGGAACTGCCAAAAAATAGCAATAGGTCTTTATGGGTTAAAAATAATATAAGATGTACACTTACTTGTGTGTTTATAGAACATTGATGTTGGAGTTTGTTTTGTGGTTAGTATTGATGTTAACTAACTCCATTAATAAGCAAACAACTGTCTTGGTTCCTCACATCCAAAACAGACATAATATACTGATTTCTTTGTGGAGATATTGGCTGAAATTTCCCTAGAAAATTATGAGCTCTGGAGTTCTGCTCTTCTCCAGCACTGAAAACGAAATTTCAATTTACAAAGAGCAACAGACGTTTGGCTTCCTGCACAGCACAGACTCCAACTGAACCTTCACAGAAGCAGCCCTTATATGTATGAGGAAGCCTGCAATAATACACAAAAAAAATTCACCCTTGCATCATCGGAACTTGTTGGTACATCACTATGCAGAAACGTAACTTGGCACACACTGTATTAAAAAAAAAAACTAAATTGTTTTCCATTAAAGACAATCAGACATCATAGTGGCATTTTTATTTTTTCATCAGCATCCTCTATTTTACGTTAATCTAATACAATTAAATGTTATTTTATGGATCCCACTGTGTCCATGGATGTGTGCTTCATTGCTTTAGAAATTCTATAGTTTCTATTTTACAGGCCAATTCACATCTGATAGATGTTTAATATCTTCATACAACACCATCTGCAGATGACTGTGAGCATACACCCCTCAGTGTGCTGTCATGGGAAGGAGATTTCAGAATGTCCTAAAAATCATGTGTACATTATAAAGCAGTGTGACGCTTCAAACAGAATGCATGAGGTTTGTTTTGGACAACACTCAAATGTAAAATCAGCTGTGGTGATTAGCCTTTGTCTTTATTTTTAGGCCACTCTGTGACTGATGAACAAAGTTACCCATTCCTACATGTTGATTTGGGGGAATGAGGCCACCGTTGCCATGGTGATGCTTGTAACCTGGTCTGTCTCTGAGGGTCTGAGGATTGTTCTTCATTGTCCTCGAGAGGAGGGAGGGAGAGAGAGCGAGAGAGAGAGAGGGAAAGAGAGGGGAGAGGGAGAGAGAGGGGTGGGGGGGGGGGGGGGGAGAGAGAGGGGGAGGGAGAGAGAGAGGGAAAGAGAGGGGAGAGGGAGAGAGAGGGGTGGGGGGGGAGAGGGAGGGAGAGAGGGAGAGAGAGGGGAGGGGGAGAGAGAGAGGGGGAGGGAGAGGGAGAGGGGAGAGGGAGAGAGAGAGAGGGAAAGAGAGGGGAGAGGGAGAGAGAGAGAGAGAGAGAGAGAGAGAGAGAGAGGGAAAGAGAGGGGAGAGGGAGAGAGGGAAAGGGAGGAAGAGAAAGAGGGAGAGAGAGAGAGAGAGAGCGAGCGAGCTTGTGAATTACAGCACATGTGCTGAATGACATCTCAAATGCTGATCATGGGAATTTAGAACTGTTTCCTTTTTGCATATTCATAGACAAATTAAAGAAACATACTCGTTTGGCACATGTGGAAATACAAACAAGCACTGGAGATGGCTGATTTATTTTTCTTAATCTCTGTTGTTGATTTGTGGTGTCCATGAAATCCACAGCTGCAGTATTTGGAAACTTTTGTAGAATTACTCCAGGGCCAGGCCTTTTGTTTTTGGTGCCGTTTCTTTGTTTGCTATTATTGCATTCAAACCAGATTTGGTTTATAGATTACCAGTGACTCTAATTAGTTATTACATTTTAAGAACAGGAGATGAAAGTAAAATGTGTTTTCATACATTTTAAAATCTTTTTTTTCCCCATTTATTTATAACGGTTGAAATGTCAAATATCTGTAAAAACCTAAAATTAGTTTAATTTTATTTCAAACATGGCATATACATAGAGGTAGTTGATATGCTGACATCACCACACACACAAACACATTGACATCAGCTGGATTGATGCCAAAATAAGTGACAATATGTGTGGGGGATAGTGTTTGTTGTGCCTGGGAACAATTGTTTCTTGTGTGTTCAATAGATTATATAGTTATTTTTTTTCCCCAATAGTTCTTACCAGTTACCCACGCTAAACCAGTTCTAACCAGTGCCTTGACGTCATATCACAAGAACAGAACATTCACTTTTACTTATCTTTCTTATCCTCAGATGGAATCCCAGTCCTTCACACTCTTCACACACAGTTTCAGCCGTGTGAACATCTCCACCATAAATACATTTATGTCTATATATATATTTACATACATATAGGTATATATTTCCTTCATTACCTTGACTACCCAACAAACCTGTACACACACACACACACACACACACACACACACACACACGCGCACACACACACAGACAATTTATATCTACCTGATAATCCAATAATGATCATACATTTCCTTGAGCCAGATATTGTGACAAAACCATTTCTTTATATGTTTGTTTTTTTGTTAAGCTTTTTTAATATTTTAACATTTGGACACTGCCAGTTTCATCACTAGTATCTCTGTATGTTCTTTACATCATGGGGAGGTTTATCTGATTTTTGCAGGCGCATTTTATGTAGCAGGACAAAATGTACGTCCAGTAAATAACTGAATTTGAGGCTTGAATTAAGGAAAAAACAACGGGTTTTAACAAGGCATCTTTAGGGAACGTCTGCTTGAACTGGATATAAGTCAGTGTAATGTCACTGAACCGCATGGAAACACAATGTGGGTGTGCTCCTGACAGTCTTAATGAAAACATTATCACCTAGTGGTAGCTGACATCTTTCAAATAAACTAAAGATGAAGATGAAGAAGAATCATGAAGCAATCTGTTGCACTTGTTTTCCCAAGTTGATGTCATCCATATTTTATTCAGCCCTTTCACCATCACCATCGTTCATTCTTCTATTTATCTTTGAAGTGTTTCCTCCCTCCTGCTGAGCCCTACACAGGATGTAGGGTATCACAGTTTGACATTTCCAATACCTCTCAAATCTTCTCTCTTTTTTTTTCACCGTTGGACCGTTTACCAATTCAGCATTTCTCTCCTCACAGACAGAAAATATAAATTCACTTTTCTCACTCATTACATAACTTCCTATCACATGTTTCTTCGACTGTTTGCCAGTTACTGCATATACACTTGAGGAAACATATTAGCACCCCTATGAAATGTCCATTTTTTTTTCAAGATTTTCTGAAGTATTAAGTATAGGAGGGCAGGTCTTCAGGTTTGGCAGTTCCAATCCTGGCTCCGACTGCCCATATGTCGAAGTGTCCTTAGGCTTGCTCCTAGTAGGGACAGTCAGTGCCGTGTATCAGCAGCCGTCTACTGGGACGACCATGGCTCAGTTGGTAGAGTGGGTTGTCCATTGACGGTTCGATTCCCGCACTGTCCTCGTCTGTACGTTGTGTCCTTGGGCAAGGCGCTTCACACTCCTTGCCTCCAGTGTCTCTCACACTGGTGTTTGACTGCATATGAATATTTTCTGCTGGTCTGAGGGACCATAGGGGAGAAATGGCTGCCATGCTTCTGTCAGTCTGGCCCAGGGCAACTGTGACTACTTATGTAGTTCATCACCACCAGAGGGAGCATGGGAGAGTGAATGAATAATGGATCAGTAATGGAAAGCGCTTTGTGTGCCTTGAAAAGTGATATATAAATCTAATCTATTATTATTATTATTATTATTGTTGTTTTTGTTATTGTTATTGTCATTATTATCATTATTATTATTCCTGGTGAATGAGTGTGTGTGTGTGTCTATGAATGGGTGAATGTGAGGAATTATACAGGTCTTTGGGCACCATGGGTGCGTAAAATGTGCTCTATAAGCTCAGTCCATTTACCATTTACTTTTTCAACATAGTATTTAAACATACTAGCTTTCTTTAGAACAGACACAATTCATATTTGCACACCAAACAGAATAAAAAAAAAAAAAAATAACTTGGGGCATTATTATTATCCTTCTTTAAGAAATGAGCATTTATTAAGTCATTGCACAAACCACTTTTGTACAATGATGTGCTTCAACCTCAGGTGATTAGGCTTAAAGGTGATCAGGGGAATTGACTCAACATTTAAATTAAAACATGGTATATAAGCTTTAGTGTGGGTCATTGAGCTGTCGGTTAAGAAAGCACCATGCTGAAAACTAAAGAAACCAGTTTGGACTTGAAAAATATAATTATTGATGAATACAAAGTAGGAAAATGATCTCCAAAGTTATCCAAGCATTTCCAAGTGTCAAGAACTGAAGTGAGAATATAATCCAGAAACACACAGTACAGAGGTAGGAAGCCAAAGATTTCAAAGAGAAAGAAAAAAACAAATGAGATGTGTTTAAAGACCACAGAACAACTGCCAAGACACTGGTGAATGACTTGGAAACATCAAGAATCATTGTCTCTAAGAAGACAGTCCCTAGAGCTCTGCACAGGAATGGACTGAAGCCCCAGAAAAACTCCACTTTTGAAGAAGTCATACCTTCAAGCCAGACTGAAGTACTGTATGCTCAGGACAATCTTAGGCATAAGGGAAGTGTGCCCTACGTTCTGTTGAGACTGAACTAGAAAATTTTGGCCATAGAGACTCTGCTTATGTATGTATGGAGAAAAAAGGGACAGGTATAGACCTCAAAGAACACAATAAAAGTGAATAATAAATAATAGATATCATCATGAAACTTACTCAGTTGATTACTCATACCAAGATAAAAAAAATATATATTGCATGTTTTTGTAATTTGATGTTTAAATATGCAAATGAGGCCATAAATCAATCAAGAAGCAGGGTACTGTTTTGTTGTCCACACTGACCATGAATGAGTGAATGGGTCAAAAACAAGTTGTTAATATTGCTTGAGTGTAATTCTAGGAGTTATACCAACAAAATATAACCTTGGATCAGGAACGTTAACGATACTGTATGAATATGAAATTCATATTATCCATATAAGCAAACAATAAGTATACTGTATTTGGTTATGCATTAATTTAAATTTGCCACACTGTAGATTAACAACTAGATTATTTTATCCAGTCCAGATGGAATTGTAGATGTTAGTTATATAGTCATTCCCCATGGAAGAAGAAAGTAACCAAGAGAAGAGTCAAGTGGCTGAAAAATGTGTTGGTGTCTGGACTAAATATTTTACTGAAAAGTAAAAGCTAATTATGTGATACCATAGAACAATAAGTAAAAGCTAAATATGTAACACCATAGCAGAAAATCAGGCCTCAGAGTTAGGAGAGGTCAGTGAAATGAATCTTTTATTCCCTGCCTTAGACCAGTAGAACATACATTTACAACAATTACATTTTTGTAGGGTGACTAATAATTTTGCCCTCAACTGTAATGAGTTGAAATTGGGCAAATACAACAGAAAAGCACTACCGGGTTATTTGTTTTATTTGTATTGGTTTTATGTATGTAATGTAGTTGTTGCCTTTGCCGTTTAATCTATTTGAGAAAACCTAGTGAGCAGACAAATACTGACACAGTGCTTTCTTATGTGTCTACCTGTTTCTTCAGGGATCCACATCATTGGAGGTTCCTTCTAGTCCCTGCTCAGTCAGCACGCAGCAGCCTGGAGGCCGACACAGTTTTGTCCAGGAACACTTCCAAGCTCAGTACCGGTAAGAAACACACGCATACATTCATCATATTCAGTTTTGTCTTAAAGGTATTTAATGCCAGTGTTTTGTTTTTTTTTACTTTCGCGTTAGGAAAATTAGTCCAAAAAGCCAACTTTTCAAGAAGAACTAAGATTTTAGCAACTATTTTAATGAATTATTCATGGTATCAGTTGGATACCACCTGAGGTTGTGTTTGAAAAAGCAATGCCACGTACCAGACACATACCACTAAAGACAGCAGGTTCGCCACGACAGGTGAGAATGCATTTTCTCTCCTGCGGATAAGAATCTGTAGCTTGAGAAAGTAGGTCATACAGGCCAGTGAAGGATTCGGGGGATTTATCTCATTGTACTGGCTTCTGGCACTCTTTGCTTCATTCACATCCAGCCAGAGGCCAGGGTTCTTAAGTTTAACCGATTCACAAATGGAACTCATTTGAGACCTTTCACTAACCTTGTCTGACAATGCCGTTACCTGAATTTATGTTGCTTCTGACTGACTTGATTTGTAACCAAACTAAAAATGCTAGAGTACTGTATTAGTAACATTAGTGCTTCTGTGAAACCGGTCCCTAGAAAAAGGACAAGAGCGCTAAAAATACCAACAAGATGTAGACTAATGTTATGAAGGATGTTTGGAAGCACTTTGGGTCCGTTTTAAAAATAAATAATTTCCGAGATTCTGAGAGTTATGTTTTTGCTAGTGTTTGTCTGTCTGTCTGTCCTTTGGCAGGATAATTATCATCGCCAAAGAGGTTATGTTTTTGCCAGCGTTTATCTGTTTGTCTGTTTGAAAACTTGAAAACTTATGGACGGATTTTGATGAAATTTTCAGGAAATGTAGGAAATGTGAACAGGAAGAACTGATTTCATTTTTGGGGTGATCAGGGTGGGGGGAGGTCTGTGCTCTCAGAGTGATTTTGTAGTTCAAAAAATTGTAGACAGATTTGGCTGAAATTTTCAGAAAATGTTGAAACTGGCACAAGGAACAAATGAAGACAATGAAGGGGGGGGGATACGTGTGTTTCATTCATTTGGTTGGGTCAGACCGCTGTTCGCACAAGTGAAATGTGGGGTGGGGGTTGATCTGCCTTGGCGGAGTCCACACTCTTCAAGTACTTTTCTAGTTATTTCCCTGAAATAACTAGAAATTTCAGGGAAATAACTAGCATATCCCTAAACATCAGGGATGTAATGGTTTTGTGTTCTTTATCCCAAATTCAGCGTGCTAATGCTTTAGGATAGGTACATAAACTGATTAGATTTTAGAGGTCAAAAACTTCAAGTTGACTGACTCTCAAGCTGGCCAAGTTTTTCCTGGCCTATAACGTTTGACCAGGTGAAGAGATTGCCACCAAATTCAGTGTGCTCATTCTGTAGGTCAGACACATCATTATTTTATATTTTGTATGTAATATACAAGTTTATAAATGGGTGGACGGGATTGGTGGAAATGATGCATGACTGGAAGCATCGCGTTTCGGGGATATATACCTTTAGTAGTTGGAGACGACTGCATAGGCCAAGTTGCCTCTGTCTGCCTGTCTGTCTGTCTGTCTGTCTGCCTGTCTGTCAGCAAGATTACGAAAAAAGTTCTGATTTTGATTAACCTTTCAGGAATGATAAAGAATGAGTCAGCCATTAGATTTTGAGCAATGAAGGTCAAAGGTCAAGGTCACACTAAAGGTCAACATCTAAAACACTCCAGTGGTAATATCTCAGGATTCAGACATTCACATGGTCTTTCTTTTGAGCATCAGATGGGTCAACACCTATGGCTCAATCATGTCACGTATGAATGACTGCCTTGTTTCATATTGGAATAGATGGTGATGGTGGTGATAGCTTCAGTGTGTGAAAACTTCAGCCAGTTTATTTATTTACCATCCCTCCACACCTCCAGGATAGAACTGTAGTCTACTTCCTGTTGAGTGACTCACTGCTCACTCTAGTGGAATTAATGGAGTGCCATCTTTGACCTGACACATAAGTGTATATCCCTTAATTACAATAAACTGACATCTGTGTCATACCAATCCATTCCAATCCACCTTTATAAAACAACCTGCAATTATCGACAGATCATTTAGATTTGTTTGAACCTTTAAAGTTGTAATTAGATACTCATTATACACGTGCTTCGCTGACATGCAGTGTTGCTGTAAGTCAAGTTAACTTTACTGTGCCTAGGGGAATATTTGTCTTTGGGCTGATTTTACAGTCTGTGGCATTTAATAAAATGAATTATATCCTAGCACAGAGATATTCACCAACACATGCAACATGAGAGAAAAATCTAAGGATTATGTGCCTGTGTATGACTTAATCATTGTGTTACATCAATAGGTCAACAGCTTGATGGAAACAGGAGTGAACAATAACCTAATCTTCTACTTTAAGCTAACGATTTGTATTCACATAGAGGATGGGGTTGGTCTGCTATATATTTTGGTGCATGTTTTCTGATTGTTTTCTCTCACAGGCTCAGTATGTGGGCTTGTTTTTTTTAGTACTACAGTTGTTTTGTTCATAAAGGTAAACATGTTTCTTAGTCTACCCTTAGTCTAAGATACAATCTTTATTATGTTAAGTATGTGGAACATTTAAAAGGAAGTTTCAGGGGAAAAAAACAGCTTCTGTAAACCAAAGTGGCAGTAGGTGAATGTGACCTCCTTTTGTATTCAGCATGTATTTAATCCTGTTTTTCAGACAATATACGATTTAGTGCGTACATTTATTTATACTGAGTTTCATTCAACACATCATATGTTTCTGTTTGTACTGCTTCTTGTCATCTGGTCAAGGGTCATGTTAAATACTACCTTGAATGTTTACAACCACTTTATTTCAGTTTTATGTGTGTGACTTAGTAAAGCAACAAACTTAGAGGTGGTTTTAGACTTTTGAACAGTGCTCTATTAACCCATAAAGATCCAAACAACATTTACTGATCTGAACTGTTGAATACCTGTTGATTATGGGTGTGTATTAGCAAGAATTTGGTGATAGGATACAAATCATAATACTAAAATTGTGTGTTGTTACGATACTGTACCAATATTTTGGTACTGGTACTGGTACCAATATGTACTTCGATACTTTTCAATACTTTTTGATACTTTTTCAACTAAAAAGGGAACCCATTTTCTGTGTTCTCTTTTTATTGAAGTTAATGAACTAGTCAGTAATGCTGTTTTGAAAATAAAACAAGGCTAGGCTTTACATGTCAGAGAGAGAGTGACAGCTGCACCAGTGGCTCCATGCAGCAACATTTGTGACCAACACATCACTGAATTTATTTTTTGAAAGACTATTGTTTGTCTTTGAGTGAGTGTTATGAACCGAAACAAACTTTTAGGTGGCTGTAACTAGATTACTATTTAAAAGGGGTAGCCTACCTGTTGCATTCTCTGTTATTGAAGGCGTTTTTTTTTGGCCTGACGTGACTTGTTCACATCCTAATAATATATTAAACTTAATGGTTTCCTGGAGTTTTAAGAAAAAAAAATCATACAGCTAATGGGTTAGCCTACCTGTCATTCTCTGAATGTAGGTTTGGGTGTTTGTCTTATCAGTGTTTAGCAGGTTGGAAGTGTTTCCTCCCTTCCCTCGGCATGTTTTAAAACACTGCTTGTAAAGTGGTGCCTCTACATTTGGGATTTCTCCTTCCTCGTTTGTGGTAAAACCAAAATTCTTCCATATTCCACTTCTTGCTCCTGGTTTGTCAACAAGGGTAGATTGGGTGAAGCAGCCATTCTCCTCTCCTATTCCTCTCAGCTGTATCCTAGTAAGTACAGGTACTTTTCAAACACAGTATAGTACCTTTTTAAATGCCTCAACAGACTTCTTACCTGTTCTGTCTCTACATCTGATCTCCCTGTTCTGGACCCTGTTTCTGCCCCTGGCTTCATGCTCATCATTTGGACCTCTTTGGCTTCTCGGACCCTGGCTTGGACCCTTTTCTGGTATATAGTAATGTTATCTGGATTACTCTGTTTTTGTTCTGCTGGTTTTCTGATCTTGACCTGGTTCCGTCCCCTGACTTTTCTTCTGTCTTACTCCCTAGTCGCTGTTTTAGGCACAGCCCAGCTGATCGGCGCACACACATTACATTTACTCCATTAACCACCACAAAAAACTGTGTTTTCTGTTCATTTCAGTTTATTTTAAGTACACAAAATCATCAAAAGATCTATCATGACGGTCAACAAAACATCTTTTCTGTCTTGGAGTCTGCATTTTGGGTCCTTGTGTTCTGAAACCCGTATCAGCAGGACATATAATACAACAACCCAATGCAAGAACAGTAAATAAACAAAATAAATGCTTTACATTTACACTCATTCACTAAACAATAGCTGTCTGATAATGTATGCTGATAAGACATTGTTCAATATTATCAATACTCTTACAATTTCATGTCCATTGTGTAAACAAAAAACTTTTAATTTCTTTTGAAAACATTTTCTATTACTTTCCAAAAACAGAAACCCTGGCAATCCATTGCATGCAAGCATGGCAATCAGACAAAAGAGCATCAGAGGGTTTTTATTGCACCATATGATAACAATATCAACCCTCTGCACTCCTCTGTAAAAAATAGTTTCTAAAATAAGACAGTGTCTTTCTTTCTGCAAATTATTGAACTGAATCACATATGTCAGCGGAGTGACAACTTCCATCTCACTTTCAATGAATTCATTGGTTTCATGATATATATTATATTAGCATGGACGGGCATGTAAACTTCACAGTGGGTGCATATAAGAGATGGTAATTCTGATCTATTTTTATCACTGTGAGACATCTCTTATATTTTGTAGCTGTCAATGGAGTGTATATCTTTTAATCTATGAAATATATTTGAAGGAGCAGCTGTGAACAGTGACTTTTCCCATTTCTTAGCTTTTAAAGACATTGATTGGCAATTTTTTCTTAGTTCATGTGATTATTTTTAACTCTGTCTGACTCAAATCCAGTTGAAATGAGTCGGACGTCAGCTTTTGACACATCGACACCACCGTGCTGTAAGATGGACAGTCCCTACTGAATAAAGTTTAGGTTTTCTCTGAGTTTCACTTTCTCCTCGTCTTGCTCACTTAAATTAAACTTCTAACTCTATTCCAACTGGATAGGAAATATGTTCAGTGTAAGGTTATTCTGTGGAAAAGCTGAACATACATCAATTATACCAACATTTCATCATCTTCTTACTCGTGTGAAAAAATGTTAATGCTGGGAAGTCAGTGTGAGGTATCCGACTCTAATCATGTGATCAGGGGATAACTCTTCATTGTCCTCGTGATTTGATTTGATTAGAGTTCACCTATCAACAACTCATGATGCATCTTGATATTGCATCCTCAATTTTCTCCAGTATGGCATGTAGCTGTATTTTCATCATGAAATTCAAACTGTTGGATAGATCATGACTCCATTTAATTTAGAAAAACTACAACAGTCTGTAATATTAACATCATTTTCCATACCGGAAATATCCATGTGCGTCACATCAGTATGTATCTAGAAATCCATGCGTGAACAGTGAATTATAGGTGAGTAATGGTTTATTTTCACATAGCAGCTCTCAGAAAAAGGGCCTGTGACTTTCTGAAATAACCATCACCTGGGCTTTGGCTTGGTTTTAGCTCGCAGGTGTAACACTCACCATTTCTGTGAAGTAGATTGGAGCTTCCACTGTGGGTCAACAGGTGATGAAACAACCGAATAAGGTGTCCCCAAACAAATAAAGCTGGAAATCCTTGGCTCTGAAAAGATGCCACAGACACAGGCCTCGGGGTGAGTCTAAGGAAAAAGTTAATAGCACATCTGCAGTTTGTGTTTAATGAGACGGGCTTGGTTTATGCTCACATGGTCCACAGGTTCATTATGCTCTCAAAGTGTGAAGTAGGTTTTACAAACAGACTAACTCTTTAGTCACAGCAAGTAAATACAATCCTTAACGTACGCTTTCAAAATGCTTTGGGAAAGAAAAGAAAAGACAAATTAACAAGTGGTGCCAGGCACATCAAACCCTGCCCCCTCACACACATTTTACATGATTTGTCCTGTCTCTTAATATTGTGACAACACATTTTTGATGACTGTGACCTCTGATTTATGGTCACCAACATTGAATGGAATCGATTCTGGACCATTTTGCACCTTTCCTGAAAATTTAATTGAAAGTGGTCCAGTAGTTTTTGCACACACAGAAAGTAAAAAAAAAACTGAACAGTGGTGCACGGCTTGATTTGTGCTATCTCTTATCATTTTGGTGACTGTGACCTTTGACCTACATTCACTAAAATGTAATGCAATCTCTTCTTGCACCTTTCCGGAAAATTTCATTGAAATTGGTCCAGTAGTTTTTGCATAAACTTGCTTACAAACAAACAAACAAACTGAGTCATTAATTTATGGGATTATCTGGTTCCCTCATGGGTAGGTCATAGATTCCACAACGCAGGACCTTGTGACCACGATCCTCAAACTATTGGAAATGGTTTTCATTCATTTTAGTCGTGTCAGTTATAGTCGACAGCTCTGAGGGGTGGTTTTTAAATTGTCTCCTCTTTTACATAGTTCCAACCTCTGCTATACTACTCTTTCCACTAAACTACACTTGAATGGTTAGATGATTATTATCACATTATCTGGTAATGTATCATGTGATTAGAACATTAATACTGGGGGAATGTTTCCAAATCCCCTCGGAATGCTACCCTCACTGTGTCTTTAAACAGATGTGGGGGTCCCTGCTAATCCAGTAAACCTCTACTGACCATAAATGCCATCTAGTACAAAACGTCTCTGTACTTTCCTTGTTTGTTAATTTTTTGTTGTTGTTTTTTTCCCTTACTCACTAAACCCATCTATCCCCTTTCACTACCCCTTTCTTTGTGTGAACAATTCAAGCTATATTTAGAAGGGACTTTCTCTATGGTGCTATTTCTTTGTGGTGCGCTTATGCAGAGTAATACTTTACGCCTAAGAGCTTCTGCAATTAGCTCTATATACAACACACAGCACCGATAACTGCTGAGTGGGGTGCATCAGCTGCATTTGTTATGCACATGCACACTCCTTGCAGGGCAAGGACACAGACTGATATATATGATGTAATTGCAAACACACAAGTTTGCTGAATTAGTGCATTTTCTCCTTCCTTCTTCTCTGCTGATGTTGTACAAAAGGTTGAAAGACACTCAGTTGGAGTTGGTCTGTGTGTAAATGTCTAGGTGTAGATGGAAGACAAGCTTGATGGCAGCTCACAATGATGTCCACGTACAATAGTATCTGTAAAGGAAAGTAGTATGTGCCTGTGTAGTATATACCTGAGTTGAGTTGAGCTGATACCATATTGTGGAAACACGGCATTGGTTATTATCATTGAAAGATAGGAAATCTGGCATGGGCTTCAAAATGGTGTCATGACCTTTGACCTAAAGTAACCTTGAAAGGTCAAAATCAAGGTTACATGATTTTAATGGTCATTACTCCAGAAAGAGTGGTGATAAGTACTCATCATCATGACCTTTGACCTTGAACAATTTTGAAAGGTCAAACTCATAGTTTCATGTTTTGAGAAGATGTCCATTAAGAGAAATGTTCACAAGGGTACAGGGTTTGTTTTGCTTGGCATCACTTTTTTTGTTTGGGGGGGGGTCTAAGGTCATCAGAGCCCTGATGACCTCAGACTTACATTGTCTTCCTATGGGTCAAAGGATAGAATTCAAAACCTTACTCTTGGTCTATAAAGCACTCAACGGCCTTGGACATAAATACATCTTAGACCTGCCGGTTCCCTATGAAGCATCCAGAGCCCAGAGGTCATAGGTCATCAGGGGCAGGTTTACTGTGTGTTCCCAAAATCCGAACTAAACAAAGTGAAGCATCATTCAGTTGTTCTGCTCCTCACCTGTGGAACAAACTATCTGAAAACCTGAGGTCTGACAAAAACTGAGAGAAAAACCATTTAAATCAGGCCTGAAAACATTACTGTTCACTGGAGCTTTTACTTAGATTCTCATTTGTTTTTAAACGTTTTTATGCCTCTATTTTAATTGCCTTTTAATGCATCTTAATCATTTTAATTTTCTTACTGTATATGTTTTATATAAAGCACCTTGAATTGTCCTGTACATGAAATGTGCTATAAAAATAAATTTGCCTTGCTTTGCCTATTGGGGCATTCAGGGTAATATTAAACATAAAGCAGCTACAGTTTTTGTGTAAGAAATGTTTTAATGTTTGTTTCTTCATTATTAGGCTCAGTTAAAAATACTGACTCAGTGGATAAAAATAGCATTTTTCAGTTCCAATTTACAGTCATTATATCAACCTTTAAAAACCTCCCGTCAGTCTGCCTCTACTTGCTACACTCTAATAGGCACACAGTAAGGTACATGCTCTTTTTCTGTATTTTACCTTTATTAGATATAGACCCAATGAAGAGAGACAGGAAATGAGGGGGAATAAAAGCCTTAGGTTGGAGCTGAACTCTGCTGCTGTGATAAGTCTGTAGCCTCTACCAGGTGAACCACTGGGGCACCTCTACACCTTCATACTTAAACCTAAAGTAGAAGCCAGACTGTAGCATAATATCCTCTGCAGTGCATCATGGGTTTATTATTACAACTGTTGTTTCTACCAGTTTTAGCATAGCAGCTAACAAGCTTATCATGTAGCAGCAAACCTCAAAATTGGGAACCGTGGGATTTACCTCAGGGGTTTTGACTAAGATATGGGTAAATATAGAAAGAAGGCAAGTGTGGAAGCTCTTGTATATAACAGGTAAACTCTATTACTGCTTCTATAGTGGCACTGGGTGTTCAGTGTAGGTCATTGTTGATAAGATAATGATTTTTAAGTCCATGCAACTGCATACTACTTTTCTATTTCCATTTCTTTTTTTATTTTTGCACTTTTTCTGAACATTATCGTTCATACCTGTACTGCATGTGTAACATTGCAGATTCATTTCGGGCTATAGTTTGGATTTTCTCCTGTAATATTGTCTTTTCTGTTCTGTTTACTAACACTACAGGTCACTTGAATAACTTTCCCCACACCTTCTTTGTATTTCACACACATTCATCAATTTTGCACACATTTTAGTCTGTGTGTATTGATCAGTGTTACTTTCTATTCCACAGAAAGTCAGGTCCACTGCACAATACGGTGAAAATACATACACCATACTCTGAAACTACATATCAAGCTCAACTTTTGTCATTTTTTTCAAATTTGTTTTTGGAAAAATTTCTGTCTGAAAACAATGTAAATTATGCTCTCAATCATTCATACATACATTTATGAAATTGTACTTTTCTACTACACATAATGTAAACGGGTATAAAAGTCAAGGTCTTATGTTTGCAGTTTCCAGACTTTTTGCAGTTTTGAAAAAAGTCTGGAATTCAGGGATTTAATAAAGAATAAGCACCCAGCTTTTAGTGTTAAGTGCTTTATATTCCTCTATCTGTATTCACATGTGATGAACTGGAGACTTATCTGTCCCTCCGCTAATTTTTCACTCACTCCATCATCTCATCCTCTTTACTTTGACTGACATCACTGGAGACATGGAGATACTTTGGCTGGATCCCAAATCACCCCTTGGCCCTTCCTCTTACTCTCACCCCTACCTCTCCATTTTGCGCGTACACATTAAGGGCTAATGTCGTCTCAATTGTCAGTTAAACGGGGGGGGGGGGGGTTCAGGACGACACTATGAACAGAGGGCTAGGAGAAATCACCCATAATTCTATTCAAATAACTAGCAAGATGGACGTGATCTATTTTGAAAGTCAAGATTTGATCGAGCGTTTAACGCCAGTTTAATGTGTCATAGCTTGCATTTGTGCGGTTTATAGTTGATAGCTCCAGCTTGACAACTACCAACGGTGAATACTTTCAGGAAGAAAGTTCTTGCATCTGTTAATAGCAGCAGTGATGACTCCTGATGACGCAACAAGTCTTAAATGGGTTGGTCCATTTCATAGGGGACTGTTTCAAACCCTAACCCTTGTAGCTCCATTTCAAAAGGTAGTGCGAAGGGGGAGGGGTAATGGGTGAATTGGGATTGGGCCTTTGCCTCTAAATACAGGAACAGTTATCACTCACTCTCAATCTTGTAGTATTTAATTTTTGTTGCTTTGTTACTGGCTGTGAATTTGTTTTCCCTCTTTATCGGTGATCAGTGTGCCTCTCTCTCTCTCTCTCTCTCTCCCTCTGGCCTTCACTTGTTTCTGTCTATGTTACTCGGTGGGTCTATTTGTCTCTGCCTTTCTTCCTCCCTTTTACTCTATCATCTTTCTTCTTGATTCTTTTTATATCTCACAGTGATGCTCCTCAGAGGCATTTGGTGAAGTTGTCTAATCTGAATAAATGTTTGTGATTAGAGCCAAGACTGTCTTGTGGTTTGTGCAGCTGATGTGGGAGTCAGTGCTATAATCACTCATTTTAAATGAGTCTTTGTCAAAGAACCCCCCCCCCACCCCCCATCTGTCCGTCTGTCACTCTCAGTTTGTACCATCTATTTTTAATGGCTACGGAGACATGCAGAAGCCCCAGCCTCTATCTGCGCTTTGACAAACGCAAAAGTTGTGGATGGTGATTTCTTTCTTCCCATATCACAGTGGCATTTATTCAGATGCAGATCTGATATGAAAACATTTAGGATATTATACAGTTTGCCAAATTAATTGTGTCTGCGGGAAACTCTATTTTCTCAGGTTTACAGAGCATAGCCTGACTGGAAGTATTTAGAAATCATGAAACAAACATTTTAATCTTTCTGTTCTTCTTAAATTAGTATTAAATGCTGAACCACCAGCTGTAAACATTTAATATTTCACACATCTATGCCAAAAATAGCTACTTACTGTATGCAAGGAAGAAAACCGGTATCAGCCCAAATTTTCTGTCCACCAGTCACATACTATAATATCAAATACTTTGAAGATTTAATACTTTCTTCAACAGTGCCAACTTCTTCTCATCTTCAAAGACAGTCCGCGGGGGCTCACTCCTCCCCAAAGATTGCACCTAGGTTGGGATATGCTTGAATTGACCAGTGGGAGGCATCCGTCTGGTCATGCCACACTGCTCAGCCGAGTGGCTCGTGAAAATGTGGCCAGACATTGACCCTACTTACTTCGATTTTGACGCTTTACCACCCACAGTGCTTTCTCCAAGGCCTTCCACAGCAGCTAACACTACCTAACTCTCTGTAGAAGCACACTTTGAAGTATTTGTGCACTAGTTAGTGGAGGTCAATATCAAACTTGTGCACCTCTTTCATCTACCCCCCCCCCCCCCCCGCATCCTTTTGGTATGTGTGTTTTTGAATGAAGACTAGTCATCTGCTTTCACACTCTCAAAGAAGAGCTGGCTGTTTTGGTTTCTGAATGGCTCTTAGTTTAGAATCATTTGTTACCTACTGTTTTAGCCTAACTTGGCAGCTCTGAATGTTTTCTGTGTTCGTAAAACCTTTTGCATTCAGTGATCAGTGGTAAAAACAAACATCATGTTGGCCAAAGCAACTCAAGTGTGAAACTCATTGACTACACCCACGTTGAATTTCTGACCAATCATACAATAATTCTTGCACACCGCACAAGAAGAAAGTTGTGCCTGGACGGTGTGTCAAGAAAAAGCTTCAAGAACTCCCAAACTGGAGCTGTGAGAACAAAAAGGCTTCATATTGTTCTTGCAGCTCTGAGAGAAATAAGAAAGTTCTCTGTTTTCACTGAATATGGAGCAGAGTTAAATCAGCAGCACAGTGGCACATGTGGCCCCCTCTGCTTTCAAATAATGGTATGAACCATATCCTCACATATGAGTCGCCACATGGCCGCTATGCTGCCCAATCAAACCAAAGTTCTGTGGTGAGCGGTGATAAGCCACTGAGAGTGTGAGAGCTAAGCAGCTGAAGGGTGAAAAAAAATTGGGGATGTAGGTTTTCTGATTCACTATAAAACTCTAATGACCACAACAGATCACCATTCCATACTTAAAGTCATGCATACTGAGTAGTACAGGTTGTATTAAAAGTAGTACATGTAGGAAACTGCACTATAATATTAGGTTGAACTGGAGAGAATCTAGGGTTTTAATTTTGTTTCAGAAACATTACAGGTGTCATTCCGTGGTTATTTCATTAATATTATTGTGTTCTCCATTGTTATTGAATATATTGTGTGTTGGTTCTATTTAAAAAAAACAAAACAAAAAAACATCCAGATTGCTTTGTTTCAACCTGTTTTTGTAGGGAAGACAAATGACTTGAGGTCGAACAACAGAGTTTACCGGTACTTCCTCATACATGTCCATGACACTGTAATGAGGTGTTTCTGATTGGCTCAGAATATGTGAAGGAACACTCCCCCCTCCCCTCTCGCTCTGTTTGTGTGTACCTTCCCAGAGTAGCATCCAGCTGGGGTTTGTGTTGTCGCTTGTTTTGAAAACATGCAGGGAAAAATATCACGCTTCATTCCCACAGAGAGCACATGAACCAGTTTGCTCTGCCATTTTTTAAAAATTTGTGCAGCAACTACTATGGCTCTTTTCTTGTAGATGCTAATGCTAATGCTACTTCAGATTCGTTGCAATGGAGGACGGGATTAACCCCACGTGGGTGATGCCAATGTCCTCGTGACGTGTAGTGGACAGGCTTTTTCTGAGTCGCTTGTTTCTCTGTGTTGTTTTTTATGAATGGTAAAAACAGCCAGTGGAGGTGACACACCATGCAGCAAACGGTAACTCAGGGTGAAACATCAGATTCCAAAAGGAATGACACCTTTAAGTAAACGGTGTAAATGTTTTTTACCTCCACCAGCGGAGGTTATGTAATAATTTCTTTGTTTAATTCGATTTGGTCAAGTATGTTGATTGGTAACGTTTGCTTGTTTGTTTGTTTGTGTTTTTGTTTGCTGTTTGCACTCTATCAACCACATTTCTGGAACAAATTATCTGTAATTTCATGAGAAGTTTTGTCCATGTCACCTGTGGTTTGGGATCTATTTTTATGGATCTATGTCAAAGGTCAAGGTCAATCAAAATATAAAAAATTGATCAGTGTCCAGTACTTGAACATTTTTAATGCGATTGATTTCAAACTTCTTGGGTACATATAGATTTGATATAGGGTTCATCACGCTGACCTTGACCTTCATGGTCAGCACCCAAGGTCAAACTGCTAGCTTTATTGACTCAGTACAATAGCAAATTTAATTAAGCATGGCAGAAAAATAGTAACTTCATAGTCTTGTTAGTGGATCCTATTTATCATAAGTACAGTGGAGCTGTGTCCCAGGGGTGAATGGGTTTTATCAAATGAGCTAAAACTCAGAAAGTCCAGCTCAGCAGGCAAGCGAACTGCTTCTATTTTCCCTGATATTTAATTTAGAATGGGAAAAAAATGACAGATGAGCCACTTGATCAATTGTTAGAAGGTCCAGATAAAACAGATGAGACCAGGGTTGGCCTTGAAGAAAATTCCTGACTTTTAGAGAGAGGCTTAGTTTAACTCTATAGGAACCGATGCTTTTTGGAGCCACAAAACCTTACCAGCAGAAATCTGCCTTGTACAAGTCTGTACTGTCCAAGTGCTTTTGTATTTGGAACATGGGATACTGCTCCAAAAGATTCAGTTTTCTATGTAGTACCCATTCTAATGTATAAGTCCTGATGGCATCCTAATGTGAGTGTTTTTACTTGTAATGTCAGAATAGAATTGAATAGAATTTTCAGGTGGTCTTAAAAAATATATATAAAATTGTGTATGATTGAGAACACATTATATGACATCATACAATATAGTTCACATTATATTAAAGTTTTAAATAACATAGCAGCTGATAGTGTCTGTATTAAGGTAACTATAGGTAACTGTGTATTGTTTGTGTCAGTCTTTTTAGAATTCTGCTCCAGGTGCAGCTTCACATTTTTTTTTATATTATCCCAGAAACCAGGGTACAATTTCACCTCTCCCTAGTTGCACTGCTTCATACTTCTGCATTGGTTTTATTTTGTTTGTAGACATTTGTGTGTTTCACAGAGAACCCTGAAGCTGGGCTCATGCAAAAAGTTTTATTTTCATAAACTTTTTTTAGTCTGTAACTTAAAGCTGCGTGTGTTGAAGTTCAGACCTCAACTCATTAAAGGCTAGATCTAGTCCATGATGAACCATCTGGAAATCACCTGTAACACTCAACAGCCCAGTGTGTGTGTGTGTGGTTTTGCACTGTACACATTGGTGGCTGGTGAGCGTAGATACCATGGAGGAGTTGCTTGTTTAGGGAATGAGTTCTGCCTCACATAAATGCATTGTGTGTGTGTGTGTGTGTGTCATGTGCTTATGTGCTTGCGTGCGTGGGTGCGTGCATGTGTTTGACAGGGAAGCAGAGAAATTGAGAGAAAGTAGTGTGGGAGAGCAAGAGAGAGTGGGAGAGAGAAAAATGCACAGGAGGACAGAGCGGTGATAAGAGGCAGGCCAGTTCATTAGTCTTTTCTAGTCGTGGCTCCTTGAAAAGTTTGAAAAAGTTTTGCCAAAACCTTTTTTCATTCATGGAATTAGTCCGATGCTATTAGTGACGTACTCTTCAGCATAAGAACCTGACTGATCACATCTATCTACTAAAATATTTGTCTCTGTGGTTGCCAGACTAATCATCCACCACTGTTACCTGGAGGATGTCAGAGCATGATGTAACCGAGTTAAATCTGCAAAACAAATAAAATCCATTACTTAGTGACATTACATTTCTAATCACATGTTTAACATCCAGTCTGGACATAATAAGGACAGAACTGGATGATCTGGCAAAAGTGATCTAAATATAGAATGTTTTTACACTGTCTAGTGCTTAAACATTTGTGTAATTTGGACTCAGTGCACATTAGAGTTCAGAAGCTGGACCCACAGTTCACAGACTCACAGTATTGTAATTTGTTTGCATAATTTCTTCTCCAGCAGCAAAACAACAGATTACACAAGCTCTGTAAGTTAGTACTGACAAAAATCAAACACTTTAGTGTGGACAGATGCTGAATTCTCAACAAAAATGGGCTGAAATAAACTCACTACCCAAGATGGTTTCATGGAAATTAGTCCAGTAGTTTTAACATAAAGTTGATAGCAAATAACTACATGCACAAACAGATGGACAAACCAAAAAAATGAAGTGTTTATTTATTTATTGACCACTTATCATAAAAATAATGATTTATAAGAATAGGAATATGGAATATAGAATTCAATCTAATTAGAGTTTTCCTGGTGCTCCAGTTTCCTCTCACCATCCAAACACATGCACTTATAGGTTAATTGGTTAATCTGAATCGCCCATAGGTGTGAATGTGAGAGTGATTGTTTGTCTATATATGTTCAGCCCTGAGATTGACTGGAGACTCATACAGGGTGTACCCCACCTTCACCCATTGTAGCTGGATTAGGCCCCCAGTGACCCTAGTGAGGATAGAGTGGGTTTAGATGACGAGACAAGACCTTGAAATCATGGTAATGGCAAACAGTATTTGGATAACAGAAACTGTTCTGTAAATATTCCCTCACTATGTTTTTCTCCCGTGCTTAAAAAAAAAAAAAAAATTATATGTGTATATATATATATATGAAAGACACTGCTGTAAAGAGGGTTACTTTAGACATAATGCAACATGGCAGACTGTGAAACATTTTAATTATATGATTGCATCATGTGGTATTAGTAGAATACAACATTAATTCTGGTGTTTGACGTGTTTTCACCATGTAAGAATGTGACCTTTAGGCAGCGAGTCGATGCTATTTTTGATCTTGCTGTAATTTGCTAAAATTCTCAGTTAGTTTTAAATGGTTCTTCTAATGGTTCCCACTGGTTTTTAAGAGGCTAATTAGCAATCTGTTAGATATTCAATTTCCAAAGTAACCTTCTCAACACTGATCATTAGATGTAAGATCAAATCTATTTAAAGGGCAGAGTACATCTACAGATCTAGTCTTTTGTCCTCGACACTTACAGCCACAGTATAGGCTCTGAGCTTTAAGCAGTAATGGAAGAAGCTCATACTGTATGTAGGGTGTGATGCCAAAAATAGGCAATTGCTTTGAAAGAACTTACACTTTAGCAAGTGAAGGGGTGGGCAAGAGAGTTTGTAGGAGATGTGTGTGTGAGAAGCTGAACAACCCCTTTAGTCGAGTTAATTTCCCCTGACAGTAGGCCTCTACTCACACACACTGATAGAGAGTGATGAGTGGCCTCCAGTCCACAGCCAGCGACACATGACTGACTGACAGTTGGACACAAGAAATTGCCAGGCTGAGGTCTCTCTTTCACTTTCCCAGCAGGAGTGCTGAACTATGATGCCCAATGCTGGTCCCTGGTCCTGGAGTTGTGTTTAGATTGTTTTGCCTGCACTGGCTAGCTGCATGTTCTTTTTGTAAGAAAAGCATGTATCTAACTGTGCTTTTCATGAATGGACTAAAACCAGTCGCATAGTTTCATCATCCAATCAAACAAGAACACAACGATCCACATGTGTCATATGCAGCATGCATTGTTTCAGTCTCATTATTTGAACTGTAAACAAAAAAGCACAATTGAAAATAAAAGTTAAAAAAGAAGAAGAGTTTGAGTAAGGTGCACAATCATTAGAAATGCAGCTGTTGGAGTTTTATTTATTTAACTCAGAGCAGAATGGGGGGATGCTGAGCAGCTCACCTTTTTTTTTTTTTTTTAAATAGCTATTAAACAAGAGCAGGTGTTGCTGTGCTACTTGTGTGTGTTTGTAATGTAACTTGAGGTATCTGGTCCCAACTAAAGGCTGGTGGTCGTTTGATTTGACAACTGAATGTTGTACACAGTACAAACACTGCTGTCTGTCACACAAACAAACAAACACACACTCTTATCTCATGTTCTCCACCAGACTGGAAATACTGTCAGCCTCAACACAAGCTGTTTAAGTGATATATTTGTGGGTTAGTGCATGTGGGTGTTCCTGCACACACAGAGTTTATAAGTGCATGGTTTCTAGTGTGCAAGTGGGTTTTTCTGTGTGTGTGTGTGTGTGTGTGTGTGTGTGTGTGTATTTTCTGCCTGTCAATCAGTTTTACTCAGTACAAACTGGCATCATTAGTGAGTCTGTGACTGACTGGCACCACACACATGAGTAGAGCACTGACAGCAAGAAAATTTAGAGTTTACAAAGTGTTGCATTGTATCAAGTATATTTGTATGTTTGACAAGTTTGTATTTGTATATATGTGGATATAGCTCAACTGACAGAAATGATAGTGAGACCTGCAGATGAAATAAGCATCTGGCTCCAAGCATACAAATGTACACAGTCTAAAATCTACAGACACAGGAGAGTGAGGCGCAGCAGCACTTTAATATGTTTACTATAACAATCAGAGAGAAACGAGATGAAAAATAAATATAAATGGAAAAAATAACTAAATTACTATTTTACATATTTCAATTCAATTTCAATTTCAATTTAAAATCCCCTAGTACATACCTGCATAAACATGTGTATATGTGTATGCAGTGTGTCTATATAAAGCAATGTATGTGTCCAGTAGCTGTGTGATTATAGAGCAGTTGATGTTATACTGCAGATTGTGAACACACAACACATTGGTGATGGTTTTCCCTACAGGTAATATCTTTCTTTTATGTTCTATTTGTTTCAGTGTTATTGTACAACATTAAGAACATGAATTATAATTTTTTATTATTAGCTCATCCGGGGATCAGCTATCACCGTCATGACAGTTCAGTAAAATCATTTCTCCTCCCACATTTCTTAACAGATTTAAATTCTGATTGATTTGTTAGATAGGTCTAAGCACTGGGCACAAAATGTATCACTTTGTTAAAATTTACCTTTGTAAACAATTTCTTTACAACTTTATTTTTCCAGTTGCTCACTAAAATCACTACTCCTTCCTCAGTTCTCAACAAATTGCATTTAATAATAATAATAATAATGGATTAGATTTCTATAGCGCCTTTCAAGGCACTCAAAGCGCTTTACATTATTGAACCATTATTCATTCACTCTCACATGCTCCCTCTGGTGGTGGTAAACTAAATATGTAGCCACAGTTGCCCTGGGGCAGACTGACAGAAGCATGGCTGCCATTTCACGGCTACAGCCCCTTTGACTGGAGGCAAGGAGGGTAAAGTGTCTTGCCCAAGGACACAACAGACTGACTAGGACAGAGTGGGAATCAAACCGCCAACCCTTCGGTCAATGGATGACCCGCTCTCTCAACTGAGCCATGGCCGTCCGTCCATTTCCGATTGATTCACTGAGTTCAATTTCAATCAAGATCAAAGACAGTAATTTTCTGAATATTAGTTTCCACCATCAACCTCCCGCATAGTATTTAACAGCTTTAACAACGGTAATATGGATACTGAACACTTGTATATAAGCCTCACATTCACCCATTCACGCACACTCATACACCAGTAGGGTTCTTAGGTTCTGTCAGTCCTACTGGGAGCCTAAGTCAGGGTTCAGTGTCTTGCCCAAGGACACTTTGACATGTGGACAACCAGAGCCTTTAGTCATTGGACAACCCGCTCTACCAACTGAACCACAGCCCCACAGTAATATGTCATTACCCAGTTACCTATTTTTGTTCAGTCAGATGTTACCCCAGAAGAGCTTTGGGGGCTTCCTATACAATTCACACTGTTTTTGGCCTTTGTTGATAAAAAAAACACACAGCCACACAGTGGGATTGATTTTTATCATGGATTGAATGACTCCCTTTTGTTGATAGAAAACTGCACACAGCTGTGAGGTCCGGATGAGCACAAGGACAATGGTGCTATTTTTTTTTTCTTACATTAGTTCCTTTTTTGCCCTTTCTTTTTCCATACACTTTGTCGATGGTGAGTGTCTGAATCTATGAATAAACACATTTACATTTTGTGCTCTTCTAACTCAGTAAAGCTCCTACTAGTACTCTTTTTTTTTTCTCCAAGGAATATACATATGTATGCACTTATTGTAAATAAAACATGTGTACATATGTAACTGCACCATCAAACAACATATGTGCCCAGTAGCTGTATAATGGTAGAGCCGCAAGTGGGTCATATTTAAAACTCATATACAGCAAAGTAGTATCTGTTAAATCCATCTCCTACTTCCACTGATGTAGTGAAATGCTACAGAACGTAATAGTGCTGTGCCCACAACCTCAGGTATGTTTATGCTGTGTAATCTGCACTGTCACTCCAAAAAAAAAAGTCAGAAATTACAATGCTCTGATTCTATCTTTTAAAACTGCTTACTACAGAAGTACAATAAATGATCCTAAAAGCATAATAGGATTATAGTCTTACAGTATGATATGAAAGGCTTATGTGACACAACAGCAAACCAAAAGTGGTGTTTTTACTTGAGTGCTGCATGAAAAGGTTAATAACAGGTGAACCAAGTCTATTAAATGAGAATTAGGATAATGTGTCACTAACAGTTAACATATGTGGTTTTCCTCTTTCCCACAGACACTATTGCAGGAGAAGAATATTTACATCCTTGAGTTTATGAAAATGTCTTAGATTGTTGTTGAACTCAAAACATGACTAATCCAGTCACACGAACCTCAGAAGTGTCTTTCATTAAAAAATGGGGCTTGTTGCTCAATTTTCCTGTGTTTTTCTTTCACCCATCCTGAAATCAGTGACAACTATGCACTTTTGAAAACAGTGTTTGTCTGCAGGTTCTGTCTGATATAGGCCCAGAGATCCATATCTAGTTTTTCTATCCTCTTGTCATTTCTCTGCTGCCATCAGCTTCTTCCCCGTTGACTCAAAGACCTTCACAGCTCCTGTCCGTGTCTTTTTCCTCTGTCAGCCTTTTTTTTTTTTTTTTTTGTCAACTCCTCTGTCCTGCCTCCAAGCTTCTGTTCATTTTTAATCTGTTCTCCCGCTGAGACCCACTCTTTGTTGCCTCTCTCTCCATGTTTGCTTTTACCTTTTCTACCTTTTTATATTACAGTCATCTTTATTCTCTTTACCCAACTTAATCTGCCGTCATCATCCTCCTAAAAAAATCACTTCTTCTTTTCATCTCAAACTCTTCCTTGTGACTTTAATCTCTTTTTCTTGGTATTTTTAGAACACACCTTTTCTGTGTCACTACACTTGTCTAGTTCAGTGTTCATATCATTCAGTTGTAAATAGCATATATTTTAGATACGTTATCATATTTTGTTGGGTTTTTTTTCAGCTGTCTGGTTATGGATTGGGGTGTTCGTTGATATACCCCTCATTATTCACCCAGTGCTATTCAAATTTCTTAATATGTTCATTATGGGTTTTTTTCCTCAAATGCATTTTTTCCCTTTTTTTTTCCTTCAATTTTTTAAATGTATTTTTTGATGAATTATAAAAAGATTGTGAGTTAAGCCTCACAATGAATCCCTGAGAAGGCAGGGTGTCACTGACCAGGAGAACAGTGTTATGTGGCCAGTGTTAACGGGCTACATTCAGACTATAGACAAATGTTACCCAAATCTGATTGAGTTTTTTTGGCCTGTATGTGACCTGTTAAAGACAGTTTGAACAACACGAATCAGATTTTTTCCAAGTCTGACCCAGGCCACTTTCACCTGTGGTCCTAAAACTAATATGAATCTGATATTTCCCACTTCAGTCTGAATGGACAGGTCACAATTATCCAACTTTTATGTCATTGGAATGTGGCACATGTCACAGTCATGTATCCCAGGAAGAGGAGCCACAAGAAAAACATGCTTCCATTTACACCGTGTGGTCATGTGTTAAATTAGGACCTTGTTTGCGCATTTGGTCACTTCAGAGTAGCATTCTGTTCATATTAAATCTGTTTAATGTGGAATATGAATGAGTACACCCTACCTAATGTCTTCTACTGATGTTGGGACAGACAGACTTCTGTGTCCCTCCCCATTACATCCCAAAGGTCTGGACTCATCAATGTCCATATGTAACAATGATGCCTCAAGCTGCCGAATTACTTTTAAAGCTGTCATTCCATGGTTATTTCATTAATATTACTGTGTTCTCCATTGTTATTGAATGCATTGTGTGTTGGTTCTATTTAAAAAAAATGTCCGTATTGTTTTGTTTCCAGCTGTTTTTGCACGGTAGAAAAATGACTTGAGGTGGAACAACATAGTTTACTGGTACTTGCCTTTACCAGAGTAGCATCCAGCTAGGTTTCGTGCCGTTGCTTGTTCTGAAAACGTGCAGGGAAAAAAACAAGGCTTTCCACAGAGAGCACATAAACCAGTTTGATCCACCATTTTTTTCCAGTTTGTGCAGCAGCTACTGTGGCGCCGTCTTCTCTTGTAGATGCTAATGCTAATGCTACTTCAGATTCGCTGCAGGGGACGGGCTTAACCCCACGTGGGTGACGCTAAAGTCCGTCTGACATAATATGGACCAGCTTTTTCTGGGTCCCTCGTTCCTCTTGTTGTTTTCTGTGATTGTGGTATGCAGCCAGTGGAGGTGACAAACCACTTTCAAAGGCAGCATGTGTCGGTAAGTCGGGGTGACCCATCAGATTCCAAAAGGAGCGTGGAAAAGTGGTTTTCAGCGGAATGACACCTTTAAAGAATCTCAGCTTGATGAACCTGATGAATCCTGCAATTCTCCCATCATTATCCTCTGTAGACAATTCATAGCTCTTCAGGAAATAAGGAGCTACTTAGTGCATCACTTACAGTTAAAGAACTTGCTGTAGTTAAAACATATTAATGATGGTAATAATTATACAATTTAACCCACTATGACCCACTACTGCTTTTATGGCAGTTTCCTAATTAATTTTTCTCTTTATTTAAACTTTCATGAGTGATTCATCACCATTTTTATAACATTATCCTCTCTATTTTAAAAATTTACTTTGTGATAATCAAGTGTTCTGCTTCATTTAATTCATTGATTGTACGCATGTTCATAAAAACCCAGGTTAAAGTTGTGTTGTTTTATCAGAAACAGAGAAAAGTGAAGAAAAAGTGACATGAAAGTGACAGAGTGACAGTGAAAAGTCATGAAATATATCAATAACTGAACCAAAAAGCAAGTATCTCCATCCACTGTCATTGATCCAACAATCCAATGTTCTAATGGGTCATATCTGATGACCAAGAAATTATGAAAAATTGCTGTTACGTCACAATTATTTCCAAGTATTGAGAATTTTAGTGGTTAAGAAGTTGTTATTTTGTATATTATTTTGGTGATTGATGATGATGGTCACTGTCTTTTGGTCAGACTGTGTTTGTAACTTTATACGCTAAGATCACACTAAACCAAAATCATTAACCTCTTCTCCTTTTCCGCAGGTCTTCCCTGACATGCCCTCATTGCCTTAAGCAGAGTAACACCTTCGACCCATTTCTATGTATCTCCCTACCGATCCCTCTACGACAAACCAGGTGACGTATAAAACACACAACATCAAGAATCACAAGTGTATTAGAACAAGACACTTAGACCCTTCTTACAATCCCCAATTGAACCTCACTATTTTAGATCGTGATCGATATTAAATTGTCATATGACCTATTCTAATTCTAAGAATATTTTTTCTAATCCTATTCTAAGGGATCACACAGACAGAAATGACAGAGCTGTTAAAACTTTCGTACTTGTTTTTAAAAGTCCATTTCCTTGTGTAATTATGGTATTTAACAGAGAGCACAGGGTTGTATTACCTTTACTAGCATAGGTGAATTTATTTCAGCTCAGTCATAGCATCCTTCTCCTTAAATTTCTATTTTGTTTTGCTGCCGGAGAGGAAATCATTGTGGCAAAATGACACCATAAGTCAGTTAGCTCTTTGACTGTCTGCCCAAATGAGCAGTGAATCTGATTTATAGATCCTTTCATGTAATTCTACAAGGAAACTGTTATTGATTCATTATGAAACTAAGACAGGATCAATTAGGCCACTATGAGCTGTGTAATTAATGGAAAGACTGCAGCTGTATGTGCACAAAAACATCAACTAATGTTCATGATATTGTCAATTGTGTTATAATATTAGCCTTAAATGATGTAAAAAGAGTTTCTAGACAGATAACAAAAAAGAGGAAAAAGCCATTTCACAGAAGCTTTTAAAAAATAAAGGGAACATTTCTGAATCGAGAAGAGTGTGATTCAAACTGTGGGCTGTGGTTCAACACATTGTATGGACAAGCTGCCATTACTCTAGTCAACGTAGAATAATTGTTAGATAATTCTGTTATTGAGAGATGATGTGGGATGTCAAAAGACAGCTGGTGTGATGATAAAAATATAACTCTACACAGAATTTGCACAGTTTTGTAATATTTTTTTACATTTTTATTTTAACCTTTATTTAACCAGGCAAGTCATTAAGAACAGATTCATATTTTTACAATGACAGCCTGCCAAGAGACAGGAGTGCCTTGAGGGGAAAGGGTAGAGGGCTGCAAACTAAAAACAGATTTAAAAAAATCACATAACATTATGGTTAAAAAACATGCAACAGACACTTCTGGAAGATCCAGTGACGTAAAACACAGCAGTAATGGCGGTAAAGTGTGCAGTAGATGCACACTTACCAGTGGTATTTTCCTGATGGAATGGTCTGTCAAACAAAAGTGTTTCCAGTGGCTCGATGGGTCAATTGTAGTTTTGTCAATATGCACATTCTCATGAGTTTGAGAAGGGATGTTGGGTATAGGTTTTTATATAAATACAGGAAGAAAATAAAATGTCTGTAAGCAGTTCTGTTATACAGTAGAAACCACTTGTGAGGGACCAAACCAAGGACGAGGAGACACAGACAAATGAAAATGAAGACTGGGTTTATTTTCCCAAAAAATTACATCAATTTAAACGAACATAGGCTGGGCCCAAAAATAACTGAACAGAAAACAATCAGACTTAAATCAAAAGGACAAGTAACACAACTGAGCCCCAATTTGCTGCTCCTCCTATATAAAGGCTGTGTGTCTGGGCGTGGCTTCTTTCTTCAGCCAGACACCAGCAGAATCCAGGAGCCAGCACCATCTTCACCAGCTGCCCCTCTACACTGGTAACTCAAAACAACCAACTGTACCAAAAGTTAACTAAATGGGTGCACTCCAAATATAACTAATGTGTACTGTAAAATAACCTATCAAAAATAAAAATGTATAAACAAATGTGTGTGAGCTTATTTGTGTATTTTAAAGCTAATGTAACTGAATAAATGCAAAAAATATAAAGTGTAGGTGCAGAGGGTTACAGACTTATGGTGTGGACGTGGCTGTGTCCATCACACACTTATAGTGGTCACAGGTATAATAATCAACTGCCTATATAGATCAAAAGACTTGGGACAGAATAATTTCTATACAAAGTAATTTGTTTATAGTAATAAAGAAATCCACTTATAATGTTAATTTTTGGCGATTTTATGAATGTAAACGTGCAAAAATAATTTTAAAATTACCTGTAGCTATTTTATTTTTTACTCCCATGATTTCTTTCTGGATGTCTGCTTCTGCTTGGCTAGCTAGCTAATGTAACCAGTTGACACCGGGCAGTAACTAAGCTGCGAATCATGGCTGGAAAAAGGAAGTAATTTTGTGCATGCGGTGAGCCACAACACAAAACTGAGGTATCTTTCATTTTCTTGATGCTGTTATGTTCTATGTTATTGTTCGATTAAACAGTGTGTTTTAAACGTTATTTTCAGACATGTTAAAAAAAAACACACCGGTGGCACAGCAGAGCTGACGTACAGAATATTTTTAGCCTAGGATCTAGACTGTCCCCAGTGGCCCCAAATGGTATTTGCTACGGGGAGAGTCTAGAAAGTCTAGGCGAATTTGTGGGCAGGATAACCGCTGTCTGTCAAGTTTTCTCTTTACACAACGCCACACTATTGGATGGGTAACCAGTCAGAGCGATGAACATGATTCCGGACTCCCGTACACTATTTGGCACCGGCCACTTCGGATCTCCTCCGGGTCGCCTTTGCCGAGTTGTGCTGCTCATATTCCCAGTTTTTCGGCCTCTTGCAACTGGTCATCCATTAGGGCTAAAAGGGGTGACACAACGATCACCAGCGGGTTGTGCAGACCCATGCGTCTTCCCACTAGCGGAGCCAGCTGATAAATCAAACTTTTGCCATACCTGGTGGGCAAAACTCCGACAACGTCCCTTTTTTCAAAAATCAGCTTAAGTCCCGTTTTCTGCTCCTCTCGCAGGGAAAACTGTAATTTTAAATCCCCTAGCGTTGCTGCCAAAGCCAGCTCGAATGGTTGTTCCTGGTGATGAGCCATGTTGTCTAGCAGCTAGCAACTGGTGTTACGACAATGTGTGCTAGCTGCTACGTCTCTGCGACTACAACATTACGTGTTGTATTTGTATCGTCATGAGGCAGGGCGGGCTCCAATCCCGCCCCTCGCGATTTGATTGGTCCGGTCCATTTTGGATTTTCAGATCCGAGGCTGTCTAGTCTGTCCCCGTAGCAAATACCATTTGCGGCCACTGGGGATAGACTAGATCCTAGGCTAGAATATTTTACCATTTGAGTCATGTCTGCACACACTACACATTACACTGTCATTAAACTGGCATGATACAGCACTGGAATGATATTCACTAAATGCTGAAGCATCAGTTTCATTTCATTTCTAATTGAAAAACAATATGTGGCATTTAGATGATAGTCTGCAAAAAAAGTAAGTGAAATACATGTAAATTCAGTTTTAGTAATCAACCACCTAGTGTTCAAATTGGCTCTGGACCAACGTGATCACTATAAGCAGTTTCCACTGTATCACTGAACTTTATTAGCAATCAAGCTCTAATTAAATCAGTAAAATGTTAAGGCTATCAGTTGATCAAAGGTGCATGATGGGTAACATGGTGAATACCAGCCACAGACATTTGTTACTTTTGTATTTTGTCTTATCTCTGTGTAGATGATGTTTAAATACACAAGGTCAACTTCAGTAAAATAACTGACAAATATCACCTCTGCACTCCTCAGTAAAAATATGCCAAACAAGATGCTCAGAAACAAAGGGGAAAAAATGGTTGTCTCATCTAATTGCATGATCTTCCTCCAGTCTGTGCTCAGTGAGTCTTCGTATCTTCAAACCTGCAGATGCTCCTGCTATGCATGCTCTCTGCATGTCATTCCCTCACTCCATATTTCAATTTCCTAACTATGTCTGGATCTGGATCTGTTGTTGCATAAATCCAGGACAAAAAGAAACTCATTCAACCTGTGTTGACTCACTGCTGATTCAATACTGACCTGAAGGAAGAAGAAATAACTGAGGACATGAACCTCTTAGATTACAATTACTATTAAACCTAAATCTATATCCTTAATGTAATAAAAAATATTTAATAAAAGCAGTATACAATTATATTTCTTCTATATACATATGAGCAGTGTATAAAAGCACAGTGCCTTCTTTGCATGGTCCTTTTGCAGCTTGAACCCCAGCTGAATGCCTGATAATTCTGAGGCCCCCAGAGACCCAGTGGGGTCTGGTTGGCAGAGTGACATTGAAGCCTGGGTGCTGCAGATACTGTCACTCCAGCAGAGAGAGGTGGAGTCCTGCCATTTTTATCTCTTATGTTTACTCCCAATCAAACCTTTTAAAAAATAGCAATAGTATGTAGTGAACCTTCAAAGATGTTGTTGGTTAGTGCAGTGGTTCTCTGGCTTCACCACCCATTATCATCCCTCAATACCAGGTCACAAGCCAAATGAATAAAAGTTAAACCACTCTAAATGATCTAATACAAACATACATTTGTATTAGATACATTTACTTTTAAAACAGACCAGAGTTGTTTTCTCCAGAAAGTCCAGATTTTCCCCAGGTTTGAATATATTTCTGATTTGAACCAAACAGACTGAGGGCCAGTTCACTTCTGGTGTGACTATAACTGGCCTTGATCTGAAACAAACTCAGGACCCATGTGTGTTTTTTTTTTTTTTTTTTTTTTTTTGGTGCTTGACAAGCCACTGTAGCTGCATGGCGTTGTGAGTAATCGGCCTTTTGGAAGTAGACAGAGCTAATAGCAGCAGCAGCATGAGCCGTGGACAGACGTGGAGCAATGACAAATTGAATGTCTCATTGACATTTGGTTCTACTGTGTTCAAACACAAGATAAAAACACAACATGTGAGGAAAAAAAGGTTAAAAAAAAAACAAGTGAAATATCTGTCCATGCAGCAAGATTATTTCACTTGACAAGATTTCTGGATTTAAAATGGTTAAATCTAGAAATAAGCATGTTTATAGATGTATGAATACTTAAAATACATGGATTTTTATAACTTACGTAACACTTCTAAAGCTAAGTTTTCTTGATTTTGATTAGAACCATCTCAGTTGCAGGGCGTACGACCTCCATGTTTGTTTTCATCAACACCTTTCTGTCCAGTGCCGGTGCAGTTTATCACATGTGTGCTTCTGTTTATGAAAACACTGATCCAACCAATGAAGTGGATCAAAGTGTGAATACAGAATGTCACAGTATGTCAGTGGGTCTCAAATCCAGTCCTCGTTGCCCAGTGTCCTGATGTTTTAGCTATTTCCCTCTTCTATCACACTTAGTTCAGTTATTGATCAGCTCTTCAGAAGCCTGATAATGATGTAATGGCTTCCAAGTGTGATGAAGGAGAGAGATATTTTATTTTTTTAATTTTTATTTTGTATTTGTAAATGTTTTATTTTGTAATTTTGTAATTATTTTTTTTATATTTTATACGTATTACTTTGTAAATGTTTTTAAAAAAATGTGTTTTAATTTTTTTAAAATATATTTTATACGTATTTTGTAAATGTTTTTTTAATGTGTTTTAAATAATTTTTTATTTGTGATTTGTTTTCAATTGTTTTACTTTTTCTTATTTTTTCTTATTTTATTTTCTTGTTATTTCTTATTTTTTATATTTTTTAATGTAATTCATTTTTTAATTATTATTTTTTTGTTTGTAAAAGTATCTATGTATTTAGTTAAAAAAATAACTGTTGAGCCACATTTTGTAATAAACGTCCAAAATTTAATGTTTTTCATTTCATTTTATAATAAAGCCGCATTTTGTAATACATTTTGCTGTATTATGTAATAAGTTATTACATTTTGAAAAGATTATTAACAACTTTAGCAACTTTTTTATTCCCTAGAAAATGTAATAACATGGTGCATTACGTAATAACAATTCTAAAGTATAGTTTATTTGTTTGTTAGGCTTATTAAACAACGTAAGTGTCTTCTGCTTGTATAGAGAGCTGCTGTGACCAGATAATTTATCCACTGAGATTTATTTCAAACAAATATGAAATTACCTCAAAAGGCTAAACAAACAACAAAATTTCTATTTCCAAAATATTTCCGTAATTTCAAATTGTCCTCAGGTTTAATATGTCTAATTACCAGCTAAGACATAATCCATTTGGAATGTTTCCCCAAACAACTCCTTGAGTTTTAATGCCACACCACTAAAGCACCTGCTGCTGCAAAATGGAATAAATTATTACATAATGCGGCAAAATGTATTACAAAATGCGGCAGTTTATTACAAAATTAAATGAAAAAGTTATTACACTCTGTTCAAAATGCAGCTCAACAAGGCAATACCATCCCTCGGGGTGTTCAGAAAAAAAGGCTACTTTAATTTCATCCAAGGATTCACAAAATTAAAGGTAAGGACATGAGGAAATCAGCTAATTAGCATTATTGTGCAGTACTACCACCTACTGTTGGCGAGTGTGTCAGCTCCATAAACAAGGACGTAATGGTTTCTCAACATTTTTGTCCAGACCAAGGTTAGAATAGTTTTAGATTTTTTTTAATTATAGTTTGGTTTTATTCAATTTAGATTGTTTTGTTCTCCGATACAGTTAGTTTTAATTAGTTTTTAGAGCAGATTTGCTAGTTTGTATTAGTTTTCCTTTTTCTCCTAAATCCTTAGTTTTAGTTACATTTTTCGTATCGGTTTTTGTTTTTTTGATCTTCCTCGCCTTCATATTCAAATACTCCCTCGCCATTAAATAAATGAATAGATAAACAACTAAATGAATAAATAAATAAATGAGAAGAGAAAAAAAAAAAAACCATACAGGACCCTGCTGCACTCTTTCAACTTTAGTTACATTGACAAACATGAAAACAAAGGGAATTTCACCAATAATTTTTAGATACGCAATACAATTTCAGCTATTTTAAAATGTTATTTTAATTGCAGTTTTCAATTAATTTTTGTACACAAAAATGTTTTTTTCATTTTTTTTTCTTTGACTTTTTGTTAATGATAATATCCTTGGTCCAGACAAAAGCCAGCAGTTTGAGAAATACTGGATTAGTGTGGAATATAATAACAAACTAAAGATCTAACTGAGGTTGTGTAAGGCTCGTGTGTATTTTTAGATACAATATTAATTCAACTTTACGTATAATTTGTGATATTTAATAATTAAAGGTAGTTCTATGCCACTGAGGGTAAACAGGCTCTTTTCAAGTGTTTTTCAAGCATTTCAGCTCTTGAGACCCCAAATTAATTTATTATACACTTACTCTATAATCATTTAATCATCATAAGATTCCTTGTATAGTTTAGTTGAAGGCACATATTGTAAGTCATGACGAAGAAGAGCATTAATAATGTCTAAAGTTAAATGAATATACTAACATTTTAATCATCGTGTATACTATTGCCAACCTGCAGAACAGACTGTTAAAACTATATCAAAGCAGTTTTTTTTTTCTTTTGTTTTGTGTTCTCCAAAAGTCCTTTATTCTCTTTCATGTCACTGGACTCCCTTCTTTGCTTAGAACACGGTGAACCTCTGAGCTCTGGTGTCGTTTTGTCATTATGTTTCCACGTCTCACTATTGATTTTTCAGCATCATTTGTAGCATCACCGAGTTAGATTTTTCTTCAAGAAGTGTATTATCACAAGAGTATCAAGTGTACAGTTCAGTGTGAGGGTTTCTATTTACTCTTTAACAGATGTAGACTCGACAGACTCAAGTTATTAATAACATTGCGGAGCATAATTTTTGTTGAGTTGGGTCTGACAGCTGTTTTTAACATGTTTTTGGGTGCACAATCCAAATGTGAACAAAGAAAGAAACGAAAACAAACTGCCTCGTTAACAGTATCATGATATATCGTGATTGTATATTGTATTGTGATCCTAGTATTGTGATTTCAATCAATCAGTCAAACGTTATTTATATAGCACTTGTCATTTTTACATGCTTTACATCATTATCACCATTATCCCGCAATTGTAGGAACAAGTTAAAAGATTTACCAAATTGCAAATAAATAAATGAATAAATAATAATGTTAATAAATATAAAAGTAAATACATAAAATAGCAGAGTAAAATAATGTTAAGAGTAAAATTTAACTAAAAGCTCCGTTAAAAAGGTAGATTTTCAGTTCAACCTTTAAAAATATGAACACTCGCAGCGGACCTCAGATCCTCAGGTCGACTGTTCCATAGTTTGGGGAAATAAAATCTGAATGAGGCCTCACCATGTGTTTTAGTGGTAACTCTCGGGACAATTAAAAGCTGTATTTGTATCATATTGACAGTTGAGTTAGTTTTGGTAAATAAAAGCTGATTTTAAAAAGTGGATATAATCTGTGTTCTAAATGGAAAATATTATCACTGTTAAAAGGACTTGAAATTCAAAGTTTAGGACTTGGGACTCGACTTGAGACTTGGGACTTGAGGACAAAAAACTTGAGACTTACTTGTAACTGGACAAACACTTATTTCGTCCCAACTCTGCGCTTTAATATTCAAATAAAATGAAAAGACTCAGTCAACACAAACTGTATGTTTAGGAGGTGAATGTAAATGAATGTAAATGAACAATGATATGTAACATCTGTAACTCTTAAATATTTATAGAAAACTTTGATCCGTATCCTAGCATTTATATGGTATTTGCTACTATTAGAAATGTTTGTAACCTTGACTCTACTTGACGTTGAAATATATAAGAGGGGGGGGGGGGATTGACATGCCTGCGAGGAATCTGCTTTGTAAGACACTTTTCTTATTTTCTGTTGCTCTCAAGTGTCATCCTGCACCTCTCATACTGTTTCATTTCTGTCTCATCTCAAAGCATATACCAACATAAAAAAAAAAAAAAGCTGCTGAGATCGTCGCCCGTCTGCCCTGTCAACTACTAACATATTACTTGCTTGAATAATGCATGATGGGAAACAGGAAGTTGAAATGTCCATGATTACCCTGTCTTCATTTCAAATCCAAAGGAGAGTGACCTTCCTCTGTATCCTGGCTTTGCATCCTTGCTTTCTTTCCTATTCTTGTTGCTGGGTTTTTTTTTGTCTTTGTGTCATATTTTATTAATAATAATAATAATAATAATAATAATAATAATAATAATAATAATAATAATAATAATAATAATAATAATAATAATACTTCAAACTTATATAGCGCTTTTTTTGGACACTCAAAGACACTTTACATAACGGACAACAAGCAATGCATTAAAAATAATTAAATATGTAAAATAAGATAAGATGAAATAAAATCTAAATAATAAAATAAAATGTCAGATAATGAAACGTCACCTTCACACATCTAACAGGATGTTTATTATGTGGATTGCATTAAATGTTCATGTTGTTTTAATTACTGTTTTAAAAGCCCTAATCCTAAAATGGTCCTCCAGGGCTTTTTTTTTTTTTTAATTATTATTTATTTTAAAAAGTTTAGAAAATGCACTGCAAGGAAGTCTGTTTGCCATTTTTCCACAGCACTTTTATCCTTACAAATCTAGCAGTTATTTACCATTTACTACATGTTATAATACTCCAAAAACTGCTTCTTCTCCAGTTTTTAGTAATGGTGTGAGTGATATTACCATAATGATCCAAAAAGCCTGTAAAGGGCAATGTCTTCGCTGTCAGAGACGGTTGGAATTAGTAAAAAAGTATCAGTAGCAGAATTACAGTCATCCACAATGCACAGTGCATCAGCAATGACAAGTTGGGTTTTAAAGGGTTAAACAAAAACACGTATAAGTGCTATTGTACTTTATTTTATTGATAAGAATAAGAAAATAGAGCATTTTGCATCTGCCATACATGTTTTCAAAATCACATGTAATCTAAGATAATAGAAATGAGATAAGATAAGGGGTGTAATAAAATATTGGTTCTGCAATATATTGCAATATTTTATTTCATGAGACTGTATCATATTAAAATTATTATTTATTATATATTAAAAGTATTAAGGTATTATGTTTTAATAATGGTTATTTGAAGCATCCTGAAACTGTCTGAGAGAGGCATATATTAGTTCCTTTGGTGGGATTGTACAAAAATAATATTACAACTGTAGTTACAAATAATAGAACATTTTTACAAAGAAAAATGTTGTGATATAGGAATAAATCCTGTTCTGGTCAAATAGAAATATGTTTAGTATTTATGGATATATGTAATTAGACTTCTTCCAGAGAATAAAATGACCTTTTATCAAAGTATTATAAGATAAGATAAGAGCCACAAAAACTTGCATTTCTGCACAAATGAGTTGTTTTGCAGGTTTAAAGGATTATTGGGAATTTCTTTGCAATGGTTTGTTATTTAAAAAAAAAGAAAAAAAAAGGTGCATCTAATAAAGCTGAGAAACACTCCTGCAGACTGAATGTATCACCCATGTGCACATGTACTGTAGAAATATGCAAATACTATGACAGGTTGTGTCTGGATTTGGTACTGACATCTTACACACACACACACACAGACACAAAACTCACTTCCTCCTGCTTCCTTAACCCCCCCCCCCCCCCCCCCCCCCTATTCCCTACAGGCCCATGTGTGTGACGCTGGTTTTCAGTACGAAGGGTCAGAGGTATCTGCGAGTGGGTCTGGCTGTACCTCTGTTTGGTTCCCTGTCCTCTCTGCGAGCCATGGTGGCACAAGAGGGGAACATCTCCCCAGACCAGGTATGTACACACACTTATACGACTACTGCTGTTGAATGTCACAGGTTTACTGGGAAGGTGACGATTACTTCAGCCACAGCTTTATATATAAACAGAACTGACCTGTCATCAACTACAGCTGATCATATACCATGTGTTCTCAAAGACTGACCAGATAATGTGAATATTCAGAGAAATTCACTTTAAAATTAAAGTTATGCAAGTGGTGTCCATGGGATTCATCTAAAATATTTTGAGTCGATTGTTGGATAAAAGGTTTAGATTAGATTAGATTCAGCTTTATTGTCATTTCCCATGTACAAGTGCAGTGCAAAGGTTTAACAGATTGATTTCACATGACATCACATTGCTATATAGTCAGTGTGCGATTTTCAGCTGGAGGGCAGGAAGTGAAGTAGCTTGACGAAAATGCCTCTGTTTTGTGTAGTTTACGGCTGCATCAATCATTCTAACAGAGATGGAAAAGCGATTTTATTTTTTAGAGTACCAAAGATTACCATTCACAAAGGTGGGAAATGGAAAAAGTTCACAGAAAAATGGTGCAAAAAGTGGATTTTAAATCTGTGTTTGTGGTCGGGAGGAGCAGAGTCTGCTAATGCTAATGCTAATGCCCGTGTCTGCAGCCACCACTTTGTGTGTTCAAAAGCTAACTTTTTTTGTGGATGTGCTATATATCATTAGGTTGTCTTTACATGTTCATTTACAATGTTGTAATATAGTTTACCTAGACACATCAAGATGAATTACATGTTTGTTGACATTAGTCGCTACTGCTAGCGGCTAGCAATGACAACAGAATAGTAGTTGTAGTATATGTCCATTTGGAATTGCAAAATATCAGACATTACAGATGAAACACATGCAAGACAGGTTTACACTGTTGTTTTTACTAGACCTTAACGATATATAGACCAGACAAAGTAAAATGAACTGATAGTGAGTGAATATACCATTTTTACATCCAGTGCAGCCTGCTATTGTCTAACATCAACAGACACATAATTAAGTGAAAATAGATAAAAATTGTCACATTTTTCTCCAAATCCACGAGGAAGAAGGTGAATCACTCTATGAAGTCCTGCTCCAGGACAGGTGAGAGGTGTGAGTGAAGGGCCTCGGGGGTTCCCTGTCAGACTGTAACACAGGTGTCCTGAGGTGAGCTCAGGTGGAATAGACATGTACTACTGCCAAATGTTAGAACATGTCACAGCTCTGAATCCTTAGGTTGTTAATTGTCTTTCATGACAGCGCTTCATGCGTTATGTGCAACTATTCATTTAGAAATCTTCAAAAATATCTGTGTCCTGTCTGAGTCAACTGGCAAAAGTGAGAGTCAGCAGCAGCACTTGTTTTCCATGGATGTACAGTAGTGTTGCGCGGGCTACCCACTGGCCAGCGGATATCCGCGGGTGACCCGCGAGTCGGGCGGGCTGGGTCACAGTATTAATACATATTGCGGGTGGGGCGGGTCAGGGACGATCAATACCCGCTGAGGTGTGTGTGTGTGTGTGTGTGTGTGTGTGTGTGTGTGTGTGTGCTCGGCTCACGCATGTGCAAGCCCGTTAGTTCCTGTTTTGAATGCTTTTTTATCTCAACTTTTTGTTATTTGTTATTAGCGCCAAATCTCCCTGAACAGTCAGAGATAAGAGTGAAAATGGCGGACTTGATCAGGGAGAAGATTAAAACAAGCGATGCGAAGGTTGTACGGAATCGTTGTATGTGTTCGCTTTATAGAGTGATGATGTGGGTGGAGTCTATTTTATGTGCTGGAGTGCATATTGAGACGTTAGAAAGGAGGCAAAAATTATGCTTCATGACTTTTACCATTAGAAGCGCAAGGTAAAGATGCCGCCAATGTTCTATGTGAGTTTAGAGACAAATTTAAGCTCGCGGGTTGATAGCGGGCGGGTTGGGTTTATCGATGCGTGACATCATGCGGATTGGGCGGGGCGGGCCTAGCCACGTCTTGGGTTTGGGCGGGGCGGATTTCTGTAAAACCCCCTAACCGCGCATCACTAATGTACAGCCAAACAGTCTGCAATCATGAAATGCAGTATTTATACTTTCTCATAACATGAATGTAAATATCAAGCATTCTTGATGGAAAGCTGTCCTTGATATGATTTATTTTCTTTATTTTTATGTCTTTTAGTTTCCTACATATGGTGTATAATTTTCGGTTTATTTTAGTAATGTGTACTCTTTCATGCTGGGTTGTATATGATTTATTTCCACCGATTTAGAATAGAATAAATGATTTCCTTTGAATTTCCTTGGGACACATAAGGCTAGTTTATTATATTTAGTAAACTTGTGTGCATGTGTTATCACTGGTTTATTTTTGCGACTCACACATCCCACAGGATCAACAATAGAACCATTGTAGCAGTAGGTTTTTCTTCTCCCCATTCAATTAAATCCCTTATTGTTCCCTCGTGGGGAAATTTGTTTTGTAGCTAAAAGCGTTTCAGCCCTGCAAGCAAAGGCACATTGTGTTTTAATATCTGTTGTAGTGTTTTAATGTCTGTTTCACTCTTTATTTCCAGGTCATCCTGTCAGAGCTGTACTCTACAGGGTTCCAACGCTCCTTTTCAGATGACGATGATCTGACAGCAATTGCTGATAGTGATGTGGTCTATGCCTTCCAGGCTCCTCCACTCTATAGTCGCGGTGGCTCCGCACCAGTCTCAGGTAACCATAGTAACAGGCTGTCTGTCAAACAACACTTTCAACACTGACGTCTCACGCTTACATAGCAGTTTTTCTCCTTCCTCATTGCTCTTTTTACTCACATGAATTTATGTGAGTACAATAACATGTGTCGTTTCTTTCTGTACCCTGTGTCTAAGAGGTTGGACTGTGCTTTGTGCTCCTCCATTCATTCATTCCCTTTATGCATCGCAGCACAAAAGCAAATTAAAATGAAGTGCACTGTCTGAATGCTGGTATTCTGATTCACATCACCCAAAATGAAAAAGGTTTTGTGTGTCAGACCCCAATGAGCTCCAACAATTAGATAATTATATGAAACAGTGGCCAGGTTGCAGCGAGCAAAAACCATTTTACTTTCCTATCTGTGGTAAATTTACCTCGATTAAATTGTCAGCTGTTCTGTGTTTTTTTTTTTCTTTTTTTCTGGTCAACAGTTATTATTTTTTGACGGCCAAAGCCATGTCTCCACCCTGAAAAAATAAAAATAAAACATGCAAATACTGTATATGATTGAATCAACCTTGCATCGTCATGGGCCTTTAAAGTGCAAACCTACAAATGATGAATGAAGGTTACAGGTGCTTAGACAGCTTCCAGGGGTGTTAATGAAGCAGGGTGAATATCAGCCAATGTCAGCACATGGACAGCAGCCCGGTGTGGAGGTTAAACATTCAGTAACTTTAATTTTTCATCTTTGATGCTTTCTTCCCTGACGCCAACACCATCAACTCGCTGCCGATTCAGTCTTTCATTGTACCCCCACAAGTGGCTTTGCCTTATCTGTAACAGTCCTGTCACTTTTCTTTTACTGAGACCTATGTTTAAAAGACAAACAGCCCTCGCTAATACAGATCGATGTTACAGATTGCCTGTGTGAAAGGACCCTAATTGAGTCATACTACCACAGTAAGTGTAAGGTCATTAATAGTCATGTCTGTGGGTAGCCATCGAAGCAAGTTGTGGTCCCTTGTCCGCAAACGTACCTTTGAATGAAGCCATTATGGAATGGATTTTATTACCCCTGAAGGAGAATGACATTAATAATTCACATTTGTGCTCAAAGGGCTCATGAATAATTAAAACTCTTCACTTTCTCAGCAAGAGGCATTTCTTTTTGTCACCTTACAGACTGAAAAAAAAGAGTCACAGTACAAAGGAATGCAGCAGGCACATATAATATGTGTTCAGTCAAAGTTATTATTAATATGTCCTAATACTGGACAAAACACATATTCACACCTGCATCCACTACATACGTCAAATAAGTGGACAATGAGTCCATTACCATCACATCAGAAAGATTCATTATCACAAGGCCTACTGGGAAAAATATCGCAAACCATTCTCACATATACAAAGAGAAACTCGTATATAAACACAATATGGAATGAGTCCTACTTAAGTTCTCACTGACAAATGTAACTTTCTGTCTTAATGAGGAATGGTTGTGAAATGGGAATAATTCATAAGACCATAATACACCAGATATGATAACTTTATTTGATGGAATTCATGTTATACTTTATTTTGCAGCTTCTGAATTTACACACTGGTTTTAATTTTATTTAATTTTATTCACATATATTGTTAAAAAGATCCAAGTAGGAACATTATTTTTTTGCTTTTATATTATGTGAAATGGAACACTCTGGGAAACTGAAGAGGTTACCACTCAGATGACAGTATGCTGTAAGCCTGAAGCTGATGAAAGATGATGAATAGTAGTAGGGTTGGGCTACGACACAATAACAATATATATATCACAATATAACTTTTCCTTGACAGATATATGAGATATGCTCAGTATACTGGCAATAGAATGAATTGGTCCATGTTTTGACAGGCACGAGAACAGCCAATCATAATTAAAATGATAAATTAAAAAGAGAAATAAATGCAAGAACTACGCACGCACACACACACACTTTTACCACATTAGTCTCACAGCAAGAAGGTCCCTGGTTCAATTCCCATACCAGACCTTTCTGTGTGGAGTTTGCATGTCTATGTGGGTTTTCTCCAGGTAATCCGGTTTCCTCCCACCATCCAAAGACATGCACTGATAGGTTAATTGGTTAATCTAAATTGTCCATAAGTGTGAATGTGTTTGTCTATATATGTTCAGCCCTGAGATGAACTGGAGACTCATACAGGGTGTATCCCACCTTCACCCATTGTAGCTGGATTAGGCCCCCACAGCCCCCCGTGACACCTAGTGAGGAGAAAGTGGGTTCAGATGATGAGACAAACGCTGATTCAGTGTGCAGAAATGACCAATAGCCAATAAAAAAGTCCAATAAAGAGTTCAGGAATAATTTAAAGTACATGTCCAGTTTGACAACTCAGCACTTTTTATAAAAACTTCAGCAGTTAAGTGTATGAAATAAAAACAGGTGTGATTCCAAAACCTTATTGTTTGAAAGTGTCACAATTGTATTATATGAATGTTAAAAAGTAACACCATATTTGCACTGCAGATCAATGGTTCAGTGACTGATATGGGTTTTTGGGCACTGATACAGATTTTTTTAAATGATATTTCTAACCTCATATTTAGAGCTAATACAGATTTTTTTTCTCTCTATCAAATGATAGCAAATGTCAGAATATCTTCTTTACTTATAATTAGAAAATAAACATTTCAGTTGTTAACCTAAGAAATATTAATACACCAAAAAATCTGTTTTTTAGTATGAACAGCAAATGATAATACTTAAATTTTGGGCTGATATCTAACAATCAAGATATGCATATCTTTATATTTGAGAGTAATCCTGGTCCACACAAAGACAGATAATGATAGTAACCCTCCCCCAGCTATATAATAGGTCTATTCTGAGCTACTGTTGAAACTCATCACAACATGTAAGTGACCTGCTGCCTCTACAGTTATGGCTCATTTGAGAAGACAGCAGTTCTTATTTTTATGTGGTGATATTATAATTAACAAATACTTACGCACTTAGGTCTGTCTGGATATTCTCTGGTCTTGCCAGACATAAACCAGACTAGTGTTTTAGTCCAGTTTGGTTTCATACTGTTTGAGTTGATTGTGATTTCTGATGTCAGGTATTGCAGACGTGTCTTCCTCTGTTTATACGGCGTCTCTGTTCTGAGACTGAGCTGTCCAACATGTAAGACGCAGACGCTGCTTGTTTGAAAAAGCTAAATTTACTGCTGCTGTGTATTCCTACATGACCAAACATGTAATGAAAAGACCATGGTTGAGATATTGGCACATTAGTTTTCATTTAGATTAGTTAGAGCTTTATTGATCCCTTTGGTGAGGTCCCTCAGACAGTGTTTTTTTTTTTTTCTTCAGTAAAGATAGGAATTAACCCATGAAGACCTGTTGAGCCGGATTTTGTAATAAACGTTCAAAATATAATAATTTTTTTGTTTAATTTTGTAGTAAAGCCGCATTTTTGGCTTTACATTTTGCAGCAGCAGGGCGCTTTGGTGGTGTGGCATTAAAAATATTCCAATTGGTTTATGGCTTGGCTGGTAATTAGACATATTATACATGGACAATTTGAAATCACAAATATATTTTAGAAATTCGTCAAAATTTATTATAAAATGCATTGGGGCAGTTTATTACAAAATGCTGCTTTATTACAAAATGAAATGAAAAAGTTATTAAATTTTGGGCCTTTATTAAAAAAGGCACCATTATTACAAAATATGGCTCAACAAGACCCAAACAACAGCCATCAACCAAAAGCATCTACAGATTTTCAATGTTTAATATCTGCTGATGGACTAATCCCATCAATATATGTAAATGTAAATGATTGGTATGAAATGCAGTTTGTAATTTTTTCATGGTCATCAGATATGACCCATTTGGACACCATCATATTCTACAAGATTGAGTCAGTAAAACCCACTGAGTTTGACATATAACAGTGGATGGAGATACTTACTTTGTGTACAGTTAATTATATTTTCCGGCTAAAAATCCCTTTTTTTTCTTCAGTTTTCATTGTTTTCATATAATCATTGGATTTCTGCATGATCACTGAATTAAATATTGAAAAATACATGATTTTAACTGAAACAACACAAAATAAAAAGGATAATATTATAATAAATGGTGATAAATCACTTAAGAATGGTTAAAATATGGAGAAAATTCATTTGGGAACTGCCACAAAAGTAGCACCAAGTATTTATGGTTTAAAGATCAAGGAGCTTTTTATATTTTGCTTGGTCTCTGTTGATGTCCATCTTGAATTCACAGTCAATAATCTGTGATTTGGCACGGGTGAAAATGAACATAAGTGTGAAGCTAACATTTGCCTTCTGTAACATGGAAACAGTTATGCGCATGAAGATGAATTTTATTTAGCAGTAAAATTGTCAAAGACTTAAATCATATTTATGAGGTTATGATGTGTGAGACCAGTGGTGCATTACCATAACAGTCTGATAATGACCAACCTTTATGATCATGTCAAGGTAATAAAACTGGTTTTGAGTGTATGTCTATTTTAACATGAACATTCATTTAGAGGTAAGAGCAGAATATATGTGACAACATAAAAATAATTTACAGAACATTTATGGTTTATTGTATCATTGTATAGATTTGCTTTATAGGTGGACCATGGTTTTATTCACCCTTTCAGGACTTTCCTCCTTTAGTGGTTCAAGGTTAAAATAAGACAAATCAGAGCTCATTGTATAGCTGTAATTCATTTCAATTACGTTTCACTAGTAGAGCCATATATCATAACATCAGGCTTTACAGTTAGTTGGATATAAATGAACAACATTCAGATAAACAGCAGATTCATAACTTTTTCTACTGCAACATCAATTCTGATGGATTAAATTAGGTTCCAAGTCAACCTAAAATTGCCCATAGATGTAAATGTTGGTTTGATTGGTTGTCTGTCTATTAGCGTGTTTCCACCAAGCAGACTGGTACGGTTTGGAACAGTTCGGGGGTAAATGCCGCCGTGGCAGCTACGTAGCCCCCTGATGTCATCCAGCTCCCTCTGGACTTCATCCTCTCTGACAATACAAAGGAGCATCTGCACCTCTTTGTTACTTCATGAAATACAACTGCGGTTCGGCATGATGCAACAAAAGTTTTTTTTGTTTTTGTTCTTTCTTCGCTCATTGTTGAGTGGAGATTTAACCGGTGAGTTTGTGCTTTTGTCCTTCTGTCACATGGAAATGACGATTATGTCGACCAATCAACCGGGTGCAGTCTGTTTAGTTCTGCCCACATGGATTGCTTTGGAGCCCCAAGGGAAGGCTGACAACAAGTGGGACGTTTTGGATCGGTTATTTTAGTATCGTTTGCGGTGGAAATGCAAAAAAAATTCGTACTAAACCAAACCAAACCGTTCCAATGTGCTTGGTGGAAACACGCTATATATATATATATATATATTTATATAAATATATATATATATATATATATATATATATATATATATATATATATATATATATATATATATCAGTGTTGTGATAAACTGGAGACTCATCCATCCACCTTTGCCCACAGGTAGCTGGGATACGCTCCAGCACCCCCTACGACCCTAGTGATAAGATTGAATGAAGGTCAGAGGTCTATTTTCTGAAAATGCCAAATATAATTTGCCAATAAAAAGTGAAAGGTACAACAAACCTCACCCCTCTCAAACATTTTAGCTCTTAATGAACATCTCTCTTTCAGAAACGTTTGACCTTTCAATGTCATTCAAGGTCAAGGTTCATGCAGAAGGGGTAGACACAGAGGGGGGAGGGGAAAATGACAGTTGAGCTTGATTGACATGTCACCGTTGAGTAACTATCATGAGTTCTGTAGAGGATATTGGACCTCAAGAAATGGTTAGAGAATGGAGAAGAAACAAAAAACAAGTGGGGTAGTGGAAAAGACGTGAGTGAAAATTCAACTGAAGGTCCTTGACAATTAAAAAAGTGACCAGAAACCACAGCAAGATCCACTGAAATGGTTTGGCATCCTGGTTTACACAGTCTCTTAAACAAGCACAGTTGTCATTCAAGCAAGCAAGTCAGTTCGAATGGGTGCTTAAAATGATTGGATGGTGTTTTTTTAGTCCTGTCTGTTCCATATGTGCCTATATATTTTTATTTTTGTGTCAGAGCATTTAATTAATTGGTTGTAATCGCAGCTTTTAAGCAATGTCATAAAAAAAAAAAAAATACACCAGGAAAACATCATAGACCTTTAACCTTAAACAATTAACGACTTTTTGAAAGAATTAGTTTTCAAATGCAGATTTACACAGAAAATCATGTCGCTTTGTAATTAATCAGGAAAAATACTTCATTTTAGTGGAACCATTTGGCTGCTCCACTACCTCCACAGCCCACTAGATGCCAGTCTGATGCCCACAAGTGACCCACAGCCTCGTTGAGTGACTTCAATGTGACAAGGCTGAGTAGGAACCCACTCCAGTGTTGTCCATGTAGAACCCGCTTCTGACTTCAGAGATGAGAGGGTGTAAAATGAGCTTTAACAATATGAGATGACAGGCGGCAAAGAAATAGACAGTCAAATTACCACACGGCAGAATCCTACTGTGCACTTCAAGTACAGATGGTAGCTTTTTTTCTGTGCTAAATATACCTCAGTATTTTCCATTATGAACCGAAAAATGACGCCACCTTATTATTGATGCAACAAAAATGGAGAAGTGACAACTGATTTTGACAAAAGTCACACACAAAACACTCTGTTATGTTACTGAGAAACACGGCATTAGCGGAGAGGGAAAAAAATAACTGTAATATAGGAGCATACAGGAATGTACTGAGCTCACTTCTAACAAAAGGAAAGTGATTGTACTAAGAGTCTGTTGTATTTCTGTTACTACACTGTTCAGAGTTTGTGTAATATCAAGGTCAGACTAGTTGATACTTTCAGATTGCTCTCATTTCTTTAGTTTCCCGCTCATAATTTCTTATTAATTACTCGTAATAATAATAATAATAATAATAATACACTTTATTTATATCGCACCTTTCATACAAACACTGTAGCCCAAAGTGCTTCACATTGATTACAAAATTCAAATACCATTTTAAGACAAGGGTGAAATAAGAAATACATTAAGATTTGATTGCACAAAATTATAAAATTACAAAAGTACAGATAAACCGATTATACATACAGTATAAAATTTCAATAAAATAAATAAGAAATACATTAAGATTTGATTACACACAAAATATAAAGAATGGGGTAACAGAATTGTGACCCCATTTTTATCTCCCTTCAAAGGCTGATGAAAAGGAAAATGTTTTTACTTTGGTTTTAAATATACTCAGTGAACTGGCTTCCCTGATGTCTTTTGGAATTGTATTCCATAACTTTGGTGCATAGTTAACAAAGGCTGCATCCCCAATTTTCTTTGTAATATATCTGGGAGTCACTAGTAGAAGACGACTGAATAATATCAGGTAGAGCTTTGGGATCCATCTATAGCATGATGTTTGTGGATATGCAAAGGCATTGACTAGCAAGTAGTTCATGTAATACTCAGGTGAAACGAAACTGAATGTCCCTTTATTGTCAACAAAGGTAACACTCATGTTTCATCAGTTGTAATGCACAGGAGTGTTAATTGTTTACAGGTTGATTGTCAAATAAATTGCTATGTATCAGAGCAAGATGGCTTTCTCTGATTTGATCACGAAGATGAGGTTCCACATTCATAGGACACAGCAACAGGAGGTTTCGTGGTGGAAAGCACTGAAAAATCAATTAGGGCCCATGTGCCACAAAACACTTCCAATTCACCCTCAACAATCCCACTAATTTGCACATAAATAGAGTGACGAGGCCTCAAAATACTGCACAGAGAAAACAACTTTGCACTGAATTGGGGTCTCAGGAAAGCAGAGCGATCTAACTTTGTGTTCTTGGAAATAAAATTAATAAAGATGTAGATTTTCAGGGTCCCTGTGGGGAAATCAGCATTTAATACATTAAAAAAGTCTTTAAAATGATTAGGGTTCTGGGTTCAGCTATGTTCCCATAAACTCCCTTTATGGCACACGTCACTGTAACATCATAATTGTAGCTAGAGGCAAACATGGTCGATGTTATGTCAAAACCGCAAAAACAAAGAGTCGGCTTGAAATGTTATTTTATGCCAGCTATTGCAAGTCAAAAAAATTTGGTTGAATACAATTAGATGAAAAGATTGGACTGAAACAATCACCAACAAGTGGTGGCAGGCACAACAAACCCCCCCCCCCCTTCCATATGTTTTACCTGATTTGCCAAATCTCTTACCATTGTGAAAATACACCTCAAATCTTTGCACAAAACTGTATATTTTGTAATTTTGCATCTGTACTGTACACCACCACAGTGTATTTGAGATAAAGCAGCCAAGATACGACTGAAATGTTGACTTTCGCCTATAATTAAGTGAGTTTAACTAAAATATTTCATCAACCGCTTAATAATTAATAGTCCTACCTTTTTCAGAGGCTGAAAAATAATTAGTAGTTTTTTCTGTTTTAAATATTTGGATGAAAACCCTTTGCAGTCAATAACTGCCTACCATATGGAACCTGTGGACATCAACAAATGCTAAATTTCTTCCCTGGAGATGATTTTCTGGGTCTTTACTACAGCTTCAATTAATTCAGTTGTTGTTTGTTTGTTTGTGGCTTTTTCTGCCTCAGTTTATTTTATAAAGGGATGAAGTGCTCATTAAGAATGTGGCTGAAAGCAGTAAAATAAATAAATAAAGAAAGAAAGAAAGAAAGAAAAACCATTGTCTAAAATGCTCCATAATCAATGTTTAAAAAATTGCAAAAATAGCCATTGATATCTAAGGCACTCCAGTACAATTATAAAAGTGCTTTATTCCAACCAGGGACTGTCACTGCTGTTGATGTACTGAAGAAGGTTTTGCTTTTGGGTCATTGATTATTTGCTTTATTATTTGCAGCCATATTAGTTAATGGGTCTATCATGAATAACCCAGTGTCCTAGGCTCACTTATTTTTGTGCTTGTCAGATTTTAAGGACTTTAGCATGATCAGAGACATGTGATTAGTAAACACTTAATTTATTTGTACTGTAAAAGTCAGTGACTATAATTCTTGTATTCTTGAAAAATGGAAGAATTTCTTCAGAGAATGAAAATTATTCCATAGACTGTTTTATATTTCACCCTCATTTGTTTCCTTTTTTTCTCTCTGAAAACTGTTTTCATTATGACACTAAATTCATAGTAATTGGTAAAAATAAAAATAAAAGATCCCATACTAATAAAAATATAAATTCTGAGTGTGACATTGAAGCACTGTGGTACTATTTATCTGTCAAATGTTGATTGTGGTTAGTTTCAGATGCTGCCTATTCATACTTTGAGTTATTGTTTGTTCAGTATTATGTGTCATCCTTATACATTCAAGCTGTACTTACTGTACATATCCTGAGCAAAGTGCAGTAATCTACACCTGGCTTTTCTACCTCTGTCCATAATAATATACATTATATTGACTAAATGTCATCTAAAATTAATGTTTATTTGCAAATTATTACATGATCCATAACTATTTATTATTAGTAGTAGTAGTAGTAGCTGTTGTTGTTGTTGTAGTAGTAGTAGTGGCTGTTGTTGTTTAAAGTCTTAGTTTTTAATATCTAGGGTAGCGATAAATTTCCACGGGGATCACGGGGCATAAAAGGTTTGGAACCACTACTTTTATATTCTTACAGTATAAAACTTTTTGGGGAAACATGTTTTTTCTATATTCTCCATTAAATTTGTCAGTGAAAGTTTGTGAAAACTGGAAAGAAGTTGTACATAGATATGAAAAAACACATGTTCAGTTCCATTAAAGGGTATCTGTAGTGAATTTGCTTAAGTTGGTTTGTCTGGACTTGTTTTCTTTCTTATTTTGACAAACTAAAAGGTTAGAAAATATGCTGTGAGAGCACCTTTCCAGAGCACTTTTTTTCCCCCTCCAAATGTTTCAACATCTCACAGTCGTTTACACTTTACTGCATGTTATAATAGTGCTAAAATGGCTTTTAGTACAAGCATGAGTGAAATTACTGTAATGACCCGATAAAAACCTATGAAGCGTAATGTCTCAGGGTTCACAAACTGTTGGAATTTTTCCAATTACACAAAGTGTTAAAGAGTTAAAACCATCCAGACTACATATCCACAGGGTGTGGCAATGGTAACACATCAGGTTTTAAGTGAAATACACTGATGGATTTACAACAGTTAATAAAGTTCAAAGTTTGCCAGTTCTGCTACATGTGTGCCCATACAGACATGGCATTTCTCTCTGACCCTTTTTCCAAAGAAATCATAATTAAAAAAAAAAAAAGTATATATACACATTTAAATATATGAAAAATATATAAGCTAAATACTAAAACTAAACATTTATATAAATATAAAGTTAACAAAGAAGAAATCTACATAAGTCACATATGAGATAATAGTCAGTAGTGTTGTATTGTCTGCAGAAGGCAGTATCAGGTGTATATTTTTCCCCTGCACTCATCTGTCTAATCTGTCATTTGGCTGTTGGCAGGAAGCTCAGGTGCTCAGTTGTCATGGGGGCTTTTGTGGTCAAACCATTGTTTGCTGCTAGGACCTCTCATTTGTGCTCTTCTTTGTCCAAAAGGCGAAACCGACTTCCTCTGTGGATATTTTTAGTCAGGTGTCTGCATTCCACTGACAGGGGTCACTCATTTGGTCCAGAGGGACTGATCAGATGTGTCATATTTTAATATATATGTAGCCAATATTCTCTTTTTTTTTTCATTCATTGGTTATAAACAAGACGTTATGCCAATGTATAGAGACATTAACCAAATATATTCATAGTTACTAGGGGTGTCACTATAGATTTTTTCCACTTCTCATCCAATATCGCAGTCTTGTGTATTGGCCAATAACCATATAACTGTTAAATGGACTGCACTTATGTAGTGTTTTTCGAGCTTCATGGTGCCTAAAGCACTTTACAAAGCCTCACATTCACCCATTCACACACACACTCATACATCAGTAAGTATCTGCTGCTGTGCACTGTAAACCTGGATGTTCAGAATAATTAAATATATTAAGGGTAACACTTTATAATACCTACACACAATTTACTATGTATTAACCATTTAGAAACCGTTACATTTAGAAATGAGTTGTTCATTATATATTAACCATTTGTTAATGTCTTTTAAAGGTTAATACTAGTGTCTTCCAAAGATGAATGTAAAATTAGATCATTTTTAACAGGTGCAGTGTTTGTATATCAGCTTTACAGGTAAACAAAGAAACAGTTGTAAACACTGTACCTGTTGGTTAAAAATAATCTAACTTTACATTTACTCCAGTATAAACCTTTACAAGACATTAACAAATAGGTAACAAATGGTTAATACATAATGAACACCCCATTTATGAATGGGTAATAAATGGTTAATACATGGTCAATTGTGTGTAGGTATTATAAAGTGTTACTATATTAAGTTGTGAATACTCAAAGTTTCAGAAATAGTAATACTAACTCAAATGTATTAAGTTGCTGTAACATGTACTTCCAACTAATATTTTTTTCATTAAGGGGTACTATTGTGGATATAAGTGAACATAACCAAAAAATATAGATAAGGTACAACTCATTAATTGCTGAGAATGACATTATACTGTTATTTCTATTGTTGCAAATAAGGATGATTGAAAAAAAAAAAAAAACTTAACTGATGTAGTATATGCTGAAATACAATTTCAGAGCACTCTAAATAACCATCAAAAAATTGCAATCACAAAACACAGTCATTTTATTCATCTCAGGGCTGAACATATGGAGACAATCACTCTCGCATTCAAGCCTATGGACAATTTAGATTAACCAACTATCTTATCAGTGCATGTCTTTGGATGAAACCAGACTACCTGGAGAAAACATGCAAACTCCACGCAGAAAGGTCTGGTGTGCGAATCGAACCAGGGTCCTTCTTGTTGTGGGGTACGAGTTCTAACCACTGCACCACCATGACACCCCACTCTGTCGATATATATCTTTTTTTCCTTCTTTTTAGGGGGGGGGGGTGTGCTATTGGGAGTCATGACTGTGTTCGTAAATTACTTCCCTCTGCTGGTGAGAGTTTGGAAGAATAATCCTACATGTAACCCTATTAAAATAAAGGGCTTTGTGTGTTGTTTAATAATGCATCCACTCAGCAGTGCTATCTCATAGACTTCATTCAGCCTCTTCATTCTGAACCACTTGAAGGGAAGAAGAAACACCAGATCATCCTTCAGTGTTGAGGCTGATGATACCCGCTTCAATTTATTATTTCAACTTTGCAAAGGATAATGCATGGCCCATGAGTTACTATCAGAAATATATTTTTTCGACAGTAACTCGTGGGCCATACATTATCCCGCTTATTCTACGGGTTATTACAGTTTGCTACTGTCACTACTCTAACAGACTAGTGTTGTGAAATAGCCAATAAGATGCGGGTTAGGCGGGGCAGACAGAAGGGGGGGGGGGCAAGGAGTTTTAGGGTGAGAAAAGAGAGAAACGGATTTACACAGTCAGGTCTGCGACCGGAGCAGGTGTTGTCCCGTTCTTGCAAATAAATACTGAAAACAAAGCTCACTGAAACCACTTCTTATTTCCTACAAACCAGCAGAGAGGAGTTAACCCCGGGGTAAAATACTTACTCGGCCCTGGAGAATTTGTACAAGAGGAGGATGGCAATTTCCCCTGTTTTCCTGACTATGGTTAGGATAACATCAGGATATGTTAACATTGGATAAACTAGCCGTTACAACGAAGCGAGTATTTCTTAATTTCTGTTCTGCTTTGTTTTTTTTTGTACTTTCAGAAACGAGACAGATAGTAGTGATGATAAGTAGAGTTGCAGGAGGATGAGAGTAAAAAGACAAAAACAAAGAAAAGAGGTGAAGAAGAAAGTGGATGGAAAGGGGAGTCGGCACCAGAGGAGGTGTCGTGTTTTCCTTCAGGGCTGAGCTGTTTAATTAACGCAGCTGCACTCACCACCTCCAATCGTAAAAGCAATTTCTGCTCCTCCTGTTCTTTCTCTCCTTCTTTCTCAATCTTCATCCTGCAGATTACTCAGATTCACTCGAGTTCCACTGTTTATCTGTTAATTAAAAATAAGAGATTTTACTGATTCGTTCACGTATGACAGTCACAAAAACAACAAGTGATTTGATATCGCACTAATTAATCACTCACTCACTCTTCCCCATGACTGATTTAAGTCACTGTTTGTCTTTTATTTCCCTCAGGAACGACTTTCTTTAAGTCAATCTAGTGTTGACATTCTAAACTCTTCCAAAACCACAAATTTTTCAACACTTTGTATCACACACTTCATAAAGTATAATAATAATAAAACATTTTATTCATATAGCGCTTTGCATGGCACTCAAAGATGCTTTACGTGAAGTAAAAAACAATAAGAACAATAAGAGTCTGACTACAATAGGGGAAAAAAAAACTATAGAAAACAGATCAATCACACATTAAAACAGACAGAATAAAAGTAATCAAACATTACAAGCAATCTTGAATAAATGGGTTTTTAAAAGGTATTTTAAAAGTGTTGAGGTCGGAAGAGTGACTGACTTTATAAATAATAAAGTCATGGTTCATATTAAGTGCTTGGAATCCTTGAAAATGCTTGAATTGTAATGTAAGTGCATGCAATTATAACTCTATGCTGTGATTTATTTAGTCATTTCTAATATTAAGGTTAAATGGCAGGCCAAAGCTATTAACAGAGAGGTGATACTCTGAAAAATAAAATATGTCAAAAAAACTAAAATTAGCAAGTGCTCTCAGTTCAAATCCAGGTATATTTTTATCTTGTTGTTGCCGAAGAGCAGCAAATGGCTTCCCTTTTTTTGGGAGATAAAATGTGTTCTCTAGTTTCTAAACATTTTGCTATTATGAAAAATAATTGTATGTTTATAGTATAATAAAATGTACATCATCCTGATAAAAAGTGAAGTTTATCTATTCTTGTAGATATGTACTGTACCCCAGCAATAAAGTGTTGTGGAGAAATGAGAAAATTATCCTTAAATGTGCTTGAAAAGTACTTGAATTTTACCTTTAAAAATGTGCAAGAATCCTGAAACTACAGGGTGACATATTTTTATATTATCATTGAGTTTTCTTCCTTGAAAAAAAGTCACATTGATCAAAATAATGTCTTATTATCTTCACTCAGTAGTTTGCATTATCGTTCTGTTAACTATTCCATTTTTATACGTACAGTAACCACAATAAAACTAAATTGGTCTCCGTTTTCTCTATGGTCTGTGTTGTCAATATCAGCACTAAGGATATGTTTGGAATATTCCAAACAAGCTCAGAACTGTTAGCCTGGCAAGCCCGGCTATGATATGAATCCATAGTCTGAAGATGATCCAAAGACCTGAGCTTAAGCGTATGGTGGGATCAACAGGCGTCTTTCAAACTGCTCTGTGTGTACAGTAATAGGCCAACGCTGTGAGCAATCAGAACATCTAACAATGTGACGTATACAGAGCAACGAAAACAAGTCTAAACTAGCGTCTATCTCGTTGTTGTAACATCCTATAGGCTAGGCTAATTAATGTTAGCACACCGCTAACAGTGGAGGAAAAATATCTACCTGGGCCTGTTTACATGCTGCGTATCCAATCATAGACAGTGTATAAGTTCATATGACTTCAACCCTGTCGTCATTGTGCTAAGTCCGCCCTACAATCTCGCTCCACAAATGGAGTGTTGTGATTGGACGGACAACATTTTTACTGGTCCTGGCTGAGGCTCTATGGAGCATCACTAGACCAACGATTCAGGTACAAATATTTTTTGCCATGAGAGGCGACATGGATGGATGGATAGATATAGATAGATAGATAGATAGATAGATAGATAGATAGATAGATTAGATGGAACACCTCACCTAACACCTCCCTCTATCCAATCCTCCTCCTTTGCCCATCACTGAAATGGACAGAAGAGGAGGTGAGAATGAGTGTCTGGCAGGAGGTTCTCACAGGAGACTCAGGAGATGTATCTGAAATAACCTTCCATGCCATGCATGACATATTACACACTAGTGCTGTTTCACTTGTCAAGATTAAGCTATTTTTAGAACACAAACGATTGTACTTCTGGTTTCTCTTCTTTAAGGGTCATAACCTTCCTTTTCCTTTTCTAATCTCATGTGTTCTGTTTTAAAAACAAAATACATCTTCTTTCACGATTATGCCCCAAAATTTGTCAGACCCCTCAGGTATTAAAATGGAAATGTTAAGTGACGATTTCCATTTACGTAAATAGATGTCTATTAAGTAATTCTCTATTGTTAAATGTTTTAAAACTATGATAATGTAGCTTATGATTGACAGACAATAATATATGGAAGTCCTCATGTCTGGAGTTTAATGATCTGGATGTCTATGATGTCATTCCCAGGATAAAAATGTAAATGTTCCTGCTTTAATACAATTTTATTTCAGATAGAATCTTTTGTGTCTGCTGCGACAGGCTTGGAATGATAAGTGTATATGAGAGCTAACTGGCCAGTGTTCCAGTTTATGTAATAACATGCATTTAATAAAACATAATAGTACAGGCTTTCATGACTAACAGCTCAACTGTAGTTGGGCTCGATATATTGCACTAATAAGATGTTAACTTATTGTTTGATGCAGAGAGAGAGAGAGAGAGAGAGAGAGAGAGAGAGAGAGAGAGAGAGAGAGAGAGAGACCTATTGCTACTACTACAGTATCTTTATGAACCATCATCATGTGGAGCCTAATATCTAATTCTATCTGAAAACACTGCTTCATACACACTCACAAAAAATTACACAGGCCTTGAAACAGACTGATCAAACCCTTTAATTGGTGACAGACTGGACACAGTTAAACTAACTGTGCTGGTGCATTTTGACTCAATGTCAGTCATTTTACATTTCACTCCATTTCATTTCATTTAATGGGATCATCATAGCAAAGCACCCAGATACTCCTGTGAACCGATGCCAATACCAATACTGGGGGCAACAACAAGAAACAAGCTGATATATAGGCCAATAAATGATATATTAGCAGATATGTGAAGTAAGAACAGTGATATCCAGATATACTAGATATACTAATGGTGTACAGGTGAATTAACAGTTGCATCTTTGCTTCGAACAATGATGATTGGGCAGTAGATACTGTATGGTAGTTTTTATGCTGGGGAGAACAGACGTTTGAAAAAGATGTGTCTACTGTTTAAAAAAATAAATAAATAAAAATAAAAAAAAAAAAATATATATATATATATATAGACACCAGTGATGTGCAGGCTGACCCGAAGTGAGTGGGTGCCTGCGGTCAGCCTGTGCTTTTATTTTCTGTGGTGGCTGAAATTTGAAAGAATGAGGTCTTTTGGGTAAACAGCGCCCCCTTTAATTAAAAAGGTGAATTGATGTCTTTTTTTTCCTTTTTTGTATGAACGTTATTTAAAAAGTAAAGGGTTTTGCTTTTCAGGCGTGACATTTTTTCTGTGGAGACATTTTATTTTAGATTACTTTTTTAAACCTTGTGTATTTTATTTATTTCTACAAATGTAATTTGATTTTTAAGAAATGTAGGAGGTTGTTTTTTTTCCCCATACAAATTAATTTTATTTAAGAGGTACATTTATTTTTCAGGGATTTCTTCTTAAATAAATCACAATCTCTTTTTTTGTCTTCTTATACTGGTTAATGTTCAGGATGTTGGTCCTCTGGGCCACTGTGAACATCTGAGTAATGTCAAGTTAAAAACTGAATTTGACTGAAGAGACAAAAGAACAACAGAGACAGAAAATGATAGTGTGATTAAAGAGAGGTTTGGTCAAACATTACTCAACCTCATATTGATATTGTTTTTTGGTTGTGTATGTATGTGTATGTATATATATATATATATATATATATATATATATATATATATATATATATATATATATATATATATATTTGCAAAACTGGAGTCCTTTTCAATTCCCTAAGACTAGTGTGTGTGTGTGTGTGTGTGTGTGTGTGTGTGTGTGTGTGTGTATTAATAATCTACTTTTTTAGATTGTTGCACCTACAAGCTTTACATCTTTTCACACATTCCTTCAAGTGCATTCGTTCAGGTTTGTTTTCCATGTGTGTGTGAAGTCAGAAGGTGTCAGTGATTAATTGCATGGTAGCGATCGAACGAGCATTGTTTAATTAAATCCTCTGCTAATGTCAGAGTTTATGTTTCCTGGGAGACACGAGGTTGGGTGTTCTGTATACCCCTCAGTTATTATCCACTGCAAACATGCCTGTGTGTGTGTAATGTGTGGAGGTGTGTGGTTATTCTTTTGACTGCTCCTCAGGGTAAGTAAGAATCAAAGGCTGATTCTGTTTTAATAGAAATCTTCTGAAAATATTTTCAAAATCACATCAGATGCTGTACCATCCATTGCAGTTTGTCATTTTTACACATGAATCTGTCATATAACCTTGATCCAAACTTAACACTGTCTCTGAGTTTGATTAAATCAATCAATTTTTTTTTTTTTTTTTTTTTTTTTTAAATAAACATCTAAAGTTCATAAAAGGTGTATCATTACTGACTCTCTTTGTTTCTGCTTGTAGATTTAAGTCCTGGTTATAATCCTTACTCTAAGTGCAGCGCCAACTATAAATGCACTTTTTATGCATTTACAAAAAATATTTTCCTCATTATATTTTTGAGGTGTAAAACACGGAAAAACCTACTTTTACTGTGATTCATTTAACACAATAAATGGCTTTTATAGGTAGGAGAAACATATTGGTTATAATTCATCAACCTTTAACAACCTTGAAATCATCCTTCCACCCCTTATAACAACAGTTTTTTGTACAATAATGAAATAATAAAAATTATTTTTCATATATATTACAATGCTACATTTATATCTATACATACCTGTATTGTTGTGATTTTTTATGTTGATGAGCTGCTGGACACCTTAAATATCTCCTATAGGGATGAATGAAGCCTATTCTAATCTATTCTATTCTATTGTCTAGAGCTTTGATTAAATGATAGTGAAATATATTACAGTACAACTTTTACTCAATAGAAATATGAGACTTGCTTGATACAATTTACGATAGCATTCATTCAATGTTTTGCAGCCAGTCATAATTAAGTAGCACCGCAGCAAATCAATCATGCTAGATCTATGTCAAATTGTGTTGATGCAAACAGTACAGGCGTAAGAGCAGCCGCAGTACACATGCTAATGTTTTGGGCTCCTTGTTTCTCATTGTTTCTCCTCTCCATCAACAGGAGGATAAACTCCATGTGATCATGAGCACATTTTGTTAAATCTACATGGTGTCCCATAAGTCTCCACACTGTACATAGGGGAAATAAACATGTCTTGATATAAACAATTTTTATTCATATGATACTGGACTGACCAATAGAATGAGTTCAATTCATTGCTCTTTATTCAAATGCATTCTTTGGATTATCTGAAATATAAAGAACTACATTTTAGAACCATATATGTATGGATTGTATAATGTCTATGTGTGGGACACCTTGTATAATAAATAGCAACAGTTGATCACATTTCATCTTCAAACGTGTGCATGTATCCAACCATTTTCCTCTCCTCTGTATTTCTCAGGGTATCACCACAGCCTCCCCTCTTCTCCTTACACTTCCACATCTGGTCCTGATGGACACAGATTACCTCCATGTGGCACCCTGTCCTCTGAATACCTGAACCAGAGCAGCTCCACTAAGGTCCTCCTCCTCATCTGCACCACAGCAGGATCTGGACAGCAGGCTGTCAGGTGAGCTGCACTGCATTAACGTCTGTATGTTCTCAGATACATTGTTATTGATGAGCTGCCAGTGATCCCATGGTCTATCCCACTTGTAGCTAAGGCTGACATTAGGACCGTACAGTTCTGTTAGGAGCACAACAGCAAAGATTCTGTGAGATGAGTCATCCTATAGCTATGTGTGTGACTGTGAGTTTTCAGAAGTGCATCCCCATCTCACTTCTGGAGTCTTAAATAGAATCACATTTATTCTCAACAACTTTGATCATTCAGTTCTGTCTCAATGTCAACATCTGACTTCTGCTCCACTTTGACCTGTATATCTATCACATGAATTCCCCTGACTATGGGGTTTTATTTAGCAGATGGAGTTTGGTTTCTCATTCAGCTGCAGCTGGAAATTGGCGATGTAAATACACAGGCTTAAATATACATTGTTCCCAGGTTAAAAATGTTTTACCTGTTAGACATTTTTTATAATGTCCACTGTACCAGTGATGGATCCAAATGTCGGACTCAGACACCAAAGGCAGATTATATTGATTATAATGAAAATATATTGAGCGGGTGATTCCTCAATGAGGATCCACGAGTGACCAGGAAGATGTGACCAGATAAGGTTGGCTGAAATTCAAGGTTCATAGTGCAAGGTTACTTTATTTGTACCCCTGGGTAGATTTGTTTTGCAGTCAAGATGATCATGTGATGTTTGCATACAACACACACAACATACAATTAAGGTACATTGGTCGAGTTTCTAGAAAGGGCAAAAAACAGGACAAAGTGCGCAGTGTTCCACCACACATCACGATAACGACATGGTTTGATAAAATAAAAAAAATCATTAAGATCAAATGTATAAAAGACAAATATAATAAAACAATAAAAACCCAGAAAAGATCAAAGTCAACAATAAATGCATACATAGAATTTAAGAGTTAGTCACAATAATAATAATAATAATTATTATTATTATAATAATAATAATAATAAATAGATAAAACCAGACCATGGAATAAATAATTAAAATAAGTGGACAAAGTGCAAAAGTGATGTACATAGTCAATAACAAAAAAATATATGCATTTTCAAGCTTGTCAATTTAATGTTATTCATGTATTTAATAGTCTATTAATCAAATATCATTAATACAAGCGGACAATACACATACAAATGTTACCTTGGAATAGACCTAACATTGTGGAATGTGGAGACGTGGGAAGTTGAAAGATAATAGAATAATAATTAAGCTGTGCTTCAAATGTCTTCAAATCTTCATTAATCTATTCGAACTAATCTCAATATTAAGAAAATGCAGTAATAAATATAGTCCTACAAATGTAAATAAATTAAAATAACACTGTTGAAGGTGGAAAGTAGAAAATAATACAATAACATAATTTTAAAAATGATATGCATAAAACAATGATGTGTAATAGTAAATTTATATACTGTATGATTAGATAATGTACAATTTAAGGCTATTTAAAAAATTTACGCTATATGATCATGTCATTTAAATCAGATTTAGATGTTGTGAAGTTCTAATTAATGTTCTTATATCTCACTTAACCTTTACTCTTAAGGTAATTATGTCTTATTTTAAGTGTGATATGTTTTGATACTTTATTTATTACTATTTCAGTATACACAATTCATAGAAAACATGAAACAAAAACATAAAAATGATCACAAGTACATTCATACAGTCACATACTGTTTACTATCCATAGATTGAATGTACAAGTCCTATTTCATCCCTGTAATTTACACCCTTGTGCTGTTGTCAGTGGAGATTGTCTAGAAAAGAGAAAAATACACTTGGTAAAATTTAGGTTTCTCCAGTGTATTCGCAAATTTGTACCTTTCTGACAAGACGCTGGTCCTTCCAGATACAGATGTAGAGACATTTGAGGCTCGTCTGGTCACCCACTGCAGGACGGGGAGCTACAAAAGAAAAGATCTGAAACGTTTTCGATGCTGCTTCCATGCATGAGCCTTAGACATATTTTTTTTCTAATCATCAGACATTGAGCCAATTTACATGCCCTGTTTAGATGCACTTCAAAAATGCCCCAGTTTACATATAATAATCCATTATTTGATTTCACTTTAAGAGCACATACATATATTATGACATAAGATGCACACTTCCCATCATTTTCAAAACATCCTGTAATAGTGTGTGATGCCTTTAGGTCAAAAACCTATTTCATATATTGTATAAGTATAAGTTAAAATCAGTTAAAATGTAATTAACTGTAAATTTATAGGAGTGAGATGTTGTCTCTTTAAAAACTCTTTGTGTTTGCTGTGTGTCATTGTTCATGGTGAGTGAGTGCTCATCTCTTGAGTGGAGCTTTGCCATATTTTCCGTTTGGTGTCGATCACACGTTCTGACAATTTATGTTTTATGTTTAATGTCCTTTGTGGTCTTTAACCTCGGATAATTTTCGTCGTTGTAAGTTCATATGTTATAAATATATATGATAGATGTTACTTATGTAAAGTTTGTGTTGTGCGAGAGAATGAGTTAATGTTGACGTTGTTTAGGCTAACGGTCTGAATACATTATATGTGTAGTCAATGTGTTCTGTATGTAACTAAAATCGTATACGTTCTGTGTGTTGCAGTTACAAACTAAAGAAACAACGAAAGTAAATTAAATTAAACGAGAACCAAACCATGGAAAGAACGCCTTGTTTGGACTCCTTTAAAAAAGTTTGTTCCCTAGCTGTCTAGCTACACAGCTACGTGTCGTGAGGACAGCACGCGGTGTTAATTAGCCGTCTACATGTGTTAGCTAACAGCGGAAAACATTTGGAACACTGTGAGAGTGCAACCCTCCGCCAAGGCAGAACTCCCCCTCCGAGTGACGAAAGCAGGGGGGAGGCCAAGGAGGTTTTGTTTTTGCCGGAGTTTTGTCTGTCTGTTAGTTAGCAAGATCACTCAAAAAGTTATGGACGGATCTTGTTCCATAACTTTTTGAGTGATCTTGAATTGATCCTGGGTTGTGGATCACTTTGAAATTTTCCATTGTGGTAAATGGAGAATAGATTTCCTCTCAATTGTTTTTTTTATTTTCAGGATAGAAAGATACATGTCGCAAAACAGTCAATTCACACACTAACAATGTCCACATCCACAATGTTTCCCTCAAAATGTGAAGAACATCAACAATCTGGACACGTGGGAAGAAAGACAAGTGACGTCCGCCTCAGTCCATCAGTTTGTCCTATGCACTTGTCCAGAACAACTGACATTTAAACATTCCTGGAAAGAAAAGTAATTTTTTTCCCCCTCATATCTTAATTTTTTGTTGTTTGTTTCTTTTTCCTCTCAATTGTTTTCTAGAATACATTTCAAAGTGATCTACAATCCAGGATCTCTTCCGGATCATCACCAAAATTTAATCATTTGTTCCATGTGACACGCTCAACATGTCAATTTTCATCAAGATCCATCCATAACTTTTTGAGTTATGTTGCTCACTAACAGACAGACAAACAGACAAACTCTGGCAAAAACATAATCTCCTTGGCGGAGGTAATGATAAAAAAAAAAGGGTCACATGTCCTGGGAGAAAACAAAAAAGGAAAGAAAAGGGGGTAAAAATATAATAGAAAAAAGGTAAAGTCACAAAAAACAAGAAAAAAGAAAAAGTGGACATTTGGTAATACTTATTAGCTTAACTGTCACAATTTTTGTTTTCTAAATGTAAGTAAAGAACATTTTGAAATCAGTATCGGCTTCAAATATTGTCTTAGAAATGTCAGGTTAAAAATATCAGCTTTGAAATATCAGTGGCCTGTATCGGTCATCATCTTAGGCTCATGTAAAAAAAAAAAACTAAACTACTAATAATAATAATACAATTGGTATCAGCACAAAAAAAAAATCCATATCGGTTGATCACTAGTGTTAATCTGACTTCTCATAATCAAAAAGCTGTTATTAACAGGTGAAGCCTATCAGATTATCCTGTTTACATGATCACTTGAATAATGTATTAATTCCAAAAACAGGATAATTATAGGAGTATCGGTATGCATGTAAACAGACTTACTTATATGGAGTCGTAAAGGATTTTCCACAAGATTTCAGGGACTACTTTAGACACTCACTCCCATTCCGTCTGAAGAACACCAGGGAGGATGAGCACAGATGAAGGTGATAAGGCCTGTCGTAAGGTTGCAGATCTGGTTCATTCCAAAGGTTCTCTGTGGGATTGAGGTCAAGGCTATTTTGTGTCCAGTCAGTCTCAGTACTGTCTTCAAAAGCCCCTGAAAGACAAATATAGTGTCCAAACTGAAACCAACTAGAAGTTCAGTGCATGTGGAAGTGCTACTGTTCCACTGAAGTACTACTTTATTGTACTGTATTTGTACTTGTATTGTATTATTTTGTTATACAATACAGTCTATTTTAGCCGTTTTTCAATAATTATGTTTTTGTATTCATATCTCTCATCAAAAAAGTGTTTATCTTGACTTTTTTTTAAGCACACCCTTACATGTGTGACTGTACAGTTATTTTTTCATTTGACATACTGTTTTAACACACCAAACCTAAAATCAAACAAGTGATGCCAACCATTTTACCTGATTTGCATTATCTCTTGTCATTGTGAAAGCACATTTTTGGTCACTGTGACCTTGACCTTTGACCTACATTCAACAAATTGTAATGGGATCTGTTCTGAATCATCTTGTACATATCCTGAAAAAGTTGGTGACAAACAGACAAACAAGTAGACAAACAAAATAATCTAACCAAAAAGAATATCCCTTTAAGGTGGCAGGGAAACAAGAATCATGAAATCCGAGTCAAGGGAAAAAAAAATTGTGACTGTTTATTACTAACAACATGTTTGACAAACCATTTTCATAATTTGAAACATGAATATAATAGAAAAGTTCAAAACAACAATTTTAAGTTTAGTAAATAATACAATTATATACTAATACTTAAATAAAATCTAGGAAATATCTCAGGCATTTTTTGAAAAACTATATTCAACAGTGATGCACAGGCTGACCCGCAGGTGATGATCAATGAAAATTATTTGTAATGATATTTAGGTTGTGGTCGGTCGGGTCATTTATCATTTGAGATAAATATTAAAAATAAACTAGTAAATACGCTTTATTAAATGAATGTCCATGAATAGCTAGAAATACTGCTGTGAAACTTGTGGTTGGTGTTGTGCTGGAGGCGCATCCACAGACTCCACAGTGTTAATTCATGTGTTGTACATCAACCCTGTTAAAACATGGACTTAAACCATTCTGTAAACTGTCTGTGACAATAAACCTGTAGATGAGGCTTGTTATTTATTACATATTGATGAAGTGATGATGTGACGGCTGGTGTTTTAACTCCCTGTCAGTTGGAGCCGTCAGGACAGGACACAAAACTCTGAGTTAGAGCCTTGATGTTTGTGACACTTGACAGTTTGACAGATGAGCTGAAGGCCTTCACTGGCACCTTTTAATATTTCATCTATTTCAGCTGTCAGGCTAAAAAACACCCATTCTAAAAATACAGGGAATTTATTATTGTGTATATAATTTATTATTATTATTATTATGTTTACAACTGTTTATTTACTTGCATCCTTATTTCTTCTCGTTTCTCCTCCCCTCCCCACTTTTCGGCTCTTTCTTCCCCATCTCCTCTCCTCCCCTCCCTTCCATTCCCCGCCCCGCCCCCCTCCCCTCCCTTCCCCTCTCCTCTCCTCTCCTCTCCTCCATTCCCTGCCCCTCTCCCCCCTCTCCTCTTCTCCCCTCCCCTCCCCTCTCCTCTCCTCTCCTCTCCTCTCCTCTCCTCTCCTCTCCTCTCCTCTCCTCTCCTCTCCTCTCCTCTCCTCTCCTCTCCTCTCCTCTCCTGCCCTCCCTTCCATTCCCTGCCTCTCTCCCCCCTCTCCTCTTCTCCCCTCTCCTCCCCATCTCCTCTCCTCCCCTCTCCTCTCCTGCCCTCCCCTCCCCTCCCCTCCTCTCCTCAGGTTTGGACCTCCATTTCTCATGCGTGAGGACAGGAGCATCTCTTGGGAACAGCTGCAGCAGAGCATCCTCAGCAAACTCTATTATCTAATGCTGAATGGATCTCAGGCTCAGGTAATGCCAACGCCCCAAAAAGCAATAAAATGTCACCCACTTTATTCTGTTCCCTAGACTCCCATGACTTTCTGGAACTTCTTTATACTAGTATATTCCAATAAAATAGCAGTATAGGCCTGAGACCAATCTGAGTTCAAACTGGGTTCCATTTGGTCCATTCCATTTTTAGTTAGAATTAATTATTTATTGACTGTTTCTATAATCCTTCATGAGGCGTGGAAATCAGCCCTTTACAAAAATATATGTTTTTGTTTAGCCCTGTCTGACCCTAAAGCCACAGAATGGTAATTTTTTTAATGTATATTGGTGACATGTCAGACTTGCTTTTCAACATTGTTGAGCATAATGTTGAAATACAGTATTTTTACCTCTTTGCCTCCTCATGAAATGATTGTGACAATGTGATTCATTCCTGATAAGAGTGAGTGTAACTGGGAGTGAGTATGTAATCATTGCACTCGATAGAAGGGGATTATGGATGTGTATGAATAGGAATAAAAAGAGGAATGTGTCTGAAAACAAAATTATTCCAACTTCATGAGCAATAGTGTCTATTTATTATATGTTAATGCAACCACTGTGTGTCAGACTGTTAGATTCCAGCCTTATTCTCTTCATCATGGGAAAAAAGCAACACAAAATATTCAGAGATTTCAAAAAGCCCCGCATACACTTTTTTTTTTTTTTTTACCTTTATTTAACCAGGAAAAGGAACCCATTGAGATTAAGAACCTCTTTTTCAAGGGAGTCCTGGCAGTATAAAATATAACACACAGTTACAACATCCAGTTAAAACATGCAATAATTCACAGAAGTCAAACTATGAAAAACAAGTGCAAGTCATTGAGTTAGTGTCCAGCACCTGGAGTTTGGATTCAAAAGCATGAAAGGAGATCAGTTCAGTCAGTTTCCAGTCTTTTAGCAACATCCATATTTAAGGAGCAGAGGTGACTAAAAGTACAAAAGTTGAATAAATAAATAAATACATAATTATAAATGTCATTAATTAATTACAATTGGAATGAAATACATAAATGTGTTATCAAATGTGCAATTCATTAAAATGCCAATTCATTTGAAGGTAAAAAAATAAATAGAATTCAGTCAGTGGGCGGGGCTAACGTGAATCTCGTCAAGTCCACTCCATTGGTCGTGTCGGACCAAGAGTCTAGATTTTTAGCAGTTGCCAATAAAGTTTTGTTTCCTAAAAGTATCCAAACAAACATAGAAGTTAATAGCGCCACTCAGTGTATGGAAATGTGTTCACATGCTCTACATCAATCATTGATCTGGAATTGATTTACCTTGACTTGACGAACCAATCAGGTGTTAAGACCCGCCCACCAACTTTGATGGACGAGGTTGACAGATAAAATACATTTATAATCCACTGCAACACAAGGACCATGAAATAATTAGTTCATTAAATAATATATGTTTTTTATTTTTACCTGAAATGAATCAGTATTTTAATGAATTGACACATTTAATAAATTATTTAATAATGTATTTATTTATTTAATTTTGGCACTTTTTGTCCTCCGAGGTGGTACAGACAGGAACAAATACTAAATGGACTGTACTTAAAGAGCGTATTTTATACACCAGTGGGTGCCCAAAGTGCTTCACAAGTCCTCACTTTCGCCCATTCACACACATTCATACACCAGTAGACGACTGCTGCAAACACACTGGTGCTGCCTGACCCTACTGGGAGCAACTTAGGGTTCAGTGTCTTTCCCAAGGACACTTTGACATGTGGACAGCCAGAGGCGGGACACGAACCGTCAACCCCTCGATCAATGAACTGAGCCACAGCCACTCACAAATGTTCATGTGAACTGAAACAATAAGAATCAACAGTTATCTTTTATTAAACTACAGATATAGGAAGTTAACAGTCCTTATAAATATAGGTATACCAGTAGTACCAGAGTATAGACTTGTTGTTTAACGAAATAAAACATGCTTTCTAGATGATGATGTAAAACCAAACACAAATATTTGGTGTTACTGTGAGTGCATCTAATTAATAGAATGAAAATCCTGTGTCCTGCTGCATCCTCTGTGGGTTGCTGATGTATTTTTAGCGTGACAATTTGTCCTTTTCTTTTATGACAAACTGTGTGTATGTTTTTTAGAGACATTTTTGAAACGCCACTAAACCCTTTCACATTAGAACTCCAAACACAACTCAGGGCCTCATCCCAACAGCTCACACATTTTGTTTTTGTTGTTGTTTTTATAATAGAGTAATTATTGTTTTTATGGTGACTGTTAATTGAATTGTACCTCCACCCACTTAAACCACACAAACTTAAATCCTCACAATGGAATACATTTATAAAACGTAGCAAAAGATAAAACAGATGTAGATATTTTATATTCAAGGGGCTTTGTTTTTTTTGGGCAGCGATTCTACAGTAGGTTCAGACACTGATCTCCAGCTCCTTCAGCTTCATGTGTTTCTCTGTAGACTGTTGAAGTGATTTGTACACCGACCATCCATGACCGCAGCTCTACTCCTGCACACATGTACACACAGCGTTCCCGCCATGTGAATCTTTGAGTTGCTATGGGAAACACCGTGGTGACAGGCAATATTTGAAGTGGCCTTATCCAGACCAGACAGCTTCCAGTTTTATGACAAGAGAACTAAAGAGAAAGAGAAATAGGATCCCCTTATTTACTGATTATTATCAGTGTTTCTTAAAGCTGGTCTGGCCAGTTCCACAACAACTTCAGCCTTGTGCTCATTTTGTAGATTGCAGTTATGTAAGGAAACATTTCCATAGTGAGATTGTTTTATTTTTAACTTTTTCTTAGTGGAAGCATCATCAAACTGTATTAATTTTGCCAATAATAAAATAATGGCACACAGTTTTAATGTTACTAAAGTACTGGGTGCAATTTGTGGCGGGGTTCATCCATTCGGGTCCGTTAGGGTCCACTGATTTTGCTGCCCGCCTGCACACTAACCCTGGATCCCACCTCAGCTGGTGCATGCCAGCCACTGTGGAGTTTCTGGGAGACCCTCTGACTAGCGTGTGCATTAGACTCCTGTGTTTCAACATGGGTTGGTGGGTTGCCGACATCGCAGCTGTCCTTTGGTGGCTGTTATACGCGGGCCGGTCCCCGTCCTGGGGATGCGCTGCGAGCCACCTTCGCCCCCAGACCCTTTCTGGCTGACCTGGAGCCAGTCGCGGTGCACCGCTGCAGAGGAAATGCGCCTGGCGGGGACACAAGCCAGACCTGAGGGGAGGTCCCGCGAGGGGATCCTCCCAGCACCAACCCAGACCCGCTGAGGTTGAATTCCTCCACTTAGTGATATGCTTCCAATCAGGAATGAGGATCATGACATCCAACGCAAGATTTTGTCTGTGAACCCCCCCCCCCCCTTGTCTTTTGTTTTGGATAAATTGCAGCCTACTAATGTGTATTTTAACCATAGACAAATGTTCAAAGCCACAGGATGTATCCCATATCAGGTAAATTCTCCAGGTTTTCTCGTGTTATATGAAAAACTATATCACCATCTAGTGGTTTGTTCAGAACATTACCACTCTAGGAGAGTGGTTTCAGGGTGTTTGTGTGTATGACGCACCCATCTACACCACTGACATGATGTTCAGGTTTTTGTGAATTGTTCAAGCACTACGCCCTAGTTATGTGAAGCAGCCACTCAGTAGAATCAACCCATTTATCAAATGTGGATCAGAATCTGTAATAGAAAATTTCATTAGGTTTTTTTTTTTTATTTTTTTTTTTTTGAGGGGGGGGGGTGTATAAGGGGGATCTAAGACAAATATATATCAAGTATTTTTCCAACATTAAGCCGGATTGTACAGTCAGGTGCAATATGTAAATTTGGAGTGCAGTACCTGCAAAACTTTGCACACATTCTCACACTTAAAAACAGTGACAGTGACAATAGCTAAACACACAGCACTGTTGTCATCATGAACACAGGAATGCATCAGTCTGCACACCTTTGATTCTGAGTCAAATGTTCAGAATACCTTTTAGGCCAGAGAAGGTGGAGAAAAAAAATACCTCTGCATTATGTGCAAGCAAATTCACATTTTCTGTGCTGATACGTGCAGAACAAATCCATACCAACATATTGTTACTGCATACTGATGGTGTGTGAGCTGCATAAATACATCATGAGTGATTTTTTTTTTTTTTTTGCTTTTCCTGCAGTGGAAATGCTCTGTCAAAAAACTGCACAAAAATATTTTTCCTTGAATTATTAAAAAAAATAAATAAATAAACAAAAATCTGAAACTGGAACAAGTCAAAATTATCTTGGTAAGATTTCTTAAAATAAGATTTTCCACATCTATTGTCTAAAAATAAGTTTCTCTTTTCCTGTGTTAGGGTTAGTTAGAATACATGATATATTTAATGTTCTATATTCAGAGACACCCTGTGTGACTGGACCCCTCTACAGTGTGGTGTAGTATTTTTCTGGTATGGGTTTGTTTCAACTGGAGGTAATTTGGTCTTGTCACAGTTTGAGTGTGTGGGTTTGTGAAATTACTCATTTAAAATACCATTGACCCTTTGCACCCATGTCACATTTATCATGTGACTAGGGGTTCGGCGCCATGGTGGACGGAAAAAGCACACAGCACACAAACAAATGAGCCAGGGATAATCTTAAGCAGCAGCTACCAGCACTAAAAATACTATTTTGCAGTTGTACTGCTAAGTGACTCACCTTCCAGAATGGCACAAAGAACACTATTTAGAGAAGCTAGCGATAGCAGAGTTATGTACCGACCCGTAAAATGTCTCCCCTGATGTGTGTACAGCTCTAGCAAAGTCCTCCACCCTATAGAGAGAATTGTGTTCCTTTAATTGGCAATCAAAAATAATGGATTTGCAATTAAAAAAAAAAAAAAACAGATTTGAGAGCAAAAGACTAATTTGCAAGGAAAAAAAGAGGATTTCGCTTATAAATCAGCCCTCGTTGCTTGTGAATTAAAAAATTTAGCTTGAAATGTCAAAATTTTTGCTTGAATATCACTCCTCTTTGTTTGTAACTGTAAAATTCTTGCTTGTGAATCTAATGAAGTCAGTGCTAATGGATGAGAAACAAGTTTGTATTGGTGGGTTTGTCCTGGCTCTAACACCGGCTTGCCATCCAGCTCTTCTGCCGTTTATCATGGTGCTTGTTTGCGGTGGAAACACAGCGTGAGATAACATGCAAAGGATCAATAATCAGTTTTTACTTTCTGTCAATAATTTTATTTTAAAATGCTAAATTGAAGAACAACAATTGTAGATGCATGTTTGCTTATTATAATATATTATAATGTGTTTGTTGTTGGTTGGGGCTTTTTGCCACTCAGATATAACAAGTGTTTGAATTGTGTTTTGTCTTCACTTCATATTCAATTAAAACAAGGGTCAATACATGTACATTTTTAAAATGTTGAATATTTCAGTGCACTGAACTGAAACTAGAAGAGTGCAGACTCTGCCAAGGCAGATCAGCCCCCACCCCCCTTTCATTTCTGTGAGCAGTGGTCTGCCCCAACTAAAAGAATAAAACTCACATGTGATACCCCCCCCACACACACACACACACACACACACACACACAGACACACACACATACCTACCTCCACTGATCGCTACCAAAATGTAATCATTTGTTTCTTGTACCAGTATCAACATTTCCTGAAAATTTCAGGAATTTTATGTTGCACACAGACAAACAGACTAGGAATCCACATGGAGCATGGTAACTTCACACATTAGATGAAATCTGTGATCTTATCAAATCACAAACGCATCATAATCATGCATTACTATGTTAAATCACTAATACATGTTGAAAAGGGCAAATCTCTGCTGTGATGATGCGAATATTCAATATGACGTCAGACCAGAAGTAGTGAGTCGATTCAGCTGAAACTCGGTCTGTTTCATCCTTATGTTTCTCCTTGTACATTCCAAATTCCTGAATGATCCATCAAAAATTGGCGACACTGGAGTGAGAACAGAGGAAATGTGCACGAACAGACAGACAAACTGTTAAAGCAACATAACTCTCTGAATGGTTTCTGTGATATTTGCAAATGTTGATGTGCACTGAAACTTGATTTGAAGAAAATGGTGAATGAAACTGAAATTGCCAGAAGAAGAAAAAAACACAATTATTTTTTTCCCTTCAAATCATTCAGCTGTAGTCTACAGCACAATCGAGACTCACAGACTTCCTGGATCCTTGTGTTGTTTATTGTAAAGTTACAAAGTTACAAGTTTTGACCTCAAATTTATATTCTGATTTAGTTTTAACATTTTTATTCATACTGGTCTTTCAGAAACTGCTCCACAGTTAAAGCCAAATGACATTGAATAGCTGTGATCCATTTGTACGACAGACCATAGTTGTCTAAATGTCCTTTATGTCTGAACAAATGACATAAACTGTGAGAGTATTATTATTGATTCATAGAGTTTAGAAATTCAAGTTCAATACAGGGTGAATTCACCTATTGAATTCATTATCATTAGTATAATCATAATACATTTTATTTATATAGCATTTTCATGACAATCAATAGTAAGTATAGAATAATACGTCCATTCTGAGTATGTGCACCTTTTCATTTGGTGGTTCAGACTCATTTTATCCATGTATTTGATGAGATCCTTTTTTCCAATAGATGTCTACTCAAAATTAATGCATTCATAATCTGAATGCTGCTGCTTACAAAGGTCATTCAGAATTATGCTACAAACAAAAGAAATATTGGAGCAAAAAATCTTAGTTAAAATACAGCGAAAGTCAAAATATTTTTTAGGCTATTACACAGACATTTTTAACTTGGATAAGTACAAAGTCCTTTTTATTTTCTACACATATTTACACAAAAAAAATATAGCAATATTTTAATTAAACTGTAAACGCATACATTCATTGAGCAATATAAATCAACACAAAACATAAAGAAAATGTTTTTTTAATGCCTAAAACTGTATTAACCAGTTCATAAAGTTGCGCTGGATTAATTTTGATTAATCATAATTAAATGTCATTTATATTTATTACTTGGACAAACTCAATGAAATGTGTTTGTTCACAGTCCTCCTCCCATTTATGTGGGTTAATTTTATTTAATTTTATTTTTTTTTTTACTTTTAATCAGATTAATCATAATGATGGATTAATCTGCATTAATGTGTTATGTGCCTAATAATAACTAATCCAGACTTTAAAGGGGTTGTATGTAGGATTGAATGTCAAAATGCGAACAGTAGAGGGAAGTCATGTACCAGTTACCAGGTCTTAAAATCATGTCCATGTAAGTTACTGCATGGTAAAGCTCTATTACAGCACAATACATTTGGAATTTAGTTTTAGGACCTCAACCCCCCAGCTCAAGTTATCTACCTGAGCTATCTACCTGTGTCTCTCACAATACATGATACTTTGATCACTTGCAAAAGGTAGGTTGGTTTTATGACATTACATGGCAAACACAAAAGTCTTCCTTCCTATCAATATTGATGGGATGGATCCAGTTGGGTGGCAGCTCTATGTGAAGAGAGCAATGTATATATATATATATATATATATATATATATATATATATATATATATATATATATATATATATATATATATATACATACAATAGTGTAGTTAGAGTTTTAAAGCTTTTAATGGTTTCGGACCAAAATAATCAGTGACTTCCTGTCCCAGTATGAACCTACCAAATCCCTGATGTCATCTGGATCTGGTCTGCTGCCAGTCCCCAGAGTCAGAACCAGACACAGAGAAGCTGCGTTCAGCTTCTACGCTCTACATGTCTGGAACAAACTCCCAGAAAGCCTCAGATGGGCTTAGACACTCAGTTTATTTAAAGACCCATCTGTTCTCAGATGCATTTGAATAACTTTTATTCATCAGTTTAGACCTGCATTCTTTTTTAAAGTTAAAGTTTGTATTTGTTTTTCTGTTGTTACCTGCTGTAATTTTTATGTAATTTTATGTAAAGCACTGTGAATTGTCTTGTACATGGCATGTGCTATAGAAATAAACCTGCCATACCTTGGCTAATATATGTATGTGCTTGTCTGTTTGCAGAATGTTGGAGTGTTGTTTAAGATCAGAGTCGTGGGAGGATCAGCATCCTATAACTACCTTTCACCACAGGACAACAGGCCACTATATCACCCTGCAGTTGAACGGTATTACACTCACAAAGACAAACAACACTATCCAGGCAATTAAAATAATAGTACATATTGAGCTTCATCCTGTGTTACACACATCAGATTCTGTTATGTACATGATCCATTTTTAAAAGATCTGCATTCGGCTGAAATTTTGTCTGTTTCAACCTTATTCCCGTCTCCTTGTACATGGCAAATATCAGAATGATCCGTCAAGTATTGGTGATGCTAGAGTGCGAGCAGTGGAAATGTGCACACACACACAAATAGTCAGACAGTCAGACAAACCAACATAACTTCGCAAATATCAGATTCACACAATTAAAAATAATACCTCTGCCCCTTCATTGGGCTGGGTAATGAACCAAACTGACTAGCAGGTGACGATGCTAAATAAGCACACATTATAAACCCACACTAATGTGCACTCAGATAAAAGAGAATAGTATCGCTACATTCAGTCACTGACTGAGGTTTTTGTCTTCAATTTAGGTAAAGCCATAGCTTATGTAGTATGTATGATATAAATGTAAAATTTTAAAACCTATTACATATTTTTAGGATTGAGTCTGGTCACTGTGGTTGGATAAAAACAGTTTTTGAATCTTTTGAGTCTTCCTGATGACTAGAATAGAATAGACTTTGTCATTGCACACACGTGACAATGAATTTGCAAAAGTTCAAACATGGAATTTCCTGGGTGGGAATTATCCTTAATTATAAGTGCTTTTCTCAGGCAGCAGGAACTGTGTACTTCTTCTAGAGCAGTGGTGTCAAACTCTAGTCCTCAAGTGCCAGCAGCCTGGATGCATTATACATTTTCCTCTTCCATCACACTTGGAACCCATTATATCATTATCAGGCTACTGCAGAGCTGGATGATGAGCTGATCATTAACTGAACCAGGTGTGCTGGAAGACGGAAATATCTAAAACTCGCAGGATACCGGCCCTCAGGGATTTTGACACCTGTGTACTAGAGTATGGAGGGGGCAGCCAATAGTCCTCTGAGCCTTTTGATGACACTGTGAAGCACTTTGCTGTGAGTTTGTGTGCAGCTGCTGTAACACACATAAATACTCACAAATAATGTTAGAATGTTCTGAATGGAGCACCGATAGAAGGACACCAGTAGGCTCTGCGAGGGGGTGTTCTTCCTCAGCACCCTCAGGCGGTGCCACCTCCGCTGGGACGTTTTCAGCAGCTCACAGGTGTTAAATGCTCCAAGACAGGTCCTCCTCAATGGAGACGCCCAGGAAGCAGAAGTCCTCCACGCTCTCCACACAGTCCCAGCTGGTGTACAGAAGTGTAATGTCCTTTCTTTTCCTCCTGAAGTTAATTCTTGCCTCTTTCATTTTGGAGGTGTTGTTCTCCCTATACCACACCATCAGTCACTCCACCTCATCCCAGTAGACAGTCTCATCACCTCCAGAGATAAGTCCCACAAACATGGTGTTGCCCATAAGTTTGACGATGGTGTAACTCTTATATGTGGGGGTGCAGTAATGGGTGTAGAGGTTGAGCGGGGGGTTCAGCACACAGCCCTGTGGGGTGCCAGTGCTGAGATTGATGGTCATGGATCCATAAGGGCCCATTCTCTGACAGCAACCAAACAAAAAACTCCTGTTCCACATACTGGTAACATGTGTGAGACTCAGGTCCATCAGTTTATCCATCAGTCTGTGGTTAATGATGGTCTAAAAGGTGGAGCTGTAATCCACTAAAAGCAACCTGCTGCTCCAGGTGGGAGATTGCTGCATGGAGGACTGTGGCCACAGCATCTTTGTGGATTTGTTCACCCTGTAAAGCAAACTGGTGTACATAAAAGGTCAGTGGGAGGAATGATGTAACGTGACCCCATACCTAGCTTGACCTCACACTGGGGTGAGGTCAGGCATCAGTGAGACTGGTGATGTGGGCTTCCCTGGGCAGTGGGCCTATGGTAGAGAATTGCAGCCAGTCTAGTTGTGCTGTATTTGGAATAATTTCATCTCATTTTCCTGCCATCACACAGAATTGCTCTTAAAAGCATCACATTTCCTCAAGAAAAAGTCAAAAGGGTTCAAACTGACTGAGGCAGCAATTACACAAGGTAACATTAAGCCCCTCTTGTGAATCAGGTTATGCACTGTCTTATAAAAGGCTTCAATGTATTTAATGCATCAGAAATTTAATGATCTTAACAGAATTTCACTGCAAAGAATTTAAACAAATTAATTCAAGTCAACTGTGATTTGAGGTGGAAACTAATTTAAACTGATTCAGCCCCTTTTCCACTGCAGGAACTTTACGCCATTTCCACTTAAATAATACAGGAAAAATTTTGCCCTCAACCCCAAACTTCCCCTGGATAAAGATCCTAGTGGGGGGTTAGGACTTTCAGACTCCACACATACATAAATGTATTTATTCCATTTTTACAAGATATACTGGGTTGTTTTCCCAAATGCAGTCTTTTAAGGTTAAAGTCAAAACAAATCCAGATTATCATGCAATATTTCAAAATATATTCCAAGGCACACTGTAGGATTTGTGTGAAAATAAAATGACTTTATATCTCCATGGCAACCATTAAATTTTCAAAGGGCTTTTTCACTTCTTTTGTGTGTTTAAAGTTGCTTTTTGATGGATGGTTCATTGATTGCAGTCCACTTGAGCTGAATACACTGTAATGCACAATACTCACAAGACCTTGGTCTTGCTGAATGCGTACAAAAGACGTTAAGTAGAATCTCCAGGAACAGGTGTAGTGGAAATGCAAACCTCGTAGTTAACCAGAAAGACTTTTACCCAGTCAACCAATTCCTGGTAATAAACTACTTGAAAGTATTGGGGGGGGGGGTCAACTATATTTTTGTTCTAAATAAATAAAACATTTATTAATACTGGTTACCAAAAAATACAACCCTATGTTATCATGGAATGTAGGACATTTTGGAGAGCAGGACTTTTCGGACAAATCATATTTTCAAAAACAAACACCATAAATGTATGAATAAGAATAAGATGCGACTTGTCAACTCCTCCAAATTTAAGTCGACTTGTGCTACGGGAGTCAACGTATCACCTCATCAACATTTTAGTTAATGTCCTAATAAGCAGATCACCAAAGTGTGGCCCTAATCAGACCTCGGTGGTTTGTCACCTGGGGTAAATAAGAACTCATCATCACTGAGGTAACTTAATAGTCCTCATAACTTTGAGCAGTTATTTGAGTTAATGTTGCTCACCAATTTAAAGCATGTCAATGTGCCCAGATGCGCAAAATGGCAACCATGCTTCTGTCAGTCTGCCTCAGGGCAACTGTGGCTACAAATGTAGTTTACCACCACCAGAGCGAGCATGTGCGAGTAAATGAATAATGGATCACTAATGTAAAGCGCTTAGGGTGCCTTGAAAAGCGCGATAGAAATCTAATCCATTATTATTAAAATGCAAACAGGTCAGAACCATTAACACACTTCTTAGCTCACTATGGAGATAATCAGTACAAAACGTGGTGGAAATAAACTATGCTTAGATGGTTTCATGTATACTGTGTTGTCTACGTCCAAGGTTAAGGATGAAGTCTCTTGGCGATGTGTTCAATGTGAAGCTCATATCAGCTGCTTTACTGAAAAAACACCAAACAGTTTGAGAACCCCGTTCTTGTTAAGGAACATGGCCCAGCCTGTCCACACCAGACAGGTGTGGACAGAGATAGACACACAGAGAACATAGAAGAACCTGGATAGAAAATATTCACAATAGTTTCTAACAATTAAATTCAAATGTTCCAATAAATGCTATAGTGTAAATATATTTAAACACAAGTACATAAATGTGGCAATTAATAAGAGCCGGTTCTAACGACAACTCTACCAAATTCCTTCACTATGACAACGGACCACAAGCAGATGAATGGATAATCGTCTTCGCCACTGAAGAATACCTCCAGCATCTGGCTGAAGTTCATTACGTTCATTAATATGCACTGTCGTCATCAAATAAACAAAGATTAAATGAATGAAGATCTGTGGAGAGACTGGCAAAAAAGAATGGGTGCCTGGATCGTCCTGGTGTCTGTTGTGGTAGGAGGAACGCGACGGGGGGCGTGTTCCATAGTTAAATGAATGTTGAAAGAGAACAGGAGATGGAGAAATCATCATTTCAATTTTCATAAATGAAATGGAGCAGAAGGTAGATGAATTATGGATGAGTCATGTAGTGAAAATGTCAAAGGTTGGAATTGGAAAGGGGTTGTACTTCCTAAGTTAATGTTACTGCAGTATATTTTGGCAAACCTCTTGAGCGAAATCTTCCCTTTAAATATTCCTTTTCAATTCTACTGTGTCATGATGGGTGAAGTGGAGAGAGGACTCCAATGCTCAGTGTTGAAGGGAAATATTATTTAATAACAAACAGCACAGAAAGCAGACAAAGACATAGATAAGACCAAACAAAACCTGGGGGTAGATCAGCCAGAGTCCGTGGTGGTGAAAAATGTCAAAGTTATTGTTGCAAGGGAAATTGGCAGAGTGTCCGGGTTATGGAGGTGACAAAGCTGAATGGCCCCGCACCGTCAGCTGCAAGCTCGCTCGCTCTCGTCATCTGAACCCGCTTTATCGTCACTAGGGTCACGGGGGTCACTGGGGGCCTAATCCAACTACAATGGGCAAAGGCGGGGTACACCCTGTATGAGACGCCAGTTCATCTCAGGGCTGAGCATATATAGACAAACAATCACTCTCACATTCACATCTATGGGTAATTTAGATTAACCAATTAACCTATCAATGCATGTCTTTGGATGGCGGGAGGAAACTGGAGTACCTGGAGAAAACCCACACAGACATGGGGAGAACATGCAAACTCCACACAGAAAGGTCTGGTGTGGGAATTGAACCAGGGTCCTCTCGCTGTGAGCCAAGAGTGCTAACCACCGCACCACCGTGCCGCCCCAGCTGCAGGCTTCATTGCTTAAATATTGCAGATCAGCAACGACTTGAAGCTTCGCGGTGCAGGGCCTGGTGTATCTGGAGAGCACTGGGGTAAAGGTCACTGAAGGAAAGGTCGTGACACACTGCAGTGGTTTCCAAAGGAAAAACTACAACATTTGTGCTGCTTTCCAAATACTTTTAGATTCAACTTGTAGACTGAAAGTATTGATGGTGAAAAAGCTTTATTTAAGCCTGATCAATGTTCCCTGGGCAAAAACAAAACTTCTACTCTACCATTAAGTAAATCTTACATTTTATTTGGCCTCTGTAATTAAAATGCAGCTGGTGAATACAGACTCTCCAGACCGTGCTGCTCTACAATTTCTCTGGAGCTCAATCTGCATCTTAATAGATGATCTGAAACCAAGCATCTAACATATCACACAGGTGTTGTTGCAGTGTATGAATATACACTTTAATATGGCATTTTTTTGTACCTCACTGTTTGTTTTATTTATATGTTTAATGCTGCTGTTGTCATGAAGCAATTTCCCAATTGTAGGATCAATAAAGTACTTTTATTCTATTTTATTGTACACACAGACTTCACACATATTGCACAACATTGAGCAGGTACAATCTGCAACTGTACCCTGTCTGAACAAAAGTAAAACATTGAATAAAAAAAAAAAAAACAGAAAAAGTGAGTAAATTGCATTTCATTCTGTCTTGTAGGGCTCTGAAGTTCTGTGGCCCTGGCGGACCTCCTCATGTGAAACTTGTCATTGAATGGGATCACAAGACAAAAGAATGGTACGCACTGAATGAGTTTAAGAAAAAATGTAATTGTGATTTTTCTGGTAGATGTTGCGATTTATTACATTATACCATTCAATCCCTAAATGCCATAAATAGTGCAAAAATAAAAAAAATAGGTCAAGAATTGATTTCAAGGCCCAATGCCATTTTTATTTTTTACCCCTACTCCTTGCTCCCTACCCCTCCAAACAGAGCTATAAGGGGTTGAAGAGCAACTCTTATGAACCCTTATGAATTGGGACACCCCTTCAACACTCACCTACATCATCAGTTTGCTCTGACAGTCGTTACGTAACCAAAATCGACCGATTAACTCCATGTTTACGTAAATAGCCATATTTTGTCATGTGTGTTTTATGGAGAAAATTACCTTTACACATTGCGTGTTGTGACATTGCGACAATACAACACTTATCACAACTTAAAAATAGTTAATTATAGCAAAAATACTTACATTTGTGTACTTCTTTTGTAGATACCACCATTTTTAAAAGGAATCACATTGTATTCTGGGAAATTCCTTGTACTCCTCCGTTTGGAGTCTGCCACTGTAAAATCTCCATTTGAAGGGGTATAAAGCCCTCCCCCTTCGCTCTACTTCTCTGCCTTAATGTAAATTTGGACACCCCTACCCCTACACATGGACACACAAAATGGAGAAGAAGGGGTGAAATGGGATTGAGCCCAAATGTACAGTAGTCCCATTTATTAACAAGAAACATGCTATACATACCATACGTTGAGTCTATACATAGGCTCAATGGCATTCCTTTATTTATTCTTAAAGCCATGGGTGCATATGGGGGGGTCCTCAGATTCAGATTGACCGGACCTAACTGACCCCCCCCCCGGGTCAGTTAGGTCCACAGCACTGTAAAAAAAAAAAATACAGCTTCGATAATCCCAAAATTGTGTTGTGTGAAATCACGATTTTCAGTCCAAAATGATAGATTGTTCGGCCCTATATGACTCACTAATAGTCATTTTACAGACTTCTTCTGAATATACTTTTTGAATGTGTGTCTTTCTTTCACTGTGGTAAGATAAAGACAAAAGCTGTATGTGTTTGTGTGGGCAACAGTCTGTTTGGGAGCATTCAAGAAGAGGTGGTCAAGGATGCAGAGAGTGTGAGAAACCAGCAGCAGCAGCACTTACAGCAACACAGTTGTACCCTGGATGAGTGCTTCCAACTGTATACCAAAGAAGAACAGGTGAGACTGAAGCCAACTTTCACCAACAAACAAATCAAAGTTTTTTTCCATTATTACCCCACCTGCTGAAAGGGGAGAGGGGCATTGTTTTTGGTTCAGTCTGTCCGTAAACTAGAGAATCAATCTCCATTAAATTGTCAGAAAATGTGCAAGGTGGTCTAAAATACATCCTGTTAAAGTTTAGTCAACGTAGGTCATAAGCCAAGGTGACAGACAGAAATAAGGAAAATCAGGTAAAACGCTGGTGAGGATTCGGGGTATGTTGTGCCTGGCATCACTTTTGTTGATTATAGGTTTAATGTGTTAAAACAGTGTCACATGAAAAAGTAACTGTACAGTCATATAGGTGAGGTTGTGCTGGAAAGCAATGTTACCAAATATGCTATTCCATATTAGCCAATGGATAAGGGGGTTGTGGGGACCTGGTCGTCATATGACTGAAGGGTCAGTGGTTCAAATCCTGGCTCCAACTGTCTATGTGTTGAAGTGTCCTTGGGCAAGACATTGAACCCTAAATTGCTTCAAGTAGGTCTGGCAGAACCTTGTATGGCATCAGCTGCCTATTGTGTGTGTGCGTGTGTGTGCGCATGCGTGTAATTGTAAAGCGTTTTGGGCCCCATTGCGGTGCATAAAATGCACTACATAAGTTCACTACATTTACCAATATTTCTACACAATGCTTGTAGGAATATACTAATGGTAGAAATTCACATTAAACAAGAACATCAGCTGAAGTCTTATCAAAACGTGTTTTTTTTTTTTGTTTGTTTTTTGTAAAATAGAACAACTCCAACAACACCCACTTAAATGTTTAGCCTGCAACAAGTTAACAGTCTTAAACCACATAGGAATAATTCCAGAAAATAGACCAGACCAATGTGATCAACTTTGCAGTGCTGAGCTAACATGAAATGGATGCAACAGCTTAAAGATAGTTATGGATGTGGCCCACTGATGCACAAATATAACAAAAATCATCTCATTACCTCCTTCATTCTTCTGACCTGCAAAATTGCAACACAAAAAAATGATCTAAAGTTGTGAAGTTAGAATGAGATGTTGTTCATTTATCGGTTTTATTTATTTTAATATCATTCACAGTGAGATAAAACACAAGTAAAAGATGTAAAGTAAAAAGAGAAAATGTAATGAAGAAAGTTTGTATAAAGGTTGAGAAGACCATAGGGCATTTTTGGTGAAAAGCAGTTCTCCTTGAATCAACAAAGGACATTTTCAGAAGCTCATTATATAGACCCACATCGGCCTTCCACAGAAAGAAAAGAACATAGTTATGGCATCTTTAATACAAAGCTCTTAGTGAAAATTATATTATACTTTTGAAAAGACTCCACCGAGGCAGAGACATTTCTGTCACAATTTGTTGATGAGACAGTCTCTGTGGAAGATGAAATGAGTGGTTGATGTCTTCAGGTGCTAAAAACATTAAAAATTAATCTATCTTAAGTCCACCTTTTCTATTGGCATGCTGTCTTTCCAGTCTCTCTTACAAAAGAAATGTATTCAATGGATTTATCCTAGTCTTAGTTTGTAAGATACACCTGAAAATGTTTGAAGTTTGACTATGTTCTGTCAGATTGAGTATTTATTATTTTTGTTTTCATACATCTATATTATTTGTGTACAATTAAACTCACTGCACAAACAAAAAAATATAATGTCACAGAATTAACCACTGATTACAAATATTGTCTTACTTTTGCTCTTTTCTGCATAAATTTATATGAACGAAGCATCAGCTGTCGGCTAATTTATTATTTTGTGTTACATTGAAATGATTCTGACTAGAAACAAATGCCCCAGAGTTTATTAGATTAGAGTCACAGAGTTTAAGCTCCTAACTACTAGATGACTTTTCAGGTTTCCATTGTGCTGCTTTGTATCTTAAAGCTCCAGGCACCTACGTGACAACACACACACACACCTCTCCACTCTTGACACAGATGGACCACAAAATTGTCCCCTAATTACCCCTAATCTTCTAATATAAGACTATTATACAATGATTTAATTTTGTGTTAATTATATTTGTGAGATAAAGATTTATGCAACTGTTAATTTGCATGTCCACCTTTGTGTATTATAAGACTATTATACAATGTAGGTTGTTTTAGTTATCTTGATAAACAAAGATGTCCACCATTATGTAATATAGGAGTGTTCTATTGTTCATAGCAGGGAAGACTGAGAGTGACAAAATGAAATAAATACATTGTTAATTATATATGTCATTAATTAATAAAAATTGGAATGAAATAGATAAATGTGTTGCTATATTCATTCACATGCATTTGAGGTAAAAACAAACATACATGTTATTATTTCACAAATTAATTAATTATTTCATGGTCCTTCTGTTGTAGTGGATCGTGAATGTATTTTATCTGTCGACCTCGCCCATCAAAGTTGGTGGGTGGGGCTAACACGAATCTAGCCAAATCCACTCCATTGGTAGTGTCGGACCAAGAGTGTAGATTTTTAGCAGTTGCCAATTAAGCTTTGTAATTAAACAAAAGCTGTATATGTGTGATACCCAAATATTGATCTCTCTCTCTCTCTCGCTTGCTTTCTGTGTGTGAGTGAGAATGACAGAATCTTGTTGGGGAGGGGCGTAATCTATTTGTGACCCTTGGTTTTCATTCTGTGGCTCGACACCACAAATTACTCTATGTATGGAAAACACTGATTGGCCAATATATCTCTATAATATCCTTTTTATAAGCCAACAATATCAGTATTGGCATCTACCTCAAAAATCCCACATCAGTCGGGCTCCAATAGGTGTGCTATGTACTGGACAAATGCCTATTATGTAAGAAAGTCATCGGAGCACACTTGTTTCAGGAGAAGAAAATATGTTTCCTGGATAACATCTCCCCAACATATCATTAGTACATCCTAACAGTGACGGATGGTTTCCTTTTTCTCTCCCAGGGGATGTCTATAGTTATTTCCGTCTTCAGGAAAACTGTATTTATTTCAGTCATTAGTTCAGTTAAGCAACCGAAGATGATTTCACCAATAACTCAAAATGGTAAAACAGCATATCACAGTGAAATGCTGTTTTACCATTGAAATTTTCACTGCACTCAAAGGAATTTAAAGCCTGAAATATAAATATTTTAATTTCACACATAATTAAACCAATTTTGTGATTTTGTGTCTAAAGAAATGAAGATAAAAGATGAAAACAGTTGAAAGAGTCCATGGAGCCTTGTCCATGCACATAGCAGTGGTAGACGTTTTCTTGTGGCTGCAATCACAACAGTAATCATTATTGTAATTTGATACTTTTGACTGTGGTTAAGTATAACAAGCTCAGTTCTTGTAAAACATATTTGGAAGGAAAATACAAAGCCACACTCCCATTCTGTGAACTCTTGGGGTTATAGTGTTTTTGAAAGTGACTAAAGATCCTCATTGATTCTACAAAAAAGGATATGAAATACAAAATATCCTTTATTTTCTTGAATGGTTTCTCAGGTATGATTACAATTTCAAAGAAAGGCACTGGCTAGTTGCAACCTTACAGGAATGTAATAATGATAATAAAATAAATAATAATAACAATGTATTTATTTATTTATTTTATTAGTTTATTTCAACAGGGACAATGCACATCAATCAACATTTCTGTAAATGCACCAGTTTTAGCTCGAAAGCTAGTTTTCAACTGTAGTCCCTGGGCAAGGTGTAAATTGCCAATAATAAGAAAAAACAACAACAATCATATATCTAAAATCAAGAATACATCATACACACACACTTTTCAAGGCATTCAAAGCGCTTTACATTATTATGTAGTGATGACTCTTTAATAACTTTAATTTCTTAACAAGGTCAGAACATGTCCATAGTTGTTTTTGTAATATTGTTTATTGTTTAGATCAGTGGTCCCCAACCTTTTTTATTTCCGTGGACCGGTCAACGTTTGACAGTTTTACCATTTTACTTTCTTTTTCTGGGAAGTTGTAGGCTTTTCTTCTGTCTTTTCAATGGGCTTTTTCCTATTTGAAAATAAACTTTCCAAAGACTTATTTTGCTAACACATGGGTTAAATTTTTGGCATTCAAGTGATAGAGATGTAACCGAGAAAACCTGGTCGTTTATCAAATTAAAAGATTATTCAGACTGTGTTATATAAAGTCTTTGATGTCAAATGTATGTATCAAAAGTAATAGTAGATCATGCATATATTCACTCTGGTCAATACACAGGGTATGCTGCTGTAGAAGGACTTTAAATGAGCTGCTTCTTATCACTAGTTTTGAACTCAGTTTGTCAGTGATTATGAAAATGTGTATATTAGGGGGGTTTTTTTGTTAGTTTTTTTAATGTAAAAATAGCAATGATCCCCTACACCATGGATGTCAGAATACACAATTTTGGGCCACATGTCAATGTCCGTGGTCCATTTATTCTTTGATAGCTCATACACAATGTCAAGTCCAATTGTCCTTAATTTCATGTCATTTTTCATGTTCTCACTGTGTTTACTGCTACACTCTGTCATGTTGTGTGAGGTTGGTTTTCTTAAAAGGATGTGGCCCATCAAGTCATATTATTTGCTACTTTTTTTCAACAGGGGAAGAATATTTTCACAGATGTATCACATGTTTTAAATACAGAATATATTTTCTGACTCCCTGATGAAGGTCATTTATGCCGAAACGCGTTGGGGTTTTTATATGTTTTTTATTTGATTTTATAGGTTTTTGTAACCAGGCCAGTTTAATAAAGGCTTTTTATTCTTCACTTTTAAGAGAGTGCCTTGGAATTTTTCTTTCTTTTTACAGAATATATTTTATTGAATTCGTTTTCCATTCTGCAAAATGAACAGATACAAGCACTCGTTCATCCCACTGTCAATCACACGAATTTCATTTCATTTTCATTTGAGTTGTTTACTTCGCATGAATGACAAACATACAAACGAAAAGGATTGGTTTGAAGCCAAGGCTTATTATGAGCCAACCCATTACAACTAATACATTTACAAGTAAACATAGTATTTGGAAAAAAGCACCTACATCAACTAAAGAAAAAGAAACGAGTGATGAGAATGAAGGGAAAAAAACAACAAAAACTGAAATATGAAAGAAGTTATTAACTTCAGATAATCTATCTATAAATACACTGAGATATATGAACTCAGATCAACATTCAAAACACAAATTAATAAGCAAATGGCACAGAATGGGCAGGAACATTAGAAACGTGGTGGAGCCTTGACCACATGTGTTATGTTTTATGTAGATGTTGAATTGTTATAATTGTTACCATGATTTTTTAAATTATATTATTATTATATTTTTAGGCTTTTATTAATTGTATGTTTTTATTAATGTATTTTAATTAATGCATTTATTGTGGGTATGAATGTAATGAGTGGGAGGGGGAGTGGAATGTCCTGTCTGCAGCAGACCCCGCTGTCCAAAACTAATTTCTCCCTAGGGAGACAAATAAAGATACTTTGACTTTGACTTACTCTTACTGGAGTCCCTTTAAATATCAATACAGTTACAAAATAAATACAAACAAACTACTTTACAATTCACTGATATCATGAGCAAGCTCAAAGTTACTACAAGTATCCACAAATATAATTAACTTGTTTGACTGATTGGTCGACAGCTTGCCCCAGATGATGCCTGGAAGTGCCCCCACTGTAAGCAGCTCCAGCAGGGTATGGTGAAGATGAGTCTGTGGACGCTTCCTGACATACTGATTCTTCATCTCAAGCGCTTCCGACAGGTAGGCAACCCCAACCACACTTCCAATGTTGCCAGAGCTCGGGCTGCATTTACTGATGTATGAAAAGAGCTTCAAGTTTGGAAAGGAGTCCAATACGGCTTCATTCATCTGGCCAGACTCTGGAACAGCCCCACTTCGTACCTATGTCACTAATATTACATTTCCTAGTGATTTATGTTAGTGACAAAACAGTTTTCCGTTGAACTTTACATACTAATATTGTTAATATAACTAGCCTAGTTCTGCTGTCATTTCCTGTACTAGTGCCCCAGCCTCTGACAACAAACAATTCATGCTGGGGGGGTGCGCACAGGTTGGTTTGTTGGTAAATATTACACAGAGTAATTTGGCAATGTAACACTATGCAATTATTTATAACTGTATGAATGTGCTCTGCACACAGGTGGGTGAACGGAGAAACAAGCTGTCCACCCTAGTGCGTTTCCCCCTGACTGGATTGGACATGGCCCCCCATGTAGTCAAAAGGAGTCAGAGTATGAGGAACCTGAACCTGGGGGCCTGGCCCCCCTCCTGGAAGCAGTCCTCAGGCCAACATCACCAGCCTGCTGACTTGACCCTTCCCCATGACTATTTATACGACCTCTATGCTGTGTGTAACCATCATGGAGGAATGCATGGAGGACATTACACTGGTATGAAACACTGTAGCTGTGATTACAAGTATTACAAGTAGTATTATTGATGTCAGTTACAGACTGAACCAGGAGCCATAGAATCCTAAAGGTTAAGTGTGTTCAGTTGAGGTTCAGTGGTAGAAGTGTCATTGGGGTGGTATCATATAGCTGAACAGTCAGAACTCATACAATTACACATAACTGTTGTCATTGTGATTAAGTCAGTTTTGTCTTTGTCAGAAGTCTGTTTTGGGCACTTGTAGCGTGGGTCAGAGTGACATGGCCTTCCACTACACATTTAATTTTAAATACCTTTATTTTTGTTCTGTAAAAAGCAAAAACAAGGGTATTTTACTGGCAGTTCTGAACACACATATATACAGGAACAACCACTCGTGTGTTCTCACATTTTCACTCAGAAAAATAATACACATCTGAGCAGTAATTATGTCTGTTAAACACACAGAACAATAATAAACAATCTGAGCTGTAATTATGTCTCTTAACATTGTCACACTAATAACGTTTTGTCTCCGGCCTCGCGCTCGCTCGTGGTAACTAGGCTACCCGCGCTACTAGCTAGCCATTTTTCCCGTCTGTTACTTGTTCTGAACGAGTAACGCTCAGAAACAACACCACACAGTTGAAACTTAGAACTATAACCCTCCATATAACACGTTCACCAAACAACTCCAACACTCCCACCTGTAAAGAGCAAAACAAGGGTATTTTACTGGCAGTTCAGAACACACAGTAACACGAGACTTCCTCTGCCTTTGACCACAGTGTAGTGAACGCGCCCTCTGCTGGTCGGAGTTAAATACTATACACACACACACACACACACACAATTCTCACTATACTCTGAACATGAACTGCACTAAATATAAATCATGCTAAACATTCAAATTATGACAACACTAGAGCTATCTCAACCCAACTATCGCTCTGTATGCCACACACTGCTATTAAGTTTGTACATCCACATTCTTCTCTTTTTGTGGAATGATGCAGAATTCTTCACACATTCTTAAATAACTGCCATATATGCAAAAGTCCTTGGCCAACATGACGTTTGTTGATTTAGTTATACAAAGTTATACAAACTACATTTCTCAGTTACACTGGAAAAACTGTCCTTCTAAACGTAAATTTTTTTTTATAAAAAATAAAAAAAATACAATATGTTTTTTCCTGAATTATGCACAAAAAATCTGCAGATGAAAGATGTGAAAATTAATTTTTATAATATTTCTGAAATCAGATCTTCCAGATCTATTGTCTAAAAATCAGTTCTTCTATCTCACTGAAAAGTTACTTTTGTCTTGAGATATTTGGACTGGAAATGAGAAATACACTTAGTAAGATCTTGTTTTTTTTCAGTGTACTATATTAACATCCCATCTGGATTTATGTGAAGTAGGTACACTAGCAAAAATCTAAAGTCTACCAAGTGTATTTTTCTCATAAGAAGTATTTTGGATTGCACTTTTGAAAACACATCCACACCGTTAAGTGATTTGTTCTTTTGGTGCTGTCAACAAATCATTTGAATATGTCTTATAGCTACAAAGTGTTGACATCTGTGCACAAATCAGTCGACTGAGCAATTTCGCCCTTAGTGCCAGTCAAAGTAAAAATGATTTAAAACACATCACTGAGTATTTGCTTGGCACTAGGCGATACATTTCTTTGATAGGAAATGGTAAAGAATGGCAGTTTTCTGAGATTGTTCCGAAGGTGAATCATGACTGTCTCATGTTCTCAAAACTGATGACAGAGGCTGCTTGGAGAAAGTACATAGATTTTCCACACGTTGCCTTTTCATGACAGAAAAACTGTAAGAAACCACTAAGCAAAGAACGCATAATATGTTGAAATGGGTTTTAGAAATATTTGTCTGACTTTTATACAATTTAATTTTATAGCACTCTGAATCTATATCAGAATTTGAAAAGCTGATGAGTGAAAGGAAGATGTGTTTTGTGTGTGTTTGTGTACTATATGTGGACATTATGTTATAATTATGATGTTAATGTTCCAAATGGTGGAAGAGGAAATTGGGTTGTAAAATCATATCTACACACATATATTCTTCAATGAATACTGTGATTAAACAAAATATTTAAGCATTTATAACTGACCTCCATACCAGCTAGTGATCAAATTGGCACGTTTAAAGGGGTCTTTCAAGGCCTCCTAGGATCAGAACTTTCTATTCAATATCTAAACTCACTATGGCAGTTATTACAAATAGTCAAACACTTGCTTGTGGAAGTGTCAGTAATAACTAACCAAGAGTTGGAAACTCAGAAAAAAAGGCAGACACTTGTGACACTTGCTGATCCTGAAATTACATGTGAGAGAAGATGAAGTGGGAGGACAGGTCAAAGAGGGATGGCGACAATTTAGTAAATTGACGTATACTTTAAATAAATACATAAATAAAGCAACAGGCACTGCATGAAAAGACCTGGATTATAGCTGCATACCTCTCACACATACCATTTTACCATCAGCTGCGGTGGTGAATAATCCTCTGGGTGAATTCCAGAGGACCATTAGCATTTTACACCTTGGTCCTTATGCTAACACTGGATTGGTGATTTTACACTCTGTTGGCCCTACTCCTATTGGTCAAATGTGTGAGGAAGAATTTATGTTATATGAAATACGAAATATTTGGTTTTAACATACTTGTATGATGTTGGGAAAAAAATTACATTGATTATGTTGCAAGTCATTTTGAGCCTTTCCTTTTAAATCCACTCAAAGCAATTAAAAAATAACAGGTTAAACCCAATAACAACTTTATTTTAGATTATATAGACATTTCTAAAACATACATGCATACATTTTTTAAATTACAAAACTAAATTTAATATCTATTTCACCAAGCTTTTATCTTCACCAACACTTCTGATTCATCTTCATCATTGGAAAATTAGATCATCAATAACATAGTCCTCTGTCTCTTCTTCCTCTGCATCAGTTTCCCAGTGATAAAGCCTCTTCAAGAATAAACTTTCTGGAGCTCATTTTTGGTGCGTTTGTCAAAGAGATGACATGAAAAAAGTGGACAGGGCGAGAAAGTTCCTACTCTACACACCTGGTTCTGAATGGCTCTTCAAAAGAAATCAAAATAAAGCACATCAAAGGGAAGTGTTTATTTTAGATCTGAGCAGCTATTTACCCACATTAAAGTGTCTGGGTCAAAATGATCCATAACATCATCTTTGTTTACAAACACTACACAGACACTACACATCAAAGTGTTCAGATTTCACACACAACTTCATGATCTTAGATGAGGAAAAGTCACAAAATGTAATGAAGAAAAATAAAGGATAACCTGTACTTTGGTCAATTCAGAAACTGAAATGCGTCAAATTGATCCTTAACATAATACAAGGGTTAAGTGTACATCATTTATAGTATAAACTTATGTACTTGTAATTAATTCACTATTATATACCAAATTAGAATGATACACTTGCGTTTATTTTATCATTAAGAATCAAAAGTACAACATGAATAACATGCAGTAATAAATCCAGGCATCCAAAAGCAAGAGCACTAATTACTGTGCATTGAAAGCATCCACTTTAACTCTTCTGTGATGCAACATATTTTTTTTATCTGCCTAAAAATGTCCTTGAAGAATGCCACACAGTGCAGACAATTTTATGCTGCAAAACTGGAGCCTGCATGACCCACACAGGCTGTCCATCCATGACTGCATCCTCTTACTCCTCACATTAGCAGTCTTCCACAGTGCCTCTTTATCACTCCGGACCACGACGCCTCTTGATTTGTAAAGCTGCAAAAGTCCAAGGGAAACAGTTTGAGTCCTGACACTATTAGATATAGAGAAGTCAAAGAAAAGCACGAAGAGAAGGGGTCTTAACTTGCTCTTCTCTTCCTTTGTCTTTCATGTTGCATTTCCACAACATGGTATCGGCTCAGGTACCACGTACTATTCCTTAAGAGCATTACTATTACAGATGCTATCGTACCTGGACACCCCCAACCACCAACCAAAGACAGAAATGTTTGAGGGTGGGGATACAACTAGACACAGGTGACACACATCAGGACAAGGAACAATCAGCACACACATGCACAGCACGTGTGTGTTGCATGTGCAGAATGTCAGGAATAATGTTAAAGCAGAATTAACTATTTACATGGCGGAGGAATTAACAAATTCAGGATTAAGATTAGATTAAACCAGTGACTTTATTCGGAATTAAGGTTAATTTGGACTTTCCCACTCCTTTTCGAGGACAAGAAAAAAAATGTTCTTGACCATTTTCAATGATGTTTTGATGATTATTGTGTGCTCGAAATAAAACTGAACTGAACTGAACTATCATTTTCAACTGGAATTAGGCATTTACATGGCCAACTTGACGTGTAATTAACTCTATTCAGAATTAAACAGGAATAAAAACTTGTGCAAACAGGGCACATGATGAGCATTTGAAAGGTGAAGTCACACCAAGTCAAGGAGACTCGTGAAATCTGTGTCTTGCAGCAGCTTGTTGTTACACAGCAGAATTACTGGCCATATCCTTTTTCCTGCAAACTCCTGCATACCAACATTTTCATGTCGTAATGATAAGTGAGTGAGTATGTCATACCACTGGAAATTGGAGTCTCATTTATAGTGAGTGCCTGATGCATTTACTGTACTTGCATTGCTTGGATGTTATTTCTTTAGGATTTGATTTTGGGCATGTTTTCTAATCCAGCCTACTGTAGGAACTCGGTGGATGCGCTTTGGTACAGCTACGATGACAGCAGTGTAGACCTGGTGCCTGAAGAAGAAGTGTGTACTAGAGGAGCCTACATCCTTTTCTACCAACGACGCAACACAATTCCCCCATGGTCAGCCAGTAGCTCTTTAAGAGGTGAGAATAGAAAGATGTGCAAATGTTGTAATCATGTAGCATTTCTTGTCAGTACAAAAAATATATATAGATTTTGCAAAGTACATTTTCCTAATTTCTAGTCAAAATATATCACCACACTTAAAATAAGACTTTCAGGAGCCACATTTAATCTCTAGTGGGTCACACCAGTAAAACAATAGCATAACAACATGTAAATAATGACAACTCCAAAATTTTGTATTTGTTTTAGTCCAAAAAATATCTATTAAATTATGAAAATACTTCTTTTTTTTAAACTATCCAAACTGAAAAGATGGGAACAACCTAAAAAACTCAAATTTCTTAAGAAAAATAAATACAATTTTAACAATATTATGCCTCAACTTATCATTTCTACATGTGTATTATGGATCAGATCTACAAAGACACTTGACAGAAACGGAAAAATTGTCAACATCTTTAAACATTTCAGATTCTTCATATTTGTTCAAGTTATTGTTTGCACTAAACAAAGAGAAAAATTTGAAGTTGTCATTATTTATCGGCATAATGTAATCAACAGGGTTTTTTTTAATACTTTATTATACTGGGAAAAAAATCTAAATGTTAGTGTATTTTTCGCATTTCTAGACCAAATATCTCATCACATATTTGTTGATAAGATACCCCCCACACACACACACCAGACTAAAATACCTTGTGTTAATGTCTGACTAAAAGTAGACTAAAATGTTGAGACTTTTAGTCAACTAAAATATGACTAACAAAAATGATTTGTGAAAGACTAAAAGTGACTAAGAAGAAGCTTTGACAAAAGACTAAGACTAAAATGAAAAATAGGGAACAAATTTAACAATGAACTCCACCAGTTCCTTGGCGGAGCAGTAAAACATAATCACCTAAAGAGTAGCTTTTCAGCGAGATATGAAAACCTAAAAAAAAAAAAATACAAAATTTATCTTGAAAAACATATTTCAACAAATCTTACCAATATAATTTTAATTTCTTCCACACATCCACATCAGTATCTGTCATAACACTACCAACACTAGGCAGAGGCAGAGTAGGTTAATTTTTGTTGTGGGCTGCTGATAAAATGTAATTATTAGAAAGCATGGTATCACTTTGGTTCCAATTTAAAGTTAACATTTATGTTTTATTTCATTATGAATTAAATAAATGCCAGTGAGCAGATACTATTAATGCTATAGAAAGGTCAAGGCCAGTGCATTTCTCATAGATGTGAGTGTCTTGACTATATAGTGGAAGAAATGTCAATATGGCACCTGATAATGCCATAATGTCCTTTTGTCTTATATTTAGGGTTTATTTACTTTAATTGTTTTCCACTGTATGACCTGTTTTAGATAAATATGGGATTCCTTTATACATCTATTGTACAAACCAATTCTAGTAATAATTTACAGTCAATCATTGTACATATTGAAAATCAATATATCAGTAACAGTCAGGCTGAGAGTTTTGTACATTTGTATTTGTGTGTGCATGTGTACATGGTAATTAGGATTTGAAGTATCTTAAAAGAAATTAAACTGTACATAAGAAACTTCTTTAGGAGTCAAAGTATAAGTTACTTTAAGGGTATGGAACTGCAGAGACTGAATAATACAGATATTGAATAAAACACTAGATTTACTTCCAAATAAGTACACTTTTTAAAGTTACTTTTATTTATCATTTTCATGTTTTTTTCTCAAAGGAAGCAGAGAAAGAAAAGATTAACAGAGATTAAAATATGTATATGTATAACCACAGTCGAGGTAAAATAATAATGGATATGTTAGCCATGAGCATAACCTTGCAGAATGCATTCAATTCTTGTTTTCTCTTTTGATATGCACACATAGTGTCATGAGGGGTGTGATGGAAGGATTCAGATGCACACTGTTGAAAAGAGAACAGATTTTGCAATTCAATTTTATTTATAAAGCCCCAAATCCTAACAAAGTCGTCTCACGGGGCTTTACAAAAAACACAATCAACTACAGAAATAGATAAAAGGTCCCAAACATCCCCTGTCCTTAGAACCTCCTTCTCGGTAAGAAAAAACTCCAAAACCCAGTGGGGAAAAAAGAAGAAATCTTAAGGAGAACCACACTGCAGGAGAGACCTACTCCCATGGACGGACAGGCTATAGATGAACGTCCATTTGTAGATGAAGAAGGGGGGCAGGTCCATCCACCAGACAGGTGAGGGAGGAGGTCTGGGGTCAGAGGTCAAACAGAAACCAGAACAACAAAAGACAAGTGAATGAAACAGAACCACAAAAAATAAAAACCTGGGGTAGATCAGGTTTTTATTTATTTATTCTTTATTTATCCAGGATTGTCCCATTGAGACCAAGTGTCTCTTCTTCCAGGGAGTCTTGGTCAAAATTGTGATGACTGAATGTCTGGGTTATGTGGGGGGGGGGGGGGGGGGGGTTACTACTAAACGGTCCCGCACCAGCAACTGCAAGATTCACTGCTTAGTGATTAGTGATAACTTGCAGCCACCTGGTGCGGCCCAGGCGAAGATTGTCTAAAGTAGGGATAAGGTCATGTTGATGACATATCCATTATAAATATGTCACTAACTGAATTTATTTTCTGACTGTTTCCTTGTTTAATCAGCTCTACATGATATACAATTGGGGTTGCAAATACAAAAAAACATCAACTTTCTAGAGTGCTACCTTGAACCACTTTTGTGTCCCCACCAATGTCAAAATAAAACCGACATCCTTGATACATAAGATCAATCTTTGTACAGTCAAATACAGCTTAAAATTAAAAGGATTTTAGGTGTAGCGTGTGTTATTTTTACCCATCCACTTTCTAACATTTATTTCCTGTTTTTTTATGAGGTAGTGACTCACGGTCTCAGACTAAGTGGACGTCAATGACAGTGTAAATCACCTCAAATGCAGAAGGAAGGAAGAGCAGCGGTCAGAACGTTCTATAAAAATTCTTTAATATGCAGCATAGAACAATGTAGTGACAGTAATTGCAGGTATCAACCTAAGCCTCTCAAAATTGTACCTTGCATACCGTGGCAACTGGAAAAAGGCTTATTCTTTGTTCACGGGAGTTCACTTTGATAAGAAAAGACATTTTGACATTGGGTTTCATTGTTTTTCAGTGAAGCCATTTCGACACCAATCTGCTACATTGACAGTCCTGTCAGATTCAGCGGAACAATCTATTAACGTATACATTTAATGTCCAAGACTATTTCGGTCTCGTCCACAAGTCACTTTCTCCTACCCCCTCCTTTTTCATAAAACAGCAGATACCAAGGTTGTTCATTATAAACTTCAAAACAATTCAAATGTATGTGCTCCAAGAAAAGCTACAGAATAATGGACAGAAAATACTGCACTGTGTTACTTGCCCACACATTTCAGCTGTTGATTCTTCTAATACTAGATAGACAGACAGACTTTATTGTCAATCACCAGTGGTAGAAATTCTTCTTTGACAGTGCCATATACATAGCCTAGTTTGGAAACTGTACCATGTACCACTAACAACTTGCCTCAAGTTTTATAGTTATTTACAACACAACCTGCAAAAGTGGGAATGGGTGTTGATGGACTCAATGTCAGAAGTATCAGAAGGATAAAAACAACAAGTGTGATTGAAAATTGCTTCCTTAATACTACTCTACATTCATTCTGATTTACTGTTTTTACGAGCTCTTTTTACTTTTATCGCAGGCTCCACAAGTTCATCTATGTCAGACCACTGGCTCATCCGGTTAACAGGGGACAGTAAGAGAGGAAGTCTGGTCTCTAGATCTTCCACTACCTGCCCGTCTTCCATACCTGACTCTCCAGAGTCTCCTGTCTTCCTTGAGAATGATTCTAAAGAGGAAAAAGGTAATGAATCACATCCAAAAATAAATTATAGCTGGAAAATTACTGAAACTTTAAATAACAAAGTAAATAAAGTTATGTTTTGATTTTGCTCCTTTGTCTATTTCCCATCAGTCCAGTCACACCACATTTGATTGGAATGCATTTAGTTATAATTAATCATCATAAATATAAAGTTAGTGCCATAGGATATGATGCCTTCTGATGGATTGTGCTTGTCTTCAGATTGTTGAATCTAACAGTAATAATAAAAGATTGTCTTCTTTACAAAATATTTAGGGGGGTTTGAGAGCAGGCCTTTCATCCGGGGTCTCCAGGGCCGCAGTGTGAGCATGAGAACCCCCAGCAAGTCCAAGGACACCCTGAGCAAAGTGCTTCCTCTGCGCTGGTCACTTGGTTCCAAAGACAGACGTAAACCTGACCCACTGCCTTCCCCAGTCCAAGACCCTGCTCCTGTTGAGTTGGTGCAGTACTTGGAATCTGGCAGACGTCCTCGATGCACAAAGGATCCAATAGTGGCGCTCATGAGTGGACCGCCCGGCACCAGAGAATCTGCTGAAGGCCAAGCGCCTGACCGATCTTCTAGTGTTGCGAGTATGAGCCGTTTGGGTGTTGGAGAAGTGGCACCAGAGTCTCCCCAGGTCCCTCAAGGCCAGAGGAGGCCATCGGACAAGACACCCAGTTTGAGAATCAGGAAGAGCAACCATGCAGCTGATGAGGTCCCCACCGTAAGCAATAGTTCCAGTAGTAACACTCTAAGCAGGAGGAAGGATTCCAGGAAACAGAGCTCCTCCAAAGACAGTGAGACAAAAAGGAGACCGAGTGCTGGAGTTCAGCCCAGCTACAGCACTCCCAGCCTTCATGATGGGACACTAAGAAGACACAAAGGGGAAAAAGGGGAACGGGCTGACCCTAGTACAAATGAAGGAAATTCAAAGCCCAAAAAAGGTGAAGTGCCCAAGAGCCATGAGGGACTTCTCTCATTCTTCAAAGGTAACTTCCTGAAGAAAGACAAGGATTCAAGAAAGTCCAAAGAGGGTGATTCAGGAAAAGGGGGAGGTGAGGTCGGAGGCAGAAGGGCCCCTTCAAGGCTATCACTGTCCAATGGAGCAGCAGGAAGTGGAGCTGGGGCAGAGGGGGGCAGATCCAATGGCTCAGGCTACGTAGGTGATGACATCACAAATGGGAAAGTGGGCCGAACTACATCAGACATCAAACGCTCCCAGAGCTCTTCCAACATTCCTACAAAGGCAGAGCAGAGCATGCGTAGGACGACATCTTTGCATCGTAATGGGACGTCTACAACCCCAGCACAAACCCGTAGCCAGACAGCAGACAAGCCTTCATACAGCACCCTGCAGAGACCTCGTTACAGCACAACCTCCCTGGGACGCAAAAGGACAGTCCCCGAGTCCAGCTTTTGAAATTGAGATGTTAACATTTCCACACACACAAAGCCTTTTGTGACAGAAAATGAATGACGTCCATTCTCTGACATCAAAGCAATAGCTTTGAATTTGCAGTGACACACCATGTCGCTCCCAGACAACAAGTGGAGCTGGAGTGGATTCACCAGGGCAGTGTGAAAGCAAATAAAAGCAGCAGCAAATGAGATTCTATTAATTCTGGGATAGAAAGAAATGATGTGATCGATCCATCAAATAGCAAAGGCAGTCCATCTCTATTCTGATTTCTATGAATTAAAACAAGTGCCTAAGCAACTTATATGCAGTTTAAACCAATGACCCTTTGTCAGTTTAGCACTGGAAACATGAGGTACATGCACAATAACTGCAGTTATGTCTTTATTATGTGTTGATATGTATCAGAATTTTTTTTTTATTACTGTTTTGGTTTCCTCTTAATATCAACACACTGTTTTTTTTTTATTATTTTGTCAGAATGTATTTTGCCTATTTGTGGCACTTGAAGGCTATAGTTTATGTGTGATATTAATTATATTCAGTCCATTGTTAAATATCCTATACTTTCCTGGGGCAGGGCAGAGTTTTATTTCCATGCATCTCAGAGTGAATGTATTATTTCTTTGATGACAGACATAGTAGAAAGAACAAGATCCATAATAGCCGTGACTGTTCATTTGGAGATCATCTGTATTCCATACACCCACTGACACAGGCTCTTTAGTGTTGTTTGGTAAACAGTATATCCAGGTATGGTTGTGCTGTTATATACCATATTTTCCAGACTATAAGGTGCACCTGACTATAAAAATAGATGGATCCCATACAGGAAATTTCTTGGTTATGAGAGCAGAAGAGCTGCAGTAACAGGCGCCAAACAAGATTCCATTGAATACAGAACAGAATACAAGCACATACAATAAAACATACATACATTCTAGACACAGTAAAATGTGGAAAAACGTGATGAGACTATAAACTGAACCCACACCGTTTCCAATGTTTCACCACCAATTTAGTGACAAACGTATCCCTCAATGGTAACTTAGATTACATTAATTTTATTATTTGGTATTTCACAGTAAATTAAATGACACACAGTCCCTCCAAAAACCAGTGCAGTTTCTGCCTTTATGGCGTCACCATCGTCTCAGAATTCACAAATTACAGTACAGTACAGAATGTAAGCACGTGTATTAAACATACTCAGACGTCATACGGTATAGACAACAGTACACATGGTCATATAATAGAATTTTTTGAAGGAATTCAGATAAATGGGAGAACAGAAAGAAAAACAGGGGTCAGAGGCAGACTTAAGTCACTGTTATAGGAATATCTAACTGCAAAAATAAATGTAAAAAAAACACCAAGCTGACAAAACACTACTTCTTGCAGCTACTGGAGGTTATGAAAATGAATTACGGTATTTTTAAGAACATCTGCATGTTTTGCTCTGAATGTACTAACAGCAAAATACTTCACAAGAATTTAATTTATGAATAGAGCCAGAGTTATTTTAAATATGTCATCCATTGGAGATGCTGAAATTCTTTCAAAGCCCGACACCAGCATCTTTTCTATTTGATCAGTGATGTAAAAACAGAAATCGACCCCTCACTAACCTTCATAACCTTCACCAGTTTCAATCTATTCAAATACAATGATTTCTGGCGATGTGTTTTCTATTCAGATTTTAAAGTTGCTTAGTGTCTCGTTCTGCCACCTTTGTTGAAGTGTACGTTTGAAATGAAAGTTGTAAAAGTTACCTTTTTCTCAGAGTGCAACATAATCTGCTATTTCTAGATAAGGTTAAAACATAAAAAGACGGTTTTACATCTAATACCATGGGGTTTTTTTTAATTAATATAGTCACATTTAATTGTAATGCAGTCATACAGTATATTTTACTGTTAATTACTTTTCACCAAATCCTTCGAGTCCTTTGTATTTGGTATTTGGGTAACCTTGGTAACTTTGAAAACTGTTAGATCAGGGTTTCACAACCTTTTTTTTTTTTTTTTTTTTTTTTAACCACCCACGACTCATAACATCATGAGCCTCGGGGGAAGGTGTTAAATTGAAAACCGGGCAAGGTAGTCAGTTATATAGTTCTGTAAATAAACCTGTGAGAATCATTGAGCACCTGCTTGGGGGGTAATACACTGCAGTTTATTAAAATGTATTTCACAATCCATTGAACACTGATAAATTGATTGGCATCTCAAACTGATATGCTCCCTAAGTCATCTAAAAGTAATGTGACAGATCTGTTGTTTTTTTTAATAATGATGCATTTTGTAATAAACTGTCCCAATGTATTTTGAAAGAAATTTAGTCACAAAATGCACTTGCAACTTTATTTTCTTGAAAATGCAACAATTGTAAAGCATCCTCTATTTAATTGTATTTAATTTTCCTTTCAAGTATTTGTAAAAAGCGAGTCCTATTATAAGTATCACTGTATTAGATTAGCAGTAGCAATTAGCAGCTAATCAAATGTTGCATTAACAGAGAATATACTGTAAATTCTAGATTTTTTAGGGGAGAGGGGGGTTGTTTGAGGGAAATTTTCAACATGTTGAGACAGTTTATTATGAAATGTGGCAGTGTATTACAAAATGTGGCCTTATTACAAAATAAAATAACAAAGTTAGTACATTTTGGATGTTTATTATAAAATGTGGCTCAACAGGACCTACATGATGAGGATGTGGTGGGTTAGATACCACTGGATAAAGCTGTGAGAAAGTAAAGGGGGGAGGATAAGTATTTAGTCGACCATTAATTGTGCAAGCTCTTCCCCCACAGGTACACTTGAACTATGAGACAAGATAATAATAATAATAATAATAATAATAATAATAATAATAATAATAATAATAATAATAATAATAATAATAATAATAATAACAATAACAATAATAATGATAAAAACATCCAGAAAAATCACATTGGCTGAGTTTCAAAGAATTTATTTACAAATGACAGCGGGTAATACATATTTGTTCAATGACAAAAGTTCATGTTAGTACTTTGTTATATAGCCTTTGTTGGTAATGACAGACGTCAAATGTTTTCTGTAAGTTTTAACAAGGTCTTCACACACTGTTGCTGGTATTTTGGCCCATTCTTCCAGACAGATCTCCTCAATGTTAGTGATATTTTGGGGCTGTCGTTGGGGCAACACAGATTGGGGGGAGGGGGGTGGGGTGGTGATACAACACCAACTGAGGCTTTTTATAATTTGCTGTAGAACTTCCAGAACTTCCTAAAGTGCATTTGTGTGAATAGCTGCAGAAATGTGCCTGGTTGTACTTGTTAAAAAACATTGTACAGAGGGAAACTGAATAATAGTGTCCCCTCCGATCCCTTTGACACTGATATTGCAAATATTTAAGTTGTCTTTACTTAATTGTTAATTTTTAAAGAAGGTGCCTGAGACTCTTCTAAAGGAGAGTGTTGAGTTTTGCTCTTATGCCCTTTAAGTATTTTTAAAAGGTGTGAAATGAAAAAAAAAAACATTACAATGATTATTAATCTTGTTCCAGACAAGGTCTAGTTATCACTCTAATTTATAATGTATTACAAATCTGTTTTTAATCTGTATTATATTCTCTCCTCCTTTCCTTTTTTGGAATATTTCTCTATATTTGAGAAAATGGACAGAGACGGTAAACCAGTCAAACATAATTTCTAGATCGAATGAGGAAGAATCATGCTCAAGTCACATGCTACGGCCACACCAAATGCGAATTTCTACGTGTACGCTTGTAACGCGTCACCTAAACACCCGAGTTTGGATGCTAGATAATTCACGGCCACTCTGAACACAAAACGTTGTACAATTCGTGGGCACTCCAAACGTGCAACGCCCAACTCTAGATGCTGGATAAACACAGATAAACAAAATCTGTCCCTCCATTTCAGTCTGTCCTCAACTATGGCTCAGATCACATGGGTTACTGCTCCATACCTGCTCTGGAGATCCCATACCTCCAAGGGCCAGACACAGTCGCTTTTGGCTTCACTTGATCCTACAAAAGTGCCTGCAGGATGGGGAATACCACCACCTCCTCCAGGAACTCCGTCTGGATGAAGTCCGCTTTCACCTGTATTTCAGGCTCAGTTTTTCTTTCTGCCTCCTTCCAGGTCAGTCCGAGCGTCATACATCATTCCGTCATGACGTTGGCAGCAGCTCGACGCTGATTGGCTTTCATAGCACGACGTTACGCAAATTCGCCTGAAAAGTTCAATATTTGCAACTACAGTGTTTATGTGGAGACGTGCAGCTCCAACGCCCGGCGCAGAAACTCCTCCAATGTGCCGTCCTGGGTGAATCTGTGTCCAAACACGTCTCTCCGTTGACTTTGTGTGTAATCTCGACACGTGAATATGAAACTTCACGTTCGGTGTGGCCGTACCAACAGAACAACACGTCTCATCTCGTTATCTGAACCTGCTTTATCCTCACTAGGGTCATTGGGGGCCTAATCCAGCCCCTGTATGAGTCTCCAGTTCATCTCAGGGCTGAACATATATCGACAAATAATCACTCTCACATTCACACCTATGGGCAATTTAGATTAAACAATTAACCTATCAGTGCATGTGTTTGGATGGTGGGAGGAAACCAGAGTCCCTGGAGAAAACCCACATAGACATGAGGAGAACATGCAAACTCCACACAGAAAGGTCTGGTGTGGGAATCAAACCAGGGTTCTTCGGTCTGTGAAGTTGGAGCACTAACCACTGCAACACCAGAACAACACATATCACATTTATTTATTGTTGTGTTCATAAAGCAATAATTGCTGAGCACTGAACTTAGTGTAGGTTGTGTTCGTAAGTTCATAAATCCAGGTGTGAATTCTCAAATGTCGATAAAGCTTTCAGACTTTTGAGAGTTTTCAACAAGTGAAGCACAGAAGCTGTTATTTGCACATTGTTGGCGACATTAAAACATGAACCCACACTTACTATAGAGACTCCATTTTCTCTTTTCATAGGATCAAGTTATGGGTACGGCTTTGTTTTTATTGGCACTTACTGAGGCGGCTGACCGCAGATTACATTATCAAACTTATAATGGGTTTATAAAGACTGCTATTATCTATTTTACTGTTGTCACAGACTTGTCAAGCTCCTTTTTAAGTGAGAGATAGAGTTGTTGCAAATAATTTAACTATTCCTTTTGCATTTTTAAACTCTTATACTGGGTGTAATATATGTTTTATAAAAGTCAGCCAGGATCACAGTGATGCTTTGTTCTTTGCTTGACTGATTTGATCAACCTTTAATGTGGAATTAATTTTGGTTCTGAAATTGAATAGAATATTTGTTTTCACCAACACATCATCATTGCCAGTAGCCAAAGCTGTTCATTAGAATCTTTCCTGTTGACTCGCCTGAACAGCTGAAGAAGAATAAACATACACTTTTGTTTGCATAGATAAAATAGCAAATCTCCTCTCATTTGACAAAATAGGGGTTTAAATTATGACGTAAAGTCTATAATGCTTTCTTAATGTGTTTTTCATGACTTAATCCCCGTACACTCAATGTTTACTCTGCCAAACTGAGCACTTCTGTGTTCACACATTTTACGTAGAATGTGGGATAAAAATATTTTTATATGCAAATTTTCTACGTTTTATAAAAGATTCTGTGGATATATTTGTGAATATACACAAAGAGTTTATTGTGTGTGGAAGAGAGTGAACAAACAAGCATATTATTAAGCCTTCGCCGCGGACCACGCCGATGCAAGGTCTATTGTTATTATTATTATTACTACTGGATTTGGATTGTTGGGTGCAGTGATTTGATAATAACATGCCAAGGTATCTGAGAGAACTATCCTGGATTATACAAGGCTCTGCATAAAGATGTGACAAATATGTAATCACTGTAAAACACCATCTTTTGCCTGAAGTATCTTCTGTACATGATGTTATATTGTTCTATTTTGCAATATAAAAATAAAAAGATGTTATTTATGAGTACAGGCTTTATAAACTTAATTTCCACAGTAAAACATGGAGGGGGATGGGGATGTTAATATTGTAATGACATTTTATTTTATAAATATGGGTACAAAATCCAAAAAATCCACCCATATTTGGAGAGTTAGTGTATTCCGTTATTTTTATTTGAGCAGTTCATCTTAAAAACAAACACAAAATAAAATTACAGAACAAAAGAAACAAATGACAAAATAAGCATTTCAGATTCACCACTCCAAAGGACCTATTATTGAAGTAATGTGTCCTTGGAAGTGTGCAAAATTATTCCATCCTACTTGGAAAAGGTTTGGTTTTGGTAGGTGGTGAAAGTACTCACATTCTATACTTAAGTAGAAGTACAGTTACTTGTGTGGAGAAATACTCTGGTAAAAGTAGAAGTACTGATTCAACTCCTCTATTTAAGTAAAAGTTGTTGTTTTTTTAAAAGTACAATTTCTCAATTGTAATAAACTACAAAAGTAAAACTGGATTTTTTTTTTTCTATGAATGCAATAATACTGATTTAACCAGAAAAAAAATCTCAAAAGTATTCAAAATAAAGCCTTTAAAAGTGAGTAACTGTGTAGACAATGTTTTTGATCAAGTCACAGTTACTTGGTTTTGTTGCTATGGGCAAGAAATTTAGGAGAGGAAAATAAGTCACAATACAGATAAACAGATAAAAAAAGTCATCATGGGTTATAGATATGAGATAAAAATACATAATTTTGAGCAAAAAAGTCAAAATTGTGTTATAAAAAGTCAAAATGATTAAATAAAAAGTTATAATTATGATATAAAAAGTAAAAATTTTTAGATAAAAAATTTATAATTATGATATAAAAAGTCAACATTTTGAGATAAAAAGTTATAATTATGATATAAAAAGTCAAAATTATGAGATAAAAATTCAAAATTGTGAGATAAAAAGTTATAATTATGATATAAAAAGTCAAAATTTTGAGATAAAAGGTTATAATTATGATGTAAAACATCAAAATTATGAGATAAAAAGTCAAAATTGTGAGACAAAATATTAAAAATGATGAGATAAAATGTCAAAATTGTGTTATTTGCAGTGCGTATTTGTTATTTTTTTTAAACAGTTTTGGATTCAATGTGTACCATGTCTCTGCTGGAGAATCATCCTGAATATTCAACATGTTATCCAAACATACTCCTTTTTTGAGATTGAATCAAGTCGCTCAAAAAAAAAAATGTATAAAGAAAACCTTTCCAGTTGAAATATTTAGATTCAGAAATACTGAATAGGAGGTTACATAAAATGAAAGTGAAAAGTTTTCTTATTCTAACACATATTGATAAGAGTATAAGAAAATAAATTAGAAAAGTTGGAGTGCTGACAGTGACTCATAACCCCACGTTCAGATATGGTCGTGTTTAGTTTCATTTGCTGTACTCTAACCATAGTCCTGTGCTTTCTGTTTCCTCTGTGTCATCTGTTATTGAACGAATGTGTACAATAGAAGACTGAATAATTCTGTAGACACCCTTTGAAGCTCTGATGGTAGATACATAGTCTGTTCTACACAGTAAATACACCACTGTTAAAAATGCAGTGTCAAACTATTTCATTATTATTATTATTATTATTATTATTATTATTATTATTATTATTATTATTATTATTATTATGTTATTCTAACAATGGACAAAGTAAAATTGAACAAGGTAACTTCCAGTGTTGGTGAAAATAATTGGAGTTAACAGGTTTTAGAATGTCAGTGTCATATATTCAGTGTAAAATAAAGTGATTTTCTCATAGTTAATTCAACACCGATAACGTCCACTAGTAATGTGTACTGGGAGCTCAGCAGCTGATAGGAAATCCACGCAGAGAGTCATAAATGCAGAACAAAAAAATAATTGGTCATTCATTGCCTTCTCTGGACGAGTTGGCAGGGGTTGACTTTTGAACAAAGCCAGAAACATTGTCCATTCACTGTTTGAACTCTTGTCCTCAGGAAAACTCTACAGGTGTCTGAAAACCAGAACAAGCTGATTTAGGAAGATACTTTTTTCCAGAAGCTGTAGCTACCAAAGCATTTTAGCATTTTGTATTTTTAGTTCTACCTTTTTAACATTATCATTGTATTTATTATATTTATTACATTACTAGGTGTGTATGTGATGCATGAGTGACCTACGCACTTAACTGGAGCAGCTTTCAATTTTGTTGGATTTTATGTGCAATGACAATAAAAGCATTCAATTTAGTTTAGTTTAGTTTTCACTAAAAGATGACAAATACATAAGCAAGTATAAATACAAATAAAACATAACAGTGCAAGGAAGGCTAAAAGCTTAATATGCTTATAGGGAGCCTAAGTCTCCGCCCCTTCCGGTCGGTCCACTGGGCCTAAGTTTGGAGAAATTGCCTTCGTCCTGAAAGAAGGAGGTGAAGCTCGCCAAAGTCACAGCCATTTTTAAAGAGTTTGATGGTGAAGCTTGGTGGTGACGTCATATTTGTGAGACGAACGTTGTAGTCCATTACTTACTCTCACATAAAACTTAACATAACTTTTGACACTTGTCCAAAGTGAGTGCTTTCTCAATGTGAAAATGTATCTTTAAAATTCACAGACATCATATGTGAAAACCGTAGCACATTTCAAATGGGACCAGAAAATTACTTTTATACCTCCATTGACTCGCGTTCATTTTTTTATGTCACTTAGGTCCCATTGCCCGGAAATCGACCGGAAAAAGAACACGTCACTTAGGCTCCCTATATGGAGGCCTCCCTTCATCAACTTAATTAACACTTCAAATAAATCAAATGAACAAAAAATAACTTAAATAATAAGTAAATAAAACAATAAAATAATAATAATAATAATAATAATAATAATAATAATAATAATAATAATAATAATAATAATAATAATAATAATAATAATAATAATAATAATAATAATACAATAAAGAATTTACCATTACTTAGTATGACACATATGCTAGAATTAAATATAGAAATAGTAAGCAATTAAACAGTATTCACATAGTAAAGTCCGGACCAAGGTTCGGACCAGAACCTTTTTTTGCCTTTTCACACTGTACTTATAATCCAGACTTTATTTACAGTCTTCATTTCCACTGTATTGAATCAAGTGAACGTCATGTCGTCAATGCGTGTACAGCGTGCGTCTCTCTCTATACTCGACCCTGATTGGTTAGTAGATGAGCGCGCTACACTGTTGCAGGAAATGGACCCAGTTACTAGTTTTATGAGTCTTTTCTAATTCAGTCTTTATAGCATCATCCGACCAAATTTCAATGAAATACCTGCTTTCCTCATCTACCCATTTATTCCCGCGACTCGTGCTTGGACGTTATGGCAAGCCAAAGTGTTCACATAGCCGCGCGTTGTGTTTATCATATCACGCGTGCCAGAACGCGTTCTGGCATGCTATCACGCGTTACATTACGCGTTCTAGCACGCGTTCTGACACGCCACCACGCGTTCGGGAACGCGGTCTAGCACGCGCAATGGCACGCGTTCTAGCACGCGTAATGGCGCGCGCAATGGCACGCGTTTTCGCATGCGTCATGGAACGCGTGCTAGAACGCGTGCTATATGGTAATGATCTCCTCCCACTGATTTTCTCCGCCAATTAATTTCTAGTGCTTCCAGCCAATCACTGGCCAACACAACGAGTCCAGAATAGCTGAGCACTGATCTTACCTTCACAAACGAAGTGCATTCACTCAATGTTTAATTTTTGCTAAATATTTTGACTTTTCCTTCATCAATCTACTTTATTTAACTTGTTCAACTTCAGTGTGTCTATTCTTAAGGGTTTGTTTATTGTATTTTAATTCTTATTCTGTTGTGCTAATCTAACACATGAGCTGGCTGTAGGTTGCATGTTTTGCCACTAGATGGCGAAGTAAGACGATAGATGATAGTAATGCAGTTTAATCTTCAATGCAAGTGAAAGGTGTGAAACAATAGAAGATGAAATATGTCAGAATCATAATTCTTTATTTGTCCATCCACACGTGAAATGGATGCGACACTCCCTTAAGACCGTGCAAAGATGCAAAAAGCAAAATATAACAAAACAAATATACAACTATACAACTTACAAATATAATAATATACAAGATAAGAAAGACTATAATAAGAATAAGTAAAGTGTAAAGTATAAATAAGAATATAGAGAAAGATATGGATAAAATATACCCCGGAGGTAATATAAATATGAACATAGTTATGCATATTACTATATGCATGGTTAAACATCAAGTGTCAATTTCAAGAGTACAACAGAGAGCAAGGGAGACCACAGGTGTCAATGGTCCTGTCAATCACACCTATTACATGTTAAATTAAAAACTTTAAATCCTGAATGTACGTCTGTGAATTATACTTGTCCTGAGAAAAACTGTAACTAAGTGTATGTGTGCAAATATTATTGTAAATAGATCTCTATCCCATATATGTTTCTCTTGTTTCACCTTCTTGATGACAAATATAACTATAATAATAAGGTTAAACGACAACATATTTTACATAATAGTAATGATGGACATGTCCACAGCACTGCTTCAGAAAACTATCACAACAGGGTCACATGATACAGATGAAATTATGTCATTGAGCCATGAGCAACCATGTATATCTTCTTATATATTTTATCCCATAATTTCATCCTTCACCAAGTGTGTCATCTCAGCCAATGCAACCTCGATTGACATATAATCAAAATATGACAAATCAATTCACATTTTGCTTTATTTATTAATAAAGTATGAAACGGCATCTCACTTTATTTTATCCCTTTTGCATGAAACCTGAAAATACAATAAACAAACCCTTAAGAATAGACACACTAAAGTTGAACAAGTTAAATAAAGTAGATTGATGAAGGAAAAATCTAAATATTTAGCAAAAATTAAACATTGAGTGAATGCACTTCGTTTGTGAAGGTAAGATCAGTGCTCAGCTATTCTGGACTCGTTGTGTTGGCCAGTGATTGGCTGTAAGCACTACAAATTAATTGGCGGAGAAAATCAGTGGGAGGAGATCATTACCATATAGCACGCGTTCTAGCACGCGTTCCATGACGCATGCGAAAACGCGTGCCATTGCGCGCGCCATTACGCGTGCTAGAACGCGTTACAGAGCGCGTTCTAGCACGCGTTACGGAACGCGTGCTAGAACGCGTGCCATTGCGCGTGCTAGACCGCGTTCCCGAACGCGTGGTGGCGTGTCAGAACGCGTGCTAGAACGCGTAATGTAACGCGTGATAGCATGCCAGAACGCGTTCTGGCACGCGTGATATGATAAACACAACGCGCGGCTATGTGAACACTTTGGCTTGCCATAGGACGTTGACTAGATTCCGCGCACGTGACTGTGACGTAATTGGTCCGATAGTCCGGACTTTCCTAAAAAGAGCTTTCATACTGTGCACCAGCGAACCTTGGTCCGGACTGAGACTACCTCCTCAGCTCGGACCAAAGACTCGGTCTTTAGTCCGGACCAAGGTTCGGGGGAGCATTCACACTTGTCAATAAAGTTCGAACTTTCCTGGAAAGTCCGGATTTTCTGAGTGCAGTGTGAATACACGTTAGGAAAATGTGGGGTTGTTCCATCATCCCTCATGTATCAGTATTTGATTTTTCCATTTTCTTTTGTAAATAAACTCCAAAAACTCTACATGACTGACATATGCTTTAGAATCTTTTGCTATTGAGAAAATGTGCATGTGATTTGATTATAGTATATTTCTCTAAAGGTGAAATTATATTCCACACAGAAGCGCATTTCATCTGATATCAGACTAAAGAGAGCTTCTGATGCGGGAAAGAATCTCATTCAGCTGTGTTCACTTCAATTTATGAAGCGTTACTGGTATAAATATTCTTTATCTCTATATTATCTGTTGGTTATAAATAGCTACTTATATACAAAATACAAAATTCTATTTGTTCATAATATATCTATGAAAACAAATGTATAAATATTCTAAAATTATACAATAATGGAGTAACTATACCATAAATATAAACATAGTAAACATGGATGATAATAATTAGTAGCATTTTTTGGATAATGAAATATGTATTTGTTATTCACTACATACATTATATTTACATGTAGCGGGCTAAATACAATCTATGTTGAATGTTGTGATGCTGCAATTTAAATTACAAAATAACATTATTTCACATACACACTGTTTTATTTATTTATTTGTGTCAAAATCCACACAAGCTCAGACCGAATAGTACACAGCATTTTTTTTTTTTTTTTTGCCCGTGATAGAGGGCTGCATATATTTGGATGTGAGGCTTTTGGTTTTCATTTCAAACATGGAGAAAACATCAGTTACACCAGTTTCTTATCCGTATATGACAAGAATATAAGGGTTTTTTTGTTTTTGTTTCAATAACTAGAGCAGTTTCTAGAGGTTGTATAACAGTACATTTCATATGTAGGTGCTTCTATTAAACTGGGTTAATTTTGGTACCTGGCAATTTAATCTCTTTTTCTTTTGTGCTGCTTTGGTTTCCTTCTCTTTTTTCAATGTATTTATTTATTTATTTTCATTGATGGACAGTTAGTAGTTGGGAATAACACACCACCTTACAATCTTTAATTGCAATAGTACCGCCTGTTAATTTCTCTCCCCGTTCGTCCTGTCCAGTCTTTTTTTTCCCCCTACACATCACTGAGGTGTAGCACTGGCCTCCCTGGCTTATAATAGAGAGTTCTAATAAATAATGTCTGCTCAGCTTTCAGGGAGGACCGATGATGGTCACACACAGGAACTAAATATTAAAATATTTGGCTGCAAGACTAAAATATGCATAGATCTCATACAATGTTGACTCCTCCTCTGTGGAGTTAAAAAATGAGAACAAATGCAGACAAATAGGAAAAAAAAAACCAGAAGCAGTTGAAACGCACCTCAATAATTATGATTTATTATGAGGTACAACATGTGTGTGATTCAGGGCACATGACAATCGATTTTAGTATTTTATTTCCTATTGAATACCATTCATTAATTTTCCGATCTCAGGCCCCATTAGCTTCCCGGAAAGTAAAAAGGATAACAGCTGTATTTTATTCATTCCTAACACGTGCACCATCTGTGTTTGAGCTAATCCCTGTCTGAGCCGTGGTGAAGTTACTCCCATCAGTGCTGCAGTACAATCAGTAGTTTGAGTTCCAGACAACATGAGATGAACTTCAATCCCAGAATCAAGAAGTATGGGCAGCTTTACCATCTTATAAAATGAAATGTCTTTTCTACAACTAACACAAAATACTTCCCTCTGTTATTGATATTAAAGAGGCCAATACAGAGGATGAAGTATTAGGGTATGTAAACTTATGATCAAGAGTCATTTGGATACTTTCTGATGTCAGTATGATTTAAAAAAAAAAAAAAAAGAGCATTTGTTTGATGATAAATGGCTTCACCAAACACTAGCTATAACTGAAAGAACATTCTACATTTCTATTATCATTCATATTCCCTGAAAAATGACCAAAGAATCATACATTATGCCAGGGTATGTATTTGTGTATATGAGCACAACTATAGTTTCATGTGTAGTTGCTGGATGGCTTGTTTGGAAGGCAGACACCCAAAAGTGAATGATGACACTTTCAGTTTCTGAGTATTCAGTGACTGAATAAAAATGTTAAATTAATCACAATTTATCCACAGTTCATTCTCTAAAGCTCCCCTTTAACATGAAAGTAAAGTCAAACTAGTTAATTTAATGAATGTCCAAATGTACATATTATTCTAACCTGTGTGTGTGTGTTTTTTTAATGATGTTAAGTATTTATGTGGCTGAATGACATCCCGAAATAAAATTAGAAATACAGCAAGACTTTCAATGCTTAGCAGATAAGTATTTCATAAATATACACAACTCAAAAATGCAGAAGGAAAAACAGATCATCTGGACATTTAATCACAGATGTAGTTTACTTGTGGTTGCATCAGCTGGGGGTCAGTTAGATTTACACATATTGTGTAAACTGCAGATATGAAAGTTTGCAGATTGGATAACTGTAAATAACTTTATCTTAGTTTCACATTATAACTATACAGACTGTAGCTGCTTTATAATTGACCATATAGTGGCACTATCCCTGCCCTCACTTCATTACAATTGTTTCATCTCTGTTAATCAAGCCAAATACCCTAAAAAAAATAGAAGAAACAAGTAGTGCCAGACACAACAAGCCTTGCACCTTGCAAATATTTTAGCTGTCATATATATCTCCTGGGTTTGACCTTTCAAGATCACTCAGCTTTAAATGATGCCATTTAGGAACCTACGTGTAGTTTCCTCTCTGTCAACAACAGTAACTGAGTATTTATCATCAATCTTTTTGGAGTTACGACCATTTAAAATCATGTGACTTTGATTTTTTAGCTTTTAAAATGACTCAAGGTCAAAAGTCATAACACAATTTTGAAGCCCATGCCAGGTTTCCTATCTGTCAATTATAGGAACTGAGTCTCTGTTGTAACTTGTTTTTCCATTTTAGTCCATTTTAGTTTTTTAGGTATTGGCCACTTTGGTCAAAAATAGGTCAAAATCTATACATACATATATACACCATAAGATGCAGAATTGAAAAAACAAGCATTTTGGTCCTAAATGTAAGGCTCCAAGATGAATATTATGGTAGCACTTTACTTGATGGGTGAGTTCATAAAACATTCATAGCAGCTATCATAACCTGCACATACTGTAAAGCATTCATAATTGTTTCATAAAACATGACTCAACATTTATACCAAACATTTCATGAATGTGGAAGACAGAACAATAACAACTTTTCAAAATAAAAGTCCAACAATCGCAGAGCAGCACTGCCATTTTTGGCATTTTTGTCAAATGCACATTTTAATATTTTTCTGAAATGTATTTAATGTTTTGTGGGACTCCAGAAAACAGGCCTATGTCCCACTCCTGTGACCACACCTCTTCATTCCCGCCTGCTCTCGGAAGAGGCTGTCAAATAAGACCTGTGCCGCATTCTTTTACGCCACATACCGTGGGTCCCACAGTGTCCCATCCCATTACAGGCCTCTTCCTGGAAGGGTTGAACATTTAGCAAAATATTCATGGGATTTAGTGACAGTCTTATTTCCATGATTAAGTTACTGTATGCTAACCCATCTGCAGTTGTTATAACAGGCAATAACTGCTCAGTCAGGTTCCCAGTTACAAGATCATCCCGTCAGGGATGCCCTCTTTCCCCACTCTTATTTTCCCTGTCTCTGGAACCTGTTGCCCAGATGATACGTCAGGCAGAGGCTTTAGAACCAATAATCATCTATGATACACCACATTACATTTCTCTGTATGCAGATGATATTCTAATTTTTACAAAAAACCCCTCCAAATCCCTGCCACATCTTCTTAAAATATTTGAGAACTTTAGCAATATTTCGGGTTACAAAATCAACTGGACCAAGTCTGCCTTAATGTTAGTGGGGGGGCTGGATGACCAGACATCGGTTCTCAATATTCCAGTGGTTAGTAGTTTTAAATATTTAGGAGTGTCTATTCACTCGTCCCTCAACCCAATAACTACTGAAAATTATAATAAAGTTCTCAAAAGTGTGGAGGGTGACCTGAATAGATGGGGCATGTTCCCCTCTTCATTCCAGACTAGACTGTCAGTTATAAAGATGAATATACTGCCGCGTATTAATTTTGTGAGTACTATGATACCTCTAGCTCCACCAGGAGGTTACTGGAAGAGACTACAATCAATCATTAGCTCTTACATATGGAATAGAAAAAAACCTAGAATCAAAGCATCCACATTGCAAAGGCATAGATCAGCAGGAGGTGTTAACTTGCCCAATTTTGAATGGTATTCCTGGAGCTTTGCTCTCAGACCACTCGTCACATGGCTGAATCCAGAGATTTCGGTCTCTTGGCGGCCTATTGAAGAACGCTTGATACATCCACACTCTCTTTCCAGCGTAGTATACTCCAACATCCCCCATAGTGTAGTTAAACGGGATTTTGGGCCAATAATTTCACATTTTTTCATGGTATGGCATAAAGTCCACCGATTTGCCAAAATCCATAATAAATTTTTTGCTCAATCCCCGATTTTTAACAATTATTTTCTCCTTATTGACAAGAAACCAATTATGTTCCCTCAGTGGAGCAATAGAGGGGTCAGTGTCCTTAAAGACATCATAGGGGAACAGGGTCTTCGTGCATTCCATGACTTGGAGAGGTCATACAACTTACCAGGCTCTTTTTATTTCTATCTACAGCTACGTACAGCAATGCGTGCTCAGGGTGTCCCCTGGGGCACTGAGCTGGCGAATCATCCTTTACATGCTGTTTTTGATACTAAGGGTAGAGTCAATGGCATTGTCTCAGACGTATATAAATTCATTACTAAAGCTTCATACAAACCCTTACCACTTAATAGACTCTGGAAGCGGGATATTAATACCCCTCTGGACTTAGATTGGCATACTGTCTGGCGAAACGTATCCTTATCTTCTAGGAACCCTGATCACCAAATGATACACTACAGACTAATACACAGGGCTTACTTAACTCCGAGAAGACTACAACAAATGAAATTTAGAGATAATCCATACTGTGATTTCTGCCCAGACAGTACCATTGCTACTTTTTATCACACGGTATGGCAGTGCCCAGAGGTCAGTAGTTTCTGGCATAATGTTTCATCTATCATGTCTAGCCTTATTGAACGACCCATCCCCCATTCTCAGTGTTTGCTATTACTTAACGACACATCATCCTTAAAGTTAACTATAAAGACTAAGCGTATCTTTTTAGCTGGTTTGACCGCTGCCAAAAGGATGATCGCTTGTCGTTGGAAACCTCCGCACACACTGTCAGTGAGGGAATGGCTTTATTCCTACCAGGATATTGCTCAGCTAGAACTCTCCTCAGCACGCCTACATCATGCTAAAATGGCTAATATTGATTGCTGGTCTAAGCTATTAGAGAAATTAAATGAAATGTTGTGAAACGTATGAATTTTCTCCTTTGTGGTGACAAATGATGGGAGGTGCCTGGGAGACAAGGGGTGGTGTGTCTGTGAGTGTGTGTGTGTGTGTGTGTGTGTTGTTGGATTTGTTTGTTTGTCTGGTTTGTGTATGTGGTTTGTTTTGTCTTATTTTGCTCAATAGCTTGAGCTATTCATTTGGGGGTGGGGGGGTGTTGGGAGGGGAATACCGAGGGATGGGATGGTGGGATGGGGGCGCATGGGGGGATATAGAGAGCAGGGGGGAAGCGAGTATCAGAATAAGTATGTTGATACCAATGTTTTTGTTATATTCTCAATGATGTTGCAACCAGTAAGGCTCTATGAGCCACTTGTGATTGTGAAAATGCTTTCCCTCCAATATGTAAAAAAAAAAAATGATTGAGAAAATAAACCAAAAAATTGATCACAAAAAAAAACATTTAGCAAAATATTAGATTATTAAATAAATTACTAATTCAATTGTTCAGTGACTCAGATGTGACGTCAAGAGGGTTTTTTTTTTTTTGGGGGGGGGGGGGGGGGGGGGGGCAGTGCTGCTTTGTGATTGTTGGGCTGTTATTTTGAAAAGTTGTCATTATTGTGTCTTCCACATTCATGAAAGCTTTGGTATAAATGTTGAGTCATGTGTCATGTACAGGTTATGACAGCTGCAATGAATGTGTTATGAACTCACCCATCAAGTAAAGTGTTACCAAATATTCCAAAAGTTAGATCCAAAATTCAATTTTGAACTTTATTGAGACCTTGACCTTTGACCTAACGAATTTGTCCTTCAAAGTTCCAATGTCAAAGCACATCAACAGTCAGAGCACAAAGAAGCTATATGTAAAGATGAGTATACAGCAATGAAATGGACAATCCAGATTAGCCCTGTCTCTTATCATTGTGAAAACACATTTGGTGACCTTGACCTTTGACCTACATTAACTAAAATGTAATAGAATCTATTCTGGACCAATGTTCCTGTAAATTTCATGGAAATTGGTCCATTAAAGTTTGTGGAAAGTTGATAACTCTTTAACAAATAAACAGCCAAAGAAAGAAAGAAAGAAAGAAATGTATCAAAAACAATACCCTCCCCCTCTTGGTGGTTGGGGTAACAAAAGAACTGAAGTAGAAATTAAAATATATTATCCCCCATTGAAACATATAGTGACACTGTTGGACAAATCATCATCTAACAATGTACACTTTTTAATCTGGTTTGTTGACAGTAAATAGTTGTAGGTTTCCTTTTATTTAAGCACTTTTAACAAACACAACAATAAGAATATCTTAGACATTATCACAGTCAGAGCAAAGTTAAAGTGAAACTTGAAGTACAAACATTCAGCATTGAAGAAAAATTGAGTATTATACAGTCACATTCTGTGTATGTGCACCTACTACTGTAAACTGGAAAAAATCTAATTCTTATTAAATGTATTTTTGTACAAAACATAATCACCTGTAGAGTAATTTTCAGTGAGATATAATTACATTATTTTTAGACAATGGCTCTGGGGAATCTTATTTCAAGAAATCTTACAAAGATCATTTTCACTTGTTCCATTTTCTGCTTGAAAAATAAAACATTAATAAATAAATAAACCATGCATTGAGCAAAAAAAGGCAAATTTTCTTTTTTTTATTGAAATAAGATTTTCCAGATTTATTGCCTTAAAATAATTTTTATATCTCACTGAAAAGTTATTCTGCAGGTGATTTTGTTTTACTTTAAATGTGATGGGATATTTGGACTAGAAATAAGAAAATATGCTTGGTAAGATTTACATTTTTTTTTCCAGTCTATATTTTTCATTTCCATCCTGAACATGTTTTCATGAAAATTCTGCATACTTCAACTCACACTGGATTTTTTTGACCACATCTTATTTCCAATTACAATCTGTCATCAAACACAAAATAAGACATAATCATCCCAAGAGTCATTTTTAAGTGAGATATAATAAGGCAAATTCAGAAAAATAAAATTTCCAGAAATCTTACCAAGATAATTTTCACTTTTTCCACAATCTTTTACACTGTAAAGATAGAGAATAAGTCTTCAAGTGTGTACTGTCTGGAAAAAAATACTAAAAGAAGTAGTTTCATTTCATCCCTTTCAAACAGGGTATGGCCTCTAGAAAACATTTCAGGTTGATATTAAAGCACTAAAAAAGTGATATAAAGAGAAAGCTGTGACCTTTATGACAATTGATGGACATAGATGATCGTCTTCAGTAAAATGCTCAGCACAGTGTTTGAATGCACTGCTTGAAAGAGTCTATTTGTCTATGTGTTTACATGCTTCTGTTGCTCTGTATGCCTTTGTCCTCTTTATTTGCTTTTATTAGGGCAAGAAAACCATCAGACTTTGAGTACAGACCTTCAGCAGATAGTGTTATAATGGTTCCATGACGTTAGTTTATGCTTTTAGGGAGGCATAACATGTAACTATTTTTAAATGTATTTGTTTGTGACAGAAATACATTTTGAAAAAATGCATTTCAGAAGTGATAAACCCTGCATCATCTGTTGAAGAATATGACAGATAAATCATCCTGTTTCACTACATTCTAACCAACCACAGAAGGAACTGCACAACTAAATGTTCCAGTGGTTCCTTCATCCCCAAGCAATGAAGATGACACTGAGGATAGAGTGTTCAGAGTAGAGATGTAAAAATAATACGTATAATTGTTGAAATGTGCTCAAAATGTTCAGAAAATACTCGTACACACACACACTGAAATAAAGTAATCAAGTTTTAGCCTAGCCGCTCTAGACCCTCCTAGCAGCAGCAAATATAATGTGCTACCGTAGTACATGTAATGAATAGGGATAGCGCGGCTAGGCTAATCAAGTTGTATTTTGGAGGAAACAATAACAACAACAACAACAAAAAACAGAAAAAAAATAACACACACAATGTGCTTTCTGTTGGTCGAAACATTCAAATATTAACATGTAAACATCAAACATACACTGCAAAATTCTAAATCTTACCAAGTGTATTTTTCTCATGTCAACTCAAAATATCTCATCATACTTGAAAATAAAACATAATCACCTAAAGAGTAACTTGTGAGACACAAAGAACTTATTTTAGGACAATAGATTAGACAATAACAAAAATGTTCTTTCAAGGAATCTTACCAAGATCATTTTCATTTGTTCAATTGGTAGATTATTTTATTTGAATTCAGCAAAAATAAATAAATAAATAAATAAATAAATAAATAAAGTAGAAAAGCACTCTGGAAGTGCATATTTTCACATAGTTTTTTTAATGTTACAATTTTTCATCTTTTTGTTGTTAAATCTACAGTCAATTTTTTACAGTGTGTGACATATTTTGGCTAAAAATGAGAAAAAATACACTTGGTAAGCTTTACCTTTTTACAGTGTACAAGTTTGCATTAAAAACCTTATAGCAATAAGAGATAACTGCACTAGAGGTGGGAAATTACAGGATTTTTTTTCAATATCAATGTGATTGTGCTGTTCAATCCAATTCCTCATCAGTTCTCCTATCGATTCCTGAGTGTGTTGGGGATTTTTTTATTTTTTATTTTTTTTATTCCTGTTTAATGGCTACAAGTGCTAGAAGTAAGATGCTTAAGTGAAAACATTTTAGTTTTTCTGCTTAAAGAACAACTGGAACAAAGCAGTTTTTAAATTCTACTTCACTTCAGTTTTGTCTCTTCATCTGAACCCACTTTATCCTCACTAGGGTCATGGGGGTCACTGGGGGCATAATCCAGCTACAATGGGTGAAGGCGGGGTAAAGCCTGTATGAGTCGCCAGTTCATCGCAGGGCTGAACTTCAGTCATTATTAGTTTTTAATAGTTATATTTACATATGTTTCAAATGTTTTAAAAAAAATTAAATATTTTAATCATTTCTGGGCTTGACTGCAGTGAATGTAAAAAGTTGGCTTTTAATTATTGTGCATGAATAAATTTGCAGATATATTTAGCACTTTTTCACGCACATTGGAGAAGAATTATTTCGTTACTGTTTACTGTTGTACTCCACTGGATGGTATCAGATCTTCAGGTTGGTCCCGTTGAGCTCCTTCGGGTATCATTCGAACACTCACACTACCATCTGTGGTACTTGGGTTCACCCGAAACTTTCTATGAACTGGACATAGAGCCCTGAAGAACTGTCTCTTGAATGTCTCACTGAGGATAATGTAAAGAAATGGGTTAATGGAACTGTTAGCATAGCCCATGCTAATGGCTATGTAGTAGGCATAGGAGAAGGCTGGGCTTGGCTTATTGACCCCCAGGTGGACCAGCTGTAGGATGTAGTAAGGCGCCCAGCAGATGAAGAAAGCAGAGCAGATAGCTACTGCCATGCGGGTCACCTTTCTGGTGCGAATCCTTAAGCTCCGCGGCGGCAGTGGTGCCACGCTGGTGGACATGTGTTGGAGGATCTTGAAGAACACCAGACAAATGATGACTAAGGGGATAGCAAAGGCCAAAAAGAACTGGTAAAGTGTGAACCAATATGTGTCAGTAACAGGGTCTGGCAAAAGGAGAGCACAGGCTACGAGACCATCTGGAAGAGACATCAGCCCTGTGTACATCAGTACAGGGATTATAGTAAGGAAGGACAGACCCCAGACCACACCAATAATCACTGCAGCCAAGTAGGGTGTGCGGACAAAGTTGAAGCGGATGGGATGAACAGTAGCTAAATAACGGTCTAGAGTCATTGCAGTGAGTATATACGTACTGACAATCTGGCTATTGGAGTCAAGTGCAGTTATAAGCGTACACATTACCCCCCCAAAATGCCATGTACCGTTGCCAAGCAACTGGTGGATTAGGAATGGCATCCCAAGGAGAAAAAGGAGATCAACAATTGACAAATTTAAGATAAATATGTCCGGAACTGTTTGTTTGCCGTGACATTTGGTTTTCTTCATGATTGTGTAGATGACGATACAGTTCCCCATGATGCCCAGAAAACAGATGATGCCAAAGATGACAGGGAGGACGGCACTGGAATGAGGTGTCCTGTCCACATCTGGGAAGAGAGAGAGAGAGAGAGAGAGAGAGAGAGAGAGAGAGAGAGAGAGAGAGAGAGAGAGAGAGAGAGAGAGAGAGGGAGAGAGAAAGAGAGGGAGAGAGAAAGAGAGGGAGAGAGAGAAAGACAGAGAGAATGGGGGGGTTGAGTAATTAGAAAAATTATACGCTATTAAAATTTATTTCACACATCATTAAACTAATGATCAAACCAAATTAATGTGTAATACACAATAGTTAATTACACACTTAAAAAATCCTGTTTTTATGGGGAAAAAAATGAAACCTGTGGTTGCCAGAATAATGTTATAAAAAAAACCACATAAAACCATAAGCATTGATACAGAGTAGCATGTAGATTTAACATTTTAAACATGTAGATTTAACATTTTAAACATGTACATTTAACATTTTAAACATGTACATTTAACATTTTAAACATGTACATTTAACATTTTAAACATGTAGATTTAACATTTTAAACATGTACATTTAACATTTTAAACATGTACATTTAACATTTTAAACATGTACATTTAACATTTTAAACATGTACATTTAACATTGACAGTAACCAGTAACTCTTACTATCTGTCCCACAGTATTTTCTAAAATCAACCAGGAGTAAACTGGGAGGCGTTTAGGGTTCAGTGTCTTCTGAGTTTCATGAGGGCATTTGTAAATGTGAACAGGTGGAGCTAGGATTTGAACTACCCACCCTTTGGTAAGTGGGAAACCTGAAAATGCGACAAAGAATCTAACAAATCTGCTTCTGGGCTTTCTTTTGATTTATAACCTGCATTTACATTCATTTTTTCAATTACAAGAGAATTTGATGCAAAGGTTTTTGTTTGTAATGTGCAACCATTACATCCTAACTATGTTTTAAAGCAAACTTAGCAAAATAAATATCTAGGAATAGGTTGAATTTACACCATTTATATCTGTTTTCGTGAGATGTAAGCTGTAGTATAGTTGAAGGACATGTGATAAAGATCAGTCAATTTTTTAAATGTTTCATTAAACAATAAAACAAAACAAAGAGTCAAAGAGAAAAAGAAAAAGGGCAAGTTTGTCATTTAACCCTTTCATACCAGTTACTACTAAGGATCGACCAATACAGTGTTTTTAATGGTTGGTGCTGATACACTCTTGGCCGATGGTCAATATGGACTGCCAATATCTTTAAGCCGATATTTGGGGCCGATATGAGTAAAAAAAAATTTATAAAAAAATGACAAATAGGTCTCAAGTTGAAAATAAATATTTAACAGTAACAAATAAAATAAAATTAAAAAAACAATTTGAGGTAGAACTTTTAACATTTAAACAATCTGTATAACATAAAATACTTAATTATATTTAAACAATTGCAAACAAGTAACATTCTGCATATTACACTTTACATATTTTAGGAGTTATTATCACTTTGAAATTCAGTATTATGCAGAATGTACTGTGTATAATATGTTATACAGGTTGTTTAAAAGCACCAAGACACTTTTTATTTTTCAGAAAATACAAAGATATTTTTTATTTTGGACATTACTCAGTTATTAGAGTGGGTCAAAGCGCATGTTTTTGTTTTGTATTTCATTAATTTATGAGAATCTTTTTCACTTTGACATTCAGTACTGTGCAAGCAGTAATACAAAACAAAAAACAATAGAAAAATATATCAAGAATTGTGCATTGTATATACAAAGTGAATCACATTCAAATCAGCCCATGGTGATACACTTTAAAAAAACTGAAGTATCGGTCTGATATATATTGGCCGCCGATGCATGGGAGTAATAATGTTAACAGATGATAACAGCATTAGTTACTACAGTGGACAGATATTTTTGTCTTATATATTCATTATGGGTTTTGTTGTTTTTCTTACATATCAGCCAAGACGGTGAACACTTACAGTATGCATCACAATTCCCATCCACTGCAATTCATTCTGTTACTGTAATAATGCTGTCCTTAATAAACCTGCAGTGACATGTTATAGTGTAAACAAACAAACAAATCAGGTTTTTTTTATATTATCAAACATTCTAGTATATTTAAATGTGGGAAAACATCTGATTATTGCAGATTTATTTACTAAAACTTTCAGATATTTGCTTTAAATAGATGCTTCTTTGCTTCAAAACTTAAATGCATGATGTGTGGATGAGTGGAGATTTTTGTAAATCATAAAAAAAATCAGGGTGGGGGTTATACCCAAAGAAGAATAGAAACACTCAGGGAAAATATCTCGACTAAGGTTGTCACAATTCAAGCATTAAAGTGATAAATAAAATGTTTTTCTTTGGAAACATATTTTTTTTCTAACATTTTAAAGCGTGAACATAATTACTCTAAAATACACGGTGTCTCACCTTTTGTGGAATTGATGTTTTCGTGAGAAATATTATCAACATGCGAATTATTGAAGAAATCCATGGGTAAATCCAAAGTCTGTCCAAGTTCAGAACAAAGTGGATATTAGCCAAGAGCTGAAGAAAAGCTTGTGAAGTGACAGCCAAGGATCCATTTGAGTCACTTTGGAGTGATCTGAGATGTTTGATGGGAATTTATTCCTTATATTGAGGTGTTTAGTTTCAATGGTTTGTGGACAGACCGGTGGACAGGGTCTGTGAGTGGGTCTGTGAGTGGGTCTGTGAGTGGGTCTGTGAGTGGGTCTGTGAGTGGGTCTGTGGGCATCTCCACTCAGACTGTGTGGCTATTCTCTGCAGAGATGAAGGCTGCACTGCACACACATGGATCTGTCTGTTGGAGAGTCTGTGAAAAAAGAGTGTGCGCGTCACTGCTCCACAAATGTGTGTGTGTGTGTTTGTATTCCTATTTTTATGGGGACGTTCATATATTCACACAGTCACACCATGGAGACCCCTGACACTATAGGGACCAAAATTTAGGTTCTCACATAAGTTAAGTATAAATTAAAGTTCCCACAAATGAAATAGAAATGATGTGGCCCTATAAATCCTTTTTTTTCTGGAAGTCCCCATAAAGCATGAGGGAAACAGGTGTAAAGAGAAACATGTATTTTTCAAAGGTTTAAAGATGTTTTGTTTTTTTAAACAGAAAAAAAACATTTATTTTTATACATGTTTTTTTAAATTATTCATTTATTTGATTTATTTTTATTTATAATTTCTTTAAAAATACTATTAATATTAATTTGATTTGTTTTTAAATTATTTTTTTTATTTATTCATTCATTTTTTCTTTCTTTCTTTTTTTATTAAATGTAAAAAAATATATTTTTTTCAAAATTTAGAATTATTTAATTTTATATATATATAAAATTAAATAAATAATAATTCTAAAGTTTGAAAAAAAAATTTTTTTCGTTTCCATGTCTCACCAGGACCAAATTTGTAATCAAGTAGCCGTTGGGTTGTGAGTGTAACATTTTATATATATATATATATATATATATATATATATATATATATATATATATATATATATATATGTAATTTTACACTCACAACCCAACGGCTATTTGATTACAAATTTGGTCCTGGTGAGACATGGAAACGAGTGTGTGTGTGTGTGTGTGTGTGTGTGTGTGTGTGTGTGTGTGTGTGTGTGTGTGTGTGTGTGTGTGTGTGTGTGTGTGTGTGTGTGCATGACAGACATATGTTTATAACAGTGGGGAGTTTGTTTGTAGATCTGAGTGGATTAGAACTGTTATGAAACACGATGATAACACAAGGGAGAATCAGGGGGTGGGGGCATTATGAACTTATTAACCTCTTTCCAGCCTTACGTCCACAACATTATATTTATTTATAGCTCCCACATTAATGCACCTTCACTTGTTGCACATCAAATGAATATATTATTATAAACCATTCTGATGTACCACAGCAACACCACATACAAAGATAACAGAAGACAAATAGGAGAAATGTGGCTTCTCTTACTTTACAAGGCCGTCATCTGATCAATCATCTATCGATCCAGACTAATGTGTTGTTGTTTTCCTCGTACCACTTCAGCAAACCATAGTCCAGTTAAATACAGTATGTACAAAACACAGAAACCGAAGGAATATTTTTCTAATCCCACATCGATGCTGAAGGATTATAGAAAAAAATCTCTAAAAGTGACATTTTTACAAATATAGTTCTGAATAAATTTTTAACTGTAAAGGGTCAAGACAGTGGTCTGTTGGTAAATGGTGTGTTTTAATCCATACCTAGTGTATATACACCCTGGTTTTCACACAAAAACAGCCTATTACCTGTCAAATAAGCAACAAAAGTAACATTTTATTATAATAATAATAATAATAATAATAATAATAATAATAATAATAATAATAATAATGATAATGATAATGATGATGATAATAATAATAATAATAATAATAATAATAATAATAATAATAATAATAATAATAATAATAATAATAATAATAATAATAATAATAATAATAATAATAATAATAATAATGGATTAGATTTATATAGCACTTTTCAAGGCACCCAAAGCACTTCATTTTAGTCCAGACTACAGGGCGTTCTCTTTCCAAAGACCTCATTTTACACAAAACATCTATGCTGGGCAATGTTTTTTTTTCAGATTGTCCACGAAATATTTCTTTTTGACACATTTTTGCTATTTGAAGCATTTAACAGTTATTATTTATTTTTTTTATAATTTCCAAATAGTCACTTTGGATTTTTTTTTTATAATTCCTCATATTTCATCTCTGTAAAATACATAAATGTAACTACTGACAAATAATTATTTAAAGCTGACATTTTTACAAATATAGTTCTCAATTTTGAACTGTAAAATTCCAAGACAGTGGTCTATTGGTAAAGGGTATATTTTACTTCATGATTTTAACCCTAACCCCAAAAAAATCAAGGTGAGGGGGGAAAAAATCTAAATGTGTTTGCATTTCTAAGTCTACAGACTTTTACCTGTCAAATAAACAACAAAAGTGAATATTTTAATCTAGACTACAGGGTGTTATTTTTCCAAAGACCTCATTTATTATCTATCCACCTGACTGTTGAAGAACAACTGTCATTTTAATGAGGTCATTTTCAGCTGTTTTAAGCCAAATTATCCCAGAATGATAAGGAGTTAAAATGTGTTAATTATTATGCCCCACAAGGTTTAAATTTTTTACATTTATTTTTCTGGAAATGAACAACTAATGTGCCAATGTTATGATAGTCCACGTTTTTATAACTTTTAATTCAGGGTGTAAATTTGTGAGCTTTTCAGAAGTTGACTGAAGGTAACAGTGATTCTGCTGGAATGATAATGACATAAGGACACTGGTTTACCGTTTTAGTGGAGTGTGTACAGCTCTGGGGTTTTGGTTTCCCACACTGCACCACTAGATGGACCAGCTGCACCTCATTTCAAGTACTGGCACGTTTTGTTTTTCCAAATTGGAGCTTGGTTATGCCTGCTGGCTACAAACACACTTGCAGAGTAGTGTCAAATATTTGCACATTCATTGAATGATACGTTTATAAGACAGGATATTTTAGCATCATCCTGTGGGCAGCTGGCACATACAGTGAATAACAAACCCAGATAAAATCACTCACACACTGGAAAAGTGTTCCCCTAAAAACAAGGGGGATAAACACATTAATGCAAGATATTTTGTGTTTTAATTAAGCAAAAAAAAAAAAAAGTCTTCCAATGAAACAAGTGAAAATGATCTTGGTAGGATTTCTTGAAATTAACCCTTTACTGGTCACACTACAAAAATTACAATAAAAAAATATTTGTTTTGCTTTTTCCACCTCACAGGGACTTTGATAACAGAATACAGTAATACAGATTTTTTTTTTTTTTTACTGACCCGACATTTAACTAAAGTATTAAAACACAATTATTCTTTTACCAATCTTACCAACATACTTTCTGACTTGGTTCAACTCTCTTGAATGAACTCTTTGTGTTTGTATCATTAGCAATTAGCATTAGCGATTAGCATTAGCATTTCATGACCCTTTACTATGACCTCTACTGTTTTGTTCAGCATGTTTTAAAACATTATTACATGAAAACCAACGTATTTCTGAAACACAATGAGGATTATTTATATAAAATAAATTCTGTAAAAGTTAATAAAATTAAGAAAAAACTCATACTTCCTTGCAATTTTGTGTCCAATAGATCATAGCAGAGGATCTTCTTCCTTGGTGGTTTATATACTAGCATGACCTGAATATATCATTGACTGCCCAAGAAGTTTGGTGTCAAAGGACTTCAATTTAGATATCAGGGTTGACATAAAGGGTTAAAATATTGTCTAAAAATAGGTCTTTATAGCTCACTGAAAAGTTACTCTATATGTGATTCTGTCTTATTTTAAGTGTGATAAAATATTTTCACTAGAAATGAGACAAAGACACTTGGTAAGATTTTAATTTTTGCAGTGCACTACACTGAAATGAACAGGTTATACAGTAAATTAATAACTGAGCAATTCTATAGTATTTCATTTGTTAGAATCCTCAAAACCATATTCATCACAATGATTAAATATTTCTTACTCTTTGTATATGCCCTGCTACAGATATGTTAACTTAGAAAAAAAAAAGGTTTTGTGATAAATAGCATGTCAGAGCAAAGTCTGAAATTGAGTTAATGTTTCAGCGAAGTAGAGCAAAACAGTTCAGTGAATTTTTCAATTTATTAACATTTTTACAGGTCTCTACTCTGAATACCTTGATTTAGAGTGTCCTTGAAAACAAGTGCATCAATTACTTTGTCAATTACTTTGTAACTAATTATTTCTATTCACTTATGTTTGTTTCCTATCACTGAGCACATCCTTTTTTTACCTCCTATGTCACCAATTGTACTGTGAAGACAATCTCATGAGGTTATTTTACAGTTATCCTTGCACAGGTATTATGCTCAGGCACCACTGAATTATGTTCAAGCACAACTGAATGAACCTCTGACCATAACTGTGCTGCCACAGGCTTGTACTATAGGCACAAGGCATGATGGGTAATGACTTCATCTACTGGTGTATGAGTGTGTGTGTGAATGGGTGAATGTGAGGTATTGTAAAACGTGGTGTATAAAATGCACTATATAAGTACAGTCCATTTACAATTTACCATTTCATCTGCCTCTCTTCTCACTCTGATGCACGCATCACTTTGGAACAGGGTCAGTTTGGACTCAACAGACCACATGACCCTTTTCCACTGAAAATCAGTCCAATCATTATGCTCTGTACACACTACTGCTTATTTTAGACATGAGAGGATGCTCACTGCATCAGTTTAAAGGTTAAAGGATTCGCAGCTCAAACATATTCAATAATAGAGAAATTATCCAGGGTGAAGGATATGACCTATTTTCTGAGTTAAATAAAGGAGGGGGGGCTTCTTTATGACCTGGTGGTGTGTGTATGTGTAAGTTCCTATAGTATTGAGATTGCCAGATCACTTTGAATATGTTCTCAGGGGCTAACAGTCCATTTTAAAGGACATTTAACATCCAAATGAGGTGCATGAGAAGGATCAGTTAATAAGCTGTTAGCTTGCAGTCTCTCCACTGGAAGGTTTTTCTACTGATAACTGAATATAATCCCTACTTGTAGTTTAATACTCTTTCCTCTGTGTGCCTAAAGTATATATGTGAGATGGACTGTACAACCTTCCCTCTGCAGCAGTTGACTTTTTGAGGTGAGGGATTCAATGCTTCAATGCAAAGCTGGATTCAGTACAAATGCTTTGAACTCAAGGTTCAAAGCATTTATTGTAAAAAACAGGTTTCCCTGTATAATGAAAATCTGTTTCATGTCAATTCATTATATTAACTAATAAATTGAGAACATTTTGTAGTGTAAAAATGTGTCTATTTCTTTACATGCCATGAACACTAGTCATTGGTTTCTGCCATTCACATTAATATTTTGAATACGTTGTTGGTTTAAGTAAAATCAGTGAGAATTCATGCCTTAACCTACTTCCGAGTGTGCTTTTATATTTTTCAGTAAAGAATATGGCAGACACTGGAAGAGCTCCCCTCACTGTATCTGAGAATATCCCAATGAGGACACCCAGAGGGGGACACAGGACTAGAGTTGTGACATTTTTGAACAAACTGAATGTTTTGACCAGCTCATTAACAACAATCCTGACACAACACTGGAACCATGGGAGCCTTCTTTTTTTCTTTCTGTCCCTGTTGAGTAGATGGATTTATGGCCTGAGCTGGTTTTACCATCAGTAATCCCTTTAAATGTTAAGAGGTTTTAGTTGTATTTTTCTCCTCACCCAGCAGCATGACACATTGTTTACCAAGACCTTATGGCCCAAATGTATTTTATACAGGAGACACAACTGCAAAGTTCTTTATTTTTTACCATCCTCTGCATTGGTCATCTTTTTGTAGTTAACTAATGTCTATTACACATGAAAATGGTGCTAACAATCAACAATTAAGTTGTTTATGGACAAAATACATACATTTATGTGTTTCTTTCAACACTGCTGCACTTTTCTAACCTGACTCACATCATCTGGCTGCATTTCGCTACGCTGACGCAACCATCTGAGTACCATGAGGTTCAGGTTTTCTTCAAAACAAAGGAGCCAATCAGTGTTGCCGGGTGGGACTACCCCATGACTGGCTGGTGTTGTGGCTGGTGTGATGTAAAGCATCACGGCTTGAATTCAATGTGAGTGGCTGAAGCGACGCATCAGTCAAGATGACGGACAGATTCTTCATCTAATCACATGTAAAGATTTTAGATAAGGCCCCTCCCTTTGAAAATGGATCAGTTGCAGAAGGGTCCGAGATGGCATCGTGAGATATGGCGACAGTCAGGTTAGCACCTTTCCTCCATCTGGCCAATGATTCAAACAGAATTATGGGAAATTTATTCCACCCCTCCATTTGTAGTGTGGTAGTGGTCTGTTTCAGCCCTTTGCCTTCGCTGTTCCCATTTAATTGAAAACTGGGACAACACTACCGTGAACAGTTTTGTGAACACACAAAATAGAGGGGTAGCAGTGATAAGTAGAAATGGGGTTAATTGGGATTCAGTCCTAGTATTAGAGCAGGAGGTGAAGTAGATAGAGTGAGCCTACTGCCAGTGGTTAAGTTTATAATGTGTTTTGGTGGGAAAGTACTTTGGCTGTTGATTAATAAAAAAGTTATAAAAGCAAAAATAGAATGTAATAAGAATGTAATAAATGCAAGAATGTAATAAATGCAGGATGGATCCAAGTGCAGAACACAGAAGCAGGACGTACAGTTAAAATCGGTCTTTATTAACTTATATATGAGAGAGAGAGAGAGAGAGAGAGAGAGAGAGAGAGAGAGAGAGAGAGAGAGAGACAGAGAGAGACAGAGAGAGACAGAGAAGAAATGAAGAATTATCACAAAACCCATAGAAGACAAAGGGAAAAAAGTGAACCAGAACCAAACACAAGGAAAATGTTTTATGTGGTTTCTGTGGAAAACGTGGTTGTTGTAGTTGTAATTTTATTTAAATTCCAAACTAGCATTAAAACAATAAAGATGGAAATAAGCATGTGGATCTTGTCTTAATTTCCCAATCACACTCTTTTTATATAATTGCATTTTCAGGGCCATTGTTGTCTTGGTCTTTTCCTTGGACTACAGTAGTCATTCTATTCAAAATTAGCTCATTGTCATGTTTGTCATTTGAGACTGGGAATTATTGTAGTACTTTTTGTTTCAGCACGTACACATCCACACACTAAAATAGCATAATCACATGTTGATAGAACTTACCCCAATCTTAACACAATAACGATATGAATAAAGTACCTTAAATTGTGCCATTATAGTCAAATTTAATGTAATTAATGTGTGAGATGTAATCAAATAAATACTTACTAAAAACAAATATAGCCTTGGGTAAGAGATGTCACTTTTTGGCTCAAACTCTCCAATTCTCTACAGAATCTGCACAAGGCTAATTAAAATCTGGGTAATCATTGAGTGGTTTTAAAGAGGATATAAACATTGGAATAATCATTTGCCATTCTGCATGGTAGCACTAATAAACCAGCTAAATAATTAGAGGTGGAAGCTGCAGTACATTTCCTGCACAGGTCAAATAAGATGTGGAGATCAGTCTGCCCCTGTCTACCACTAATAACATAATTATTCTAAAGGGTATTGATGTTTAGACATGATATTAATTGGACACATGGAACAAAAAACAGTCACCCACAACATTCACAACACGCACTTGGATAAAATGTGGTTACTGTGGAACTTTAAACTGATGACGTAGTGGAACTTCAGATGGAACTTAGGTATTGCTATAGTCTGTCATACCTACTACTGAGTTAACTTTTCATTTTGGTTGTCAACCCTTATTCTTTATATGATGTACATTTTGCTACAGCAGGTAGTAGGGATGTTACAATACCAAAATTCAGGAATCTATACCAATACCACTAAAAGCACATTATTCTCGATACCAAACCAAGGATTGGGAATAATTTTGCTCCATCCAAGGAAGCACAACTCACCTTCAACTTAAAGGATAATTAAATGTTTCCCCCAAATAGAGCCCAGTTATTGTTACATGTATTAGTGTATATAAAATGTTCAGTAATATGTTTTTCTAACTAAAGTCAGAGAAAGTTTATCCTTGGGACATTGTATCTGAACTCCACTCCTCATGAACCTAGAACAAAGTGTATTCACCCTGTTTTAAACTGACAAGGTTTGTCTCTGAGCACGCTCATAGCCTGAGGCCCTGTCGATGAGTCTCCAGTGGTGATCACATTTGCACTTTTGGGAATAGTTTATCTGAGGACAGTTGTCTTTAAAATGCATTAGCCACATTATAATGACCTCAGAACTTATGTTGAAACTCTGCCATGTTCCTTGAATAAGTAAACTAAGAAATCAAACTTAAAGTTTTCTGTTTTGTTTATGTGTTTGTGCTCTTCTAATCCTATTCTTTTTTAACCTTCTTAAAGCTGTTTCTGTTTCGAAATTAACTCACAAGGACCCGGCGCTACTGTTCAGGTGCACAGGAAGGAGAGTTATTTAACAGGGATGAAAAGAAAAACATGAGATCAGCTTTGCCTTTGCAAGCCTAAGCCTAGTAATCAACCAAAAAAGACAAGAAAATATGATGAAGCATATCTTGCGCTTAGGTGAATGTGGTGGGACAGAACCTCGGTGTGCTGTGCCGGTCAGATCCAGCGTCCTACAGCGGAGTCTCCCCCCACAGAGGCCGCCTACAGAATCATCGAAGGTGGCGCCAGAGGAAGTAGAAGTGCGGCTGTCACGGTGGACTTACAGCTAAGCTAAGAGCTAACCCATTCCGACCGCCGCTTCCATCAGTCCTGCTTACCAACGTACACTCACTGGAAAAGGAACTGGACTACCTGAAGCTGGATTTTAACACCAAACATGATACACCAGACTGCTGCATCCTCATTCTCACCCAGACGTGGCTCAACTCTTCTGTCCTGGACACCGCCATTAGCCTGGACAGGTGAACAATATTCAGGTCCGACAAAAGCCATGCGCTCACTGTTAAAAAACCCGGGGGCGGTGTTTGTATCTACACTAACAAAAATCTAAATCTACATTTTCTTTTAACACTTATTTCATACAAATCTGTCATTTTTAAAATAATTTTTAAAGGGTTTGAGGAGTAGTATTGGGGGCCTTGGAACAAATTAGGCATTCATGTTGCAAAACCACTTCTGGAACAAATTAATTTTGTAAGTAGAGGTACCTCTGTATGTCCAAAGTAGAGCAACAGTTGATGAGCTCTTTGAACTTCTTCACTATTACCTGAAAGCTAATTTTCTGGATGACCATAATGATTTTTAGATTTCCCTCTGGTTCCTGTTTGGATTTCCTGGTAATAAACCCTGCCTGTCTGACCTGTGGTTTCACCTTGTGCTTTCACCCTGGACGGACAGATGCTATAGGATCCACAGCATTATTTATTAATAATTAAATTATTAATACATTCTGTGAAAAATATTTTGTGTCTCCGATGTCCTGCATTTGGGTCCACAAGCATACCTGAGTCTTGTCAACAGTTTTTTCTCCCCGTTGCTGGTTAAAAAAAATCTATTAATAATTTTCAGCATATTATAATTCAATTTACTGAAAGGTGTGACTTTTTTGGATAGAGACCAGCTTTATATAATCATGCATCTTTTCAAACATTGGAGTTTAAGATGCATCTAATAGATATAATTACTGCATAGTTACTGCATAATTACTATTCGCGATTCAGATGAGGTCAGATATGACTACCAACTACCAATGGCTCATCACACAATTATACCTGATTTTGGCTCCATTTGACTAAAGAACCATTTAACTGTCTCTGGTCATCCATTTTTAAATTTATTTTTACTTGATTTTAGTTTCTTGGAAACTGTATTCAGAACTCTGCTACAACATTATTTCGTTTTGTCGTCTGAACCCGCTTTATCCTCAAAAGGGTCAGGATTGTTCGATTGTTTTATAAACAGGCTGAAGGACTGTGAAACTAAAACAGAATAACACTTTCAGACATCTTCCTCACATGATTCTGTATAGGTGTACAGATATCTCTGACTGTGAACTACACCTGTTACACACATCTACATCTGGACACTCAGCCTCCAATCATCTTTAAATATTATGTTGAAAAAATATTTTTTTTAAAATTATGTTGAGGATGATATTAAACAAAGAACATTTGTTAAAATAAAACTTTATGATATTGGGTTGTATGATTTTCATGGATTTTCTATTTTCTATGGTTCGTATGTCACAGCACAGATTCATTTGAATACTCCACCCCATCCTACCCCACCAGCTCAGCTAACCCCACCTACTGGTCACAAGTAGGTGGGGTTACTGGTCGGACATCCTCCATTATTCTCTATCGGTAGTCCCAGTGAGTTGGGATCTGACTCAGAGCAATGTACATATGTCTATATCAGGTGCGAAATGTTGCAAACAGTGCAGTGTGGCAGGAAGTTGTGATTGTGGTAGCAGAATTCATCGTTTACAATGTTTTAAGGGTAAGTAATTGGTTAGTTCTATTAACACCACTGAGTGCACTGCTTCCTCTGTCTTCAATGTTTCTATACTGGTTTGTTTCTAATACAAGCAAGCTTTTTTGAGTGACGTATATTTGTTGTGTACTGTTGGCTGTTTTAGCATTTTATTTTTGCATGTTGTAGGCTGAAGTCATGACTGATGGATTAATCTATGTGTAGCACTCTGTACGGTTTGCACTTTTGGCATTTTATTCTGCACGGTTCTGTGCTGGCTGACTGAGCAATGTGTGCACGTTCTGTTTTCCATTACGTGCATGTCCATATATAATGTAGCTTATATAAGTGAACCGTTAACAGACCTGAACCTGAAGGCACTGGGGCTGTAAAACTTTGTAATCTCCAGCTGATTTTATTTCATTGGTGTATTTGTCTCTTTTTCTGTGCCTCAACTGTTTCAGGTTACATTTCTTCCTCCTCTAACCCTCTGCCCCTCTCTTCTTGTGGAAGAGAGGGGCAGAGTCAGCTGTGGCTCATTTGCATGAGAAAGCATGATACACTAAAACTGAGCCTTTTGAAAAGGGCTGTTTCTCCAGGTTGAAGAAGCTGCTGTATCTCTTCATCAATGTGATATTTAGACCAAAGCATGTCACCAGGGAATTGTGTTAACTTCTGAAAAATAGGCATGACATGCCCCTTTAAATGTCGACATTTATATGTGAATTTACGCAAGTACACCATCTGCAGGTAATCAGTTGAAACTCCTATGTTGTATTGACACGGTCCAAAACACTGAACAAGGGGCTTCCTCAAGCAACAGTCCAATATAAGCCACGCTTCCACACCCTGGCATTGGCCATGGTACTGCGGTATTGGTATCTGGTACTGGACTAGTACTGGGCCATGGTACCACAGTGTCGGCATCTGCTACCAAGCTGTGGAACTTTGCACCTGGCATCTAATATAGAAAGCTACAGCACCGTCCACTGTCTCTACAGCAGTACCACAGACACTGGAAGTAAGCCACGATTGAACCACAAGCACTGACAGTGAACCAGACAGTACTGGACGTGAACTGGAAATGAGCCACAGGGCACAGAGACAGTACTGGTAGTGAGCCACGGGCCACAGTTAGATCTCATCCTGAGTGCTGCTCTATCCTAGACATCTGCTGTTGTGTCCACCCACCTTGCCTCCACTGCTGCTACTCACACTGGTGTATGAATGTTCAATGGTGGTCAGACGCAGAGCAGCCACCTGCCAGCTAGCCAGCCAGCCTGCCCCACGGCAGTTCTGGCTACAAATATCATTTAACCCCACCAAGGAGTGAATGTGAACAAGAAAGAATCATACAAGCTTTAAGTATGCATTAATAGAAAAGTATTTCATCCATTGTTATTTTTACATTTGACTTCCAGTGGCTAAGTTGTGATGTCTCTCGTCTCGTCATCTGAACCCGCTTTATCCTCACTAGGGTCGCAGGGGTCACTGGGGGCCTAATCCAGCTACAATGAGCGAAGGCGGGGTACACCCTGTATGAGACGCCAGTTCATTGAAGGGCTGAACATATATAAACAAACAATCACTCTCACATTCACACCTATGGTCAATTTTAGATTAACCAATTAACCTATCAGTGCATGTGTTTGGATGGTGGGAGGAAACCGGAGTACCCGGCAAAAACCTACGCAGACAAGGGGAGAGCATGCGAACTCCACACAGAAAGGTCTGGTGTGGGGTTCGAACCAGGGTCCATCTTGTTGTGAGGCACGAGTGCTAACCACTTCACCACCTTGCCGCTGATTTACTGACTGGAAAAATAAAATGACTTAAAGTCATTTGAAGACTTATCTTTGGTCAGATGTAAAAGTGAGTGTTAGGACCTTGATAGACCTTGGGATTAGAAAATAAACAGCAGTGAGTCATTATTGATGAGTAGCATTCATGTTTATTCATTACATTCATAACTCATATCACTTCTCACGCTTTCATTATTTGTCAAGGCTAAGTATGTATGAACCTGAAAAACAATACTTCATTTAGATTTATAAATTCTGTTGAACATCATCCTATGAAGCAGTGAATGTCTAGTATGCATAATGTGTGTCCATAGTGTGAATAAAACACACCCCATTCTACCTTGTTTCAATATGAGAGTACAATTAGTATTTGGCTTACCTTGAGGATAGAAAAACATGTTATGAATAAAATCATGTGTGGAGAAAATTTAAATATTCCAAGGGTAAGATAACCATACTGTTAAGATCTTTCAAACTGGAAGCTTTGAGATCAGAATCTTCTCACCGTGGAGTTCAAGTCACTGGAATTGATGAATGAGAGATTCAATTGCAATGATTTATTGGAGGCTGTTCACAGCGTCAGTGCAGGTATAGAGAATGTGCATCTAAGAGGAGCACAACACAATGGTACATCCATTCAAAAGCTTCCTGTTGAGTTTCTGCTCATCACCTGTGCTACCTTCATTTAAAATATTTAAACAGCATCCTCCAGTTTGATATATAAAGTTGATATATTTGTTCTTAGCAATAAATTCACTTCAGTCTGAGTAACAGTAACTTGCTGAAGATGTAGAAGAGATGTCGTCATCCGCTCCTTGTAGAACTTGCAGATGAACTCATCAAAGTTTTTTGTTTTTATTTTAAATTCGCAACTTTATGATTATTGAGATCACATTAAATGTCCCTGTGCTCCAAACTAATTTGCCTGTTAATGTATTTCGTAAGAAAAACATTTATGTGTGAGGATAAATAAAGGAGAAGCTGGACCTTATTTCTGGCATGATTTACAGTCATGTACTACATTTTTCATAATATAAGTTCCTGAATAACCTCCTTCATATTCAGGAACTTTGATGGTTCATATCATAGCATTATCTTATTTTACTGATGTGACCCACTTGACTTAACTACTTAACTGATCTAACCAGAAGTAAAAATGACTGCCAAGATCTTAGTGTAACTTTTGCATTTCACAATTCACCCCACAGGACAGAGTGGAGCCTTTGGCAGGCCAGATGTTTGATATCTTTGGTACTACCTTTGAAAACGGATTGTCCTTATAAAGTGTTTTATTCAAACAATATAGAGACCATGGTGGTTGGATAAATCTTTTCCTAGAATATTTGACAATGTCAAGCAGGCAAAGGTCAAAACAATTAATTATTAAAATAGCAAAGCAAAGATTATGTAGGAGTCACAACATTAGCAGGCTTCTCAAATTAGACAACTTGAGCATAGAAGAATCTAGAATTGTTATATAATCAACCAAAGGTGTTTGCATCCAACATGACATTTCAATAACACTTGCAACAATAAGAACTGTACCGTGAACAAAAGCCTACATGATGTCTGTGGGTGTGAGCATGTACTGAATCATTTCAATTCCATAGATGTGTAGAAAAACAGATGACATTTGCTGAAATTTGCATGTCAGACAATGAGTCTTAAGTTGTCATCCAGCATTTATTTCATTCAGGATGCATCTGTCAAAATCAGAACAGATTGTTTCTCTCCACCTTTACCTTAAATTAAATGAAAATGAAAAGATTTCATTATGAAGCTGTGAAAGTCATCTCCCTTCTTTCCAGTCTCAGACAACACAGCTATTGTCACTGCTGTGTTTCTGATTCTAAAACCATTTTAATATTGTTCAATCCTACAATTGTATGCGCTAATGTTTTTTACCATTGCTATTTATTGTTTATTGTCGTTATGGTACGGTGTGCTCATGTGTGAATGTGTACGTTGCCGGACACCTGAATTTCTCTCTTGTAGAGATTAATAAAGTTTTTCATCATCATCATCATCATCATCATCATCATCATCATCCATGTAGTTGAAACGCAGCAGAAGTACATTTTGACATGATGTGAAGGTCTCAGATCAAACATGTCCAAGTTTGCGATTGGACTTTGTTCTATCAGCCAAAATCTTCTAATTTGTCTTCGAAAAAACCCACCAGAGAACATCAACATTAAATGTATTGCCCACAAAAAGTCTGAGAGCAGTTCAGTGTTAAGTATAATAGGTCAGGTTATTGCCTCATTCATCTCAAATGTCATTTTCACGCCCATTGATGTATTTTTTTTTTTACTGGATTTGAGAATTTGATACGTTTATAACTTTGGTAAAACTTTTTGCCCGTGTTATCAGGTGACATGTTTAGCTCCTTGTCAAACAGTTGTGTCTCAACAGTTCCCAAGAGCATCTCAACTTGTCCTGAAAAATGCTCAGTGGCTTCACAAAGCTTCTGGTTTGGCTTGAACATTTCTGGATAACTTCACAGGACTTAGTGCTTGATGGGTTCACCCTTTAGTTGTGTACAAAGCCTTACATACTCTTTTAATCATCTTACTGCACTCTGCAGTCATTTTACATCATGACCTTCAACACAACAAGTTAAATCATTATCCTTTCAACACCTAATTATTTCACTTTCAAAAGATTTAGTGAGTATTAATTAGAGGCAATTCTTTTGAAACAACAAGGAAGGAACTTCCCCTAACATTAGGTTGTGTGTGTGTGTGTGTGGGGGGTAAGTAAACTTAGCAGTGACTGCATCTCTGCTTCTACCACTACTCTGGTGTCCGCCACGATGGTCGCTGTCTTGTTTACGAGTGAATGTTGTGTACGCAGCTGCTATTTTTATTTCACTTTTGCACTTAAAATGTAACAGTATGTGAAGAATAATAGAAACAAAAGCCAGAGGTTTATCGAGTGGGCTCTCCGAAATCCAATTGATTTTTGGTTCAGTTTTTATACACATGTATTGAAAATTAAGGAACAACCAAACAATAAAAAAAGTATTTGTTCTGGATATGTGGTTGTGACATAGATGATAGGTGTTTTACTCCATTTTACTTGTCCACACAGTAACGCAACATCACCATTGCCAGATCTTTCCACTCTCGAACACATTCTCAAAAGATATCATTTTGGAGCACCCAAAACGCCATTGCTGTGTGGACATGAGGCCAAAACTATAACAAACCGTATCAGATTCAAACATTGTTGTGTGGAGAGGGCCGCTGTCAGTATAAGACTGAATATCATTAGAATATCAGTGCCATTATACTCCCCTCTGTGGGGGTTGGTGGCCTTTGGCTAAGTAATTCTTTGTTTGTTGTTAGGTCAAGTCAATTCAATACATTGATAAAATGGGACCAAAAAGCATCTGAAGTAATTCAAAAGAACATGCCTTTTCATTCACACTGTGTGAAAAATTAATAGAAATCAAACATTTCCAACAAAGAAAACCTTTTATTGTGGTTTGACTTTGTCGGTAGATTCAGACACAAGATAAAGTATGGCATTTTGGAGGCTGCTGATAGAGTGATTCAGTTGGTCTTATTTTCCAGATTGTCCTCCACAATGTCTCCCCTCTTCTACAGCAAAGATGAAAACTGAGATAACTAACCTTAAAAAAAAAAAAAAAAAAAAGGTTTCTGTAGGCGAATGTTGGCTTCAGTAACATAACAGTGTGACCATTATCCTTCTTAAAAGATTATATTCTGCTTTGTTTCTGCTTATCTGTAATATTTGTAGAAATAAAGTTGATGCACAGCACTGGTTCAAAGCAGCATGTTTACATTCACATTTAAGCAGAGTTATTGGTAATAGTCCAGCTGAGGATTTAGCTGGAGTTTCCGAGAAATACAAGTGTGTGTGTGTGTGTGTGTGTGTGGTGGTGGTGGTGGTGGGGGGGGGGAGATTGGCACTTTCACAACATTGGGGGGGACATGTCCCTCCCATTGTCTATGGTGGTTCACCCTATGGTTAAGTCTGCCTAAATGTTTTTAAGTGTTTAGTGTAATTCATAGTGTCATAGCCTATCATAATTAGCCTCTATCAGCATCACTAACGTACAGCCAGTGCAAAGCTGAGGTGAAAGTTAATCATAAAGTCTTTTAACTTAGCTTCCCAGTTACAGTTGTCTAGAAATGCATATGAACTGATTTTCTTTGTGTTGTTTGAGGTCTGAAAACACTTGCATTTTTTATTTTGACCATGTGTAATACACTGCAAATGCATGCTCTAAGTAACAATATTTTATTACAAGTTTGGGAGAAATGTTGTAGATAGTGAAATGTTGTCGATAGTATAGAGAATAAAACTAAAATGTTGCTTTTACATACATCAAATCGGAGAACATGATCATGTTGCTGCAATTGTGTCTTTTTTTCCAGAGCTGTCCTTGTACCTATAGTATTATTTCATACATACAGGTCAGATTGCTTAAAATTGTATTAAATTTCATCATTACATTTTCAAAAAAATATATTTTTTTACACATTTGATTTACTATTATCAGATCATTTTCATTAAATTGTGTCAAAGTTCTGCATTATCAAAGTCTCATCTGTTGTTAGTAATTAAAGCTACAGTTAAATGGTCTTATTTGCGTAGGATAAAAGCAGATCAAATTCTCTAAATGCTAAGAAAATGTGCCTCGGTGCTGACTTTAGAGTCTCATCTTTTACCATAGCAAATGAGATAATGCCATCCCACATTTGCCTGCAGCAACAAACATCAGACCACAAACCAATCATCATGATGGATGGAAGACACATATATAACTTCAAGCCATAATTTATTTATATATTTTGGATTTTCAAGAATCTATGTAAAAGATTGCCTTAGTGTGAAACACTAATTACATTAATTCTAAAATGATCAAAGTGAAGCTAATGTAGTGTGACTGCTTCGGTTTGCATCAGTTTTGTTCTCAAAACATTTCGTTGGCAAGCTTCAGGAATGTCATTGGTTTAACTTCTGTCACAGATTCTTAAATAGAGATGGTTAAAAATGATCCACCTGTCAACAGAAAGACATGTTGTCTGCTCCGAGGTGCTGATAAACTTGTTTGTGTCGTGTTGTCTCGTCTGTATTTTTACTTCAGCCACCAAATACTGATTTTCCTGGACTGACCATGATGTAGTTTTAGGCTGTTATCATGTGTATTAACCTATATTTACTGTCATCTTCTGTTTTTTGTAAAGTGGTGGCTCACAGAGACTACTTATAACATAACAGGCCATGGAATGTTGTCCCATTTCAATAGGGTACAGGTGTCAAACATAAGGCTCGGGGGCCAAATCTAGCCCTTCTCACCTGTACGATGAATAACAATGAAGATATTAATGGTGTAAAAAGGATTTGAATTCAGGTTCTACATACAGAATAATCAGAATAATTAGATCTCAATTGGGTCAGACCAGTAAAATATGATCATAATCTGGGTGCGATTTTCTTTGGGGATTGAGGGGGTTCATTCTCCCCCTCTGGTTTTGGACAACACCAGAGGGTCGTGTAGTCTATGATTCTTTTTGACAGAGCAAACACAAAATGCCTGATAGGGGAACTTCACATGCAGCGAAGTGTGGGCAGAAGGGGGGCTGTAAAGCTCGCAGTTGTGGCGCACTGCCGCAGAGGAAATGTGCCCGGTGGGGGCCTGACCAGAACATGGCCCCTTTGGAGACGATTGTCATGCGCTCAGTTTGACGTATCACCAGCCAGGGAGAACCGAACCCTGGTCCTGGCCACACTGCTGTACTGTACCCTCGCACGTGGGCAGCAAAAAAGGTCACATGAACTTTGCTACCGGAGAAAACTATTGATATTAAATGTTTATTTTGTGATTTTAGTCTCATTTATGTTTATGTGGGAATAAGGGTCAGAACATTCAACACAACACACATTTTAAATTGGCATTATTTGTAGACATACTGTAAGTAAGAAAAAAAAAAAAAAAAAAGGTCAAACCGAGGTCATTAGAGTACTATTTTACTTTAGGATCATATTGGTGTGTGTTTAGAACCTGAACTAAATTTGATTTGACAGCCTTGACTGTGGAAGTTTTGCACTTTGCAAATTCATCCCATGGGCTGCATTGTAACATTTGGTGGACTGCATTTGGCCCCTGAGCCATATGTTTGTGACCTTTGTTCTAGGTTATGTTTATTAGCCTTAACAAGAAATTTGATTAGCATCCATCAGTAAATAAATCAACAACCAATCATCCAACAACAAATACCACCACCATGTCTTTATTACACTGGATCATTAACGACATGGCATCAGAATGAATGACTTTCTGAACCTGTTCATTCAGCATCATGGTAGACTGTGAATGATGACAACAACAAATATTTACACAGACAGCATTCATTTAACTTTATTCAATGACCTGGCCCTTCACAGGCCATGACGATTGTTTATGTATGTCCCAGAAATATTGCAGCACAACTTCAACTGTTTACTCAAGAATAACCTGTGCCAGCAGATAAATGAAAAGGTTAGAACAGATTCAAAAATTCTGAATACAACAGTTTCACAAAGATGTTGTTAATACTAAGGAGTTATAACCTACAACCATTTCAGCAAATGTGTTTACTCCCACACTAAAGAGGATCTGCAACAAGGAAAAATATTATTTTAGTTTGTTTTCTTTTAGTCTAGGTAACATGGCACTGCAATATTATTTTTATTTCTAAGAAAACATGACAGTATTTCACTGATTTTATTTTGTCATCTGGAGGTCACAGCTGTCTTGCAACAAGCAAGATAATGATGTTAGTTAATCTCCATTTTCATTTGTTTGCCAATGAGAGTTAGTAAACAGATGATTACTGAAGGTTATAACTCACATTAGTTGTCTATATCATGTACATGAGAATAGTCATACAACATTAAATATTACCACAGTTAATGTGGCAGGTCTGAGCAGATCACTTTCAGATTACCATAAGGTTTAATTGCATTGTATCATGTTAATAGGTTGTTTATGTGAAGTTAAATTAATGTGACCTTTAATAGAGATGTAAAGTCCTAAAGAAAGTCTGAAGTTCTGTAATAAAAAAGTGAACAAACCAGAATGAATGAAGATGACAGGGGGAAAAAAATGAATGGATAATGGATGTTTAAATCTGTCAAAAAAAAGGGGTGTTTAAAAAGTCCCAGTGGTATCATCCAGACCTCTGTTAATGATGTGGGTGAACTGAAAAGGGTTGAAAGGTGTACCAAATAAATAAACTTTACTTAACCCTCTTCAGTTAGCCCTCAAAATGTAAACTGCATATTGATTGTTGTTTCTATGTGAGCATGGTGGTTTGCAAATAGTTTTTAAGGCTATTTTGTATTCACATAAGCAATGGCTGGAGGGGACACACAGGTGTGTTTCTGTTGGTAAGTTGGGGTGAAAGTGAATCCTGTCATTCATTTATCTTTTTTCTACTTCCTCCAGCTTGGCAAACCTTCATTTGAAGGGGCAGGATGTACCATGATGGCATTGTTCCCAGTAATTCCCTCTATAATTTTAAAGGTGCAGGAATTAATTTGACAAATTAATCATGGGGAGGATAAGTCTGTGCTCTCTGAGTGCTTTTGTAGTTGTAATTGTCTTGTTATCTGTCTCTAACATCGATATAGAGATTTTATTCATCTGAGTGAAAGGGAAAATCAGAGGTGGTCAAAGTACTCACATTCTGTACATAAGTAGAAGTATAGATATTTATGTGAAAAAACTACTCTGGTAAAAGTAGAAGTACTGATTCAACATTTCTACTTAAGTAAAAGTAAAAAAGTGAAATTTCAGATTTTTAATAAAGTACAAAAGTAAAAAGTAAAACTTTTTTTTTTTTTCATGAATGCAATAATATTTATTTATCCAGGAAAAATCTGAAAAGTTTCAAAAGTATCAAAATTAAACCCTTTAAAAGTGAGTTACTGTGTTGAAATTGTGTTTGATCAGGTCACAATACTCAGTTTTGTGGGTATGGGCAGCATAAAAAAGTCACAATTAAGATAAAAAAGTCACCATGAGATTTTAAAAATGCATCATTTTAAAATAAAATGTTAAAATTATGAAATTAAAAGTCAAAACTGTGAGATGAAAAGTTAAGGTTTTATGAGATAAAAAGGTAAAATCGTGAAATAAGAAATCAAAATTATCAGATAAAAAGTCCAAATTGTGAGATAATAGTCATATAACTATAATATATAAAGTCACAGTTTCTCTCCACTGATTTTCCCTCTGAAATCACTATTTTTTTTGCATTTATTCTGAGAATGTAAAGAGTATAAAGTACAGATATTTATGCTAAAATATAGGGAGTAAAAGTAAAAAGTTGCCAGAAAAATAAATACTCAAGTAAAGTACAGATACCTAAAAAAAATCTACTTGCGTACAGTACTGAAGTACTTTTACTTCGTTACTTTCCACATCTGTTAAAAACTAATTGTAACATTTGCTCAATGAGACAAGATTTAAGTTTTAAAATAAATGATTTTAATTGAAGGCACACATTTCCATTAGTTGAAGCCTTCCAGCAGGTTTCATCTGGTCCTTGTCACACAAATCTGTCCCCTCCTCAACACATGCTTCATCGTGCCTTAATCCTGCCACAAGAGTTCCACTTCTAATTATATTACCAGGAATGAACACACAGATGATGCAATGAATTAGATATATTTAAAATATCTATTTTTTTTCTATGTCTCTCTGAATTGTCACACTATGTCACATGTAATTACATCTCATCATTGAGGCATGATTTTTTTTTATTTATTTTATTTTTTTTAAACCTGTCTTGTCCAGCATCCTAAACAACAGAATGTTTCGCTCCTTTTGGTATTGAGCTCAGTTGCTTTGCCAAGGAAGTGTTGTTATATGTCCTTTCTCACTTCCTTGTGTTTCCCTTTGTTTTCTCTATTTCACCTTTCACCTAGTTTCCCTTGTCTGTCCCCTCTGTCCCCTCATTGTGTCCACCTGTGTCTTGTTTACCTGGCTGTATATATTCTGTGTGCTTTTTTCCAGAGGTGGTCAAAGTACTCACATTCTGTACTTAAGTAGAAGTACAGCTACTTGTGTGGAAAAATACTCTGGTAAAAGTAAAAGTGCTGATTCAACTCATTTACTTAAGTAAAAGTAAAAAAGTACAAATTATCAATTGTAATAAAGTATAAAAGTAAAACTGCATTTTTTTTTCCATGAATGCAATAATAGTTAACTAGGAAAAATCTGAAAAGTTTCAAAAGTATCTAAAATAAAGCCTTTAAAATTGAGTTAATGTGTACACAATGTTTTTGATCAAGTCACACTTCCTCAGTTTTGTGGGTATGGGTGGGAAATTTAAGAAAAAAAAAAAGTCACAATTGAGATAAAAAGTCATGAGTTATAAATATGAAATAAAAATACATCATTTTAAGATAAAAAAAAAAAAAAGTCAAGATTGTCAGATAAAATGTTAAAATGGTGAGATAAAAAGTTAAAATTATGGTATAAAAAGTCAAAATTGCGAGATGAAAAATCATATAATTATAGTATATAAAATCACAGTTGCTCTCCACTGATTTTCCCTCTGAAGTGACATATATTTCATACTGTCACATCTGTTTAGTTTGAAAAAGTCTATTCAGAGAATGTAATGAGTATAAAGTACAGATATTTACACAAAAATGTAGGTAGTAAAAGTAAAAAGTTGCCAGAAAAGTAAATACTCAAGTAAAGTACAGATACCTAAAAAGTCTACTTAAGTACAGTAATGAAGTACTTTTACTTCGTTACTTAACACCTCTGTTTTTATCCTCTTCTTTTGTCTTCATGTCATATGTTCCAGCAGTTATTCCTTGTATTGCCTTCCTGTGATTGGCCTGTATTTCTTGAATTCTTGTCTTTTCTCTGCTGTTTCACCATTGCCTGTGTTTTCTGGACTTGTCTGTATCATTGACCTGTGTACGGACCTGTGTTTTGTCTGCCCCGTTCACTCCACTGACTGACCTCCTATGTACCAAACCCTGTTTTAAAGACATTGACTTTCATGTGCCTTGTTTTTGTGTCGTACATTTGGGTTCAACCACCTGTCCACCCGTTGTCACACAGTCAAATTGAGTAAACCATCAGTGTTTTTAAAACTGAGATCAAGCATAGAATATATAATCCATTTTTGTTTATAATACACTTTATTTCTAAGCTAAAAACCACAAGATGCTACAAGAAGAGCACAATAAATATGATTAGAAGGACAGTTAAGAAACGCAAAGCAAGTAAAGCAGGTAAATCATGCACAGAACAGGGAAGGTTATGGGTATGTTTTCCTAAAGCGAAAGGTTCTCTGACCTTTTTCATGAATGTCCTCTGTCTGTGGGGTCCAGATGTGATCTGGCAGATGATGATGATGACCAACATATCTTTATATTATACTAGTTTTGTGCAATAGACCCTGAGTTTTCAAACCTTCACAATCTGAGGTATGCACTCATTGTATTCAGTTCCATTTACTCTAAATAGTCACTGAATGAGGCTTGAATTTTTCATTATTTTAATTACACTCCTGTTCCTCACATCACAATTACCATTTGCGTTACTTTGTGGTGCCACTTATGATGCTCAAAGAATAAATTGACATTTCACTGGCTGTCAGGGATAAGAGAGTCTTTTATTATTTGCTTTTGTTCATGAAAGAAAATAACATTTGTAAGAACTGGGTTAGAATCGATTCCAATCTCAATGATAACATACACTTTAAGATGACAAAAACTCCTGAAAATGTTTTTATAAGTCATGGAACACAAACTCAACATAACCCAGCTTCATTAACTGCTTAACTGTCCTCTGTGGTGTTGGTGTCACCATGTGGCCAAATTGACAAACTAAAGGTACGTATATTGCATATATAATTTCACCAGCCACAGATGCATAATAAGCCCAGAGTAGACATTCACACATTTACTGAAGGAAATGTAATGTGTGTGCTTGTCTCTTGACAGATGTATGGCCTTGTCCCTAGGTGTGATGTAAAAGTAAGAAATAGTGCATAAGGACTGTGTATAAAGTAATGCATATATTTGGATAAATGTTAAGATGTTCAATGCTACATTTGTATGTAAAAACTATTTATTACAAAAGATGTTTATTATAACTGTAACAGCACAACAGGAAATAGAAAAAATAAGGACCAGTTAAATAATTTTTTTCAAAACCTAAATTGACAAATCACATGATTAACAGCAGAATTTGTAATTTGCATGGATCATTCCGCTGAAAAACACTTTTCCACGCTCCTTTGGAAATCTAAAGGGTCATCCTGAGTTACCAACACGTGCTGCCTTTGACAGTGGTTTGTCACCTCCACTGGCTGCATACCATATTCACAGAAAACAACGAGAGGAACGAGGGACCCTGATAAAGCTGGTCCATCTGACCTCAGATGGACTTTAGCGTCACCCACATATGGGGTTAAACCCGTCCCCCATTTGCAGTGAATCTGAAGTAGCATTAGCATTAGCATCTACAAGAGAAGGCAGCGCCATAGTAGCTGCTGCACAAACTGGAAAAAATGGTGGATCAAACTGGCTCATGTGGTCTCTGTGGAAATAAAGCCTTGTTTTTTCCCTGCATGTTTTCAGAATAAGCAACGGCATGAAACCTAGCTGGATGATACTTGGGTAAAGGTAAAACACACACACACAGCGAGAGGGGAGGAGGGAGTGTTCCTTCACGCAATCGGAGCCAGAGATGCCTCGTCACCGCATCATGGACATGTTTGTGGAAGTACCAGTAAACTGTTGTTTTTCATTTTTCTACTGTGCAAAAACAGCTGGAAACAAAGCAATCAACACACAATGTATTCAATAACAATGGAGGACATAGCAATATTAATGAAATAACAATGGAATCATTCCTTTTAAATGTAAGACATTACCATTACCTGGTAATGTCTTATATTTAAAACACACAACAAACCACAATTCATGGATGGAGGTCACAAAGGGTAAGCACAAAAACACACTTGCATAAGAACCATGAAGAGGAAGAAAAAAACAAAGGAGACTGAAAATCCAATTTACAATCACCCACTGAGTCTATCACAAAGAGATAATAGAAAAAGATGGACCCATGGACAAGATCCAGCCAAGAAATAATAAAACTGTGGTATGTGCATCTGGTACAAAGGAACACTATGGAGGTAATTGGCTTAACCCTTTGATGCATGGATTCTAATTCAAGATTTTTTCCTGAGTATTTTTATTCCTCTTTAGGAATGAAAAAAACCCCAATGAGATTTAATGTTTTACTTTTTTAAATTAACTTATTTTTCATGGAGTTACATGTCCACTCATACTGTATACCTTTTACCTGCAGTCCTATGCCCCTGTTTCAGTAACTTATCTTTTGTTTACTTACTTCCTTTTCTTTCCATTTTTTAATTAGTCAATGTTACATAATTTTAATTAATTAATTGAATAAACTCAACTTAAATCCTCTTTTAAACATTTGACATGAGTAGAATGCTTTTGGATGCTGGTGGCTGTTTAGATCTTCAAGGGTTTAAATCAGAGGTGTCAAACATAAGGCTCGGGGGCCAAACAGAATGAATTTGTGAAATGCAAAAATACAAATTAATATATTAATTGTTTTAGTTCAGGTTCCACATTCAGATCAATTCAATCTGAAGTGGGTCAGACCAGTAAAATACTATCATAATAATCTATAAATAATCACAACTCTGTTTTTTTCTCTTTGTAAATGTCAATATTTTCACATATTTACACTAAAACAAAGTATAATTTCGCAAAATATTTTAAACAAATATATAAAGAAGTGTGTTTTTAAGAGAAGTAAATGCAATTTTAAGAATAATCTGGCTGATGAAATATTTATAGATCCACTGTGACATGTGCAAATGTTAAACAAAAGCATAATTGTTAAAATGAGGCTTATTCTTTCATTTGTTTTGTATAATTCACATTGTTTGAAAGAATAGTTTGTTAATGTAAACATTTTCATAATTTAATTTTTACTCTGTTCACTCTAAAATATAGAGAAATATTCACAGTTGACATTATTTATGTATTATTATTATTATTTCACTGGTTCGTCCCACTTAAGATCAAATTTAGCTAAATGTGGCCCCTGAACTAAAATGAGTTTGACACCCCTGCTTTAAATCAAGCAAGACAACAGTAGAAAAACAGAAAAAAAAGAAACTACAACAGTCAAGTAATACATTCATGCAATTATTTTTTAAAACCCCGTGACGTCGCGACAATACAATGTCCATGCTCTTTCAAGTAGACCATGAAGTAGCATTACGGAGAATCATGTGTCCGACGGTCGTGAAGGCATCAGCAGCAGTCACGCGTTGTTTGATCCAGAGAACAAATATGGCGGATGATGGAGAGTCACTGGAGTCCTGGCTTAGTAAGTATACATTAAACTCTCTTATTTCCACGAAATGTTTTCATGTTATAGTTAACTTCTTGCAGATCATATAACAGTTGTTGTCAGAAGTGTTAATTTTAGTCGCTTGACAGTGCTGTGTGGGAAAAGTATGGTGTGTTGTCGTCTGTGTTGTCTACCCCCATATGTCGTTATCTGAAATCAGCTCTGATGTTTGGCTTCGGACTACTTCAAATGGTGTAGAAATGTCTGCAAAACTGTGATAATTCTGCTTCTGATGTTGAGAGTGTATGAAAATGAAACTTGTAACAGAAGCAGCAAACTGAATTATTACGATGTATAATCGAAAGAAATCATATAAACAGTAATAAACCTGGCGTATGTGATTTATTTATTTAATTCATGTAACAAGAATTTGAAAACAGAAATGCAAATGAATGGCAGTCAAAAAAATCTAAACAAAATAAAGTGGTAAGATAAAACTATAATGTCTTTAGCTTCAAAATGTACATGAACGAAAAGGAGTAGGAAGAGGATCTAGTTTTACTCCTTCAAACTATTTCATACAAACTCTATCCCAGTTTAACAACTGAAACATGCACATTTAGTTATTCATCTATATCACAACACATTCACCAACACAAAATTGATCTCCTGACAATAATTTGCACTTCATCCAATCAATATACGTCTGGTAAATAATATCTTTATGCCTCCTTTTAGGCACAATCGTACTAGAAATCTGTTTTAACTCTGTTCACTCCATTCTACAGTTTAACTCCCCTAACAGTGACGCCAAATCTCTGACTTCTTATACCCACATCTCTAACCTTTAGCTTTCTCTGTCATAAATCATGTTTTCTGGTAGCAATTTATTTCTGGCTTCATATAAAAATTGAGCTGTTTTGTGTTTCATGAAGTCAAAGAATTGTAGAGTTTTGGATTTGATTCTGAAAATCAACATTATGAATGATTGGGATTTGCTGTTTATTCCAGAATGAAAAGTGGTTATCAGTATTTAAAAGATTGATACTGGAGGGCCAAATGTGTAATCTATATTAACCTGCTTCATCCTTTATTATAGTATTTCCAAGACTAGGGAGATTGTGTTAATGGGATACCTCTACATCACATCTTTTACAGACAAAGCCACCAACCCTTCAAACAGGCAGGAAGACTGGGAGTATATTATGGGATTCTGTGACCAGATCAATAAGGAGCTTGAAGGGTATGTTTAGTCACTCAGCACATAGTAGCCTCTCCTAAATCTCAAGTCATCTCAAGTTGCTCCTCTGTGCCTTTATTATGAAAGCACAAAACTTAAAACCAGGTACAATCTCCTGAAATAGCCAAATTATTTTTGTCTTGTGGTCTTATTATCACTGTCATGAAGTGCACAGTATTGGATGACACACACATTCCTATTTTTTTCTGCATTGCATTTTAATTTTTAACACTTTGCATATTTCCTGTACATTCCCATTGTACATATATTATTAGTAAAACGGGGAAATGCTTATGTATGGATGGTCCAAATTACACTAATACTGACCAGAGACTGTTAAGTACTTTAATTATTATTCATTATCTGAACCCGCTTCGTTCCCACTAGGGTCACAGGGGTTGCTGGAGCATATCCCAGCTACCTATGGGCAAAGACAGCGTACACCCTAGACATGTCACCAGTTCATCACAGGGCTGATGTCTAGAGACAAGAAATCAGTCACTGTCACACGCATCCCCTTCAGCAATTTAGATTAACCTATCAGTGCATATATTTGGATGGTGTTGGTGGTGGTGGTGGTGGTGGGGGGGGGGGGGGGTTGCCTTGTGTTTCAATACTGCTTCCTGTGTATTTCCTCACACCCAGTATATGCTTGCAAAAACAGTGATGCTAAAAAATGTTCCACAATATTATATAATTACTGTAAAAAAAAAAAAAGTGTAAACTTTGGAATCGACTAAATCTTTTATAACTTTTACTGTCCTTTTACATTTCTGTCACGTATGCCAGTCCACAGATATCAGTCCGTCTCTTGGCTCACAAGATCCAATCTCCTCAGGAATGGGAGGCAATACAAGCTTTGACGGTCAGTCATGTAATTGTTCTACAATCACTGTAACTCTGCCACCCTTGATTGTATCCTTGCAATATTCATACATACCTTTTCTCCCTTTTAAAGACTCTTGAAGCTTGCATGAAGAATTGTGGGCAACGGTTTCACAATGAAGTTGGGAAATTTCGGTTTTTAAATGAATTAATCAAAGTGGTGTCACCAAAAGTGAGTAACTCAGCTTTGTGGTGATATGTTGGTCATTTAACATGGTTTTTGGTTGCTATAAAATGTGCATGCATTTTTTTTTACAGTACCTGGGAGAGAAAGTATCAGAGAGAGTAAAGACAAAAGTAATTGAGATGCTTTACAGTTGGACTGTTTCTTTGCCAGATGAAGCAAAGATCTGTGAAGCATATCAAATGCTCAAGACACAGGGTGAGTCACAGTCTGCTAATGGAAGGTGATGCACAGTACAATAATAACACAACATGAATCTAAAATTAGCACACTGTACACACATTTGTTTCTTGTGCTTGAAGATATGTGACTCATTATCCGATAACTGTAATTTCAAGTGTATAATGATTTTATATTTGTCTCAGGTATTGTTTTAACTGACCCTGACATCCCTCTTGATGCAACATTAACACCTTCACTCTCTCCACGACCCAAGAATCCTGTGTTTGATGATGAGGAGAAAAGCAGGGTAAGAATTGTTTTTGTCATATGGGTTTCATCTCTGGTAATGAATTCTAATTCAATGTGTTTTGGTGCGATAAAAAGTAGGACGCAAGCACTGCCTGCATTTACACACATGAATCCCCTTCTTGACTATGTGGCACATAGTGATGCTGTATGCACTTTTTTTTAGCTCATCTGGACAAAGTCCGATGAGCTGTTGCAGTCGGACTTCTTCCGTCATCGTCCATAATTCACTAAAATCATTTCTCCTCCCTCATTTCAAAATGAATTTCAATTCTGATTGATTCATTAGATAGATCTGCTCTGGGCACAAAACTTATCACTTTGTTTTCATAATTTACCTTTGTAAACAATTTGTTTTCAACTTTGTTTATTTTTCCAGTATCTCACTAAAATTGCTACTCTTCCCTCAGTTCTCAACAGATTGCATTTCCAATTGATTCATTGTGTTCAATTTCAATCAAGATCAAAGAAAGTAATTGCCCCAATATTAATTCCCACCAACAACCTCCTGCCATATTTAACAGCTTTAACCACAGTAATATGTCACTACCCAGTTACCTACTTTTGTTCAGTCAGATGTTACCCCAGAAGAGCTTTGGGGGCTTCCTATACCATTCACATTTGTTGATTAAAAACACACAGCCACACAGTGGTATTGATTTTATGATCTATTGAATGACTCCCTTTTGTTGATAGCAAGACATCACAGCTGTGATACCTGGATGAATACAGGGACATTGACCCAATTAAAAAAAACCCAACAACAACATTTCTTTAAAATATAAAAAGACTAGAAAAGCACTCTGAGAGCAAACCTCCACCAAGGCAGACCTCCCCCCCTCAAGAGAGGTCGAGGTCAAGAGAACTCAAAAACTTATCAACAGATTTTGATGACATTTTCAGAATGTGTTGGGAGTGTCACAAGGAACAAATGATTACATTTTGGTGGTGACCTGGAAGAGATCCTGAATTCTGGATCACTTTGAAATATATTCTCCATTTACCGCAATGTCAAATTTCAAAGTGATCCACAATCCAGGATCTTTTCTGGATCACCACCAAAATGTAATCACGCTGTGGTAGACTGGAATAACATTAATTTGAGAAGCTTGGAAATTCATATATTTTTATTGACTATATACGTCAGCACAGCACCAACCCCCTGTCCCGAATTTCAGCCACCCTCATCTGGTCGCCCTAGTGGAAACACGCCTATTGACAACACAATTTGTACAGAAAATGGATATGATCTGTGGGTTTACTGTAGGTGTTTTATTTCTAAAACAGAACTATAATATTAACCATCAGCTGATGTATCACATGAAGATTATAATACTAGGTGTTATTTTGAACTAATAACTAGCTGTGATTCTTACTTTGAAGAAGAAAACTTGATGATATCATAATGCTGAAGTGTGTAAATAATGTGCTTTATGCTTTTATTAAGTGAATAATACAATCTGTGCATTGATTTGTTGGTTGTTTTGGTAGACATACGTATATTCAGGAGTATGTCTTTATTCTTGTTAAGTATTTAGAATATCAATACTACGTGTAGCCCCTTTAATTATTGAAATTTCATTATGGCAAGTTGCCAATGAAAACTCAGGGTGCGATTAAATAGGTTTTTGTTCTTCCTACTCCTTTTCAAGCACGGGCAAACTAATTAGATTTATTGGGCTTGCATATATTCTGTTGAATCTTTGTATTATCAGACACTGTTGTATGAAACATTTTTGTGTTGCTTGCTCGAACTTAATTAAAAATTAATGAATGAAAATTATACATGCGGAAATTGCACTATTCACTAAGACATTTTTGTCTTATTTGAAATTATCATATTTTTGCTAACTGGAAAACTTGACTTTCTGTTCCATAAAAGCTCCTGACAGAAACATGGTGTCCATATATAAAACTCTGCTTTTTTGTTTTGGTTTTTCGCTGTGGCACGAATAGGTCATAAGTGTATGTTTACCCTGTGCTGACTGCAGTTGATCTATGGATGAACTTTGTTTTTTCAGGCTCTGGGAACAGACTTTGCTGATTATATTTGACTAATCTGTGGGAAATGGCTGCAGTTTCTAGTTTAACTAAAGCTTCCATCATCTATCCACAGAGATTGGCAGTGCTTCTAAAGAGCAAAAAGCCTGAAGATCTGCAGGAGGCCAATCGACTCATCAAGAATATGGTTAAAGAGGTATGTCACTGACAAAATGAAAATGCCAACACTTTTGTAGTTTTTGTTGAGACATTTTGCATTTTGCCTGTATTTGATTGTTGTGTCAGAGATGGGAGCAGAGAGGATATGAAACAAAAGTCAACTGATGACAAATGACTGCACGTGTTTTCAGGTACCATTAAAATGGAGTGTGATTCACTGTTTTGTCTTAGGATGAGGTGAGAGCACAGAAAGCAACAAAGCAGAAAAGCACATTGGAGGCAGTTAATAATAGTGTCAAACTGCTGAATGAGATGCTTGTTCACTTTAGCAGTGAGGACTCCACTGACGCAGACAAGGAACTCATTAAGGTTTGTTTGCATTAATTGATAGATTCAGTTGGCTTAAAACTCATTATCACATTCCTTCCTTCATTTTCCCTATAGTTCAACAGCTTCTGAGTGAATGTCTCTTGGAAATTGTTTTTTTCAGGAGCTCTATACTGATTGTGATAAACTCAGGCAAACTGTGTGGCAGCTGGCTACAGAAACAGAGGACAATGACAACAATCTTGGTAATTAGTATTGCTTTACGTCGTCCTTTAAGGATGGGTTAAGAATAGTTGATGTATAAAATTGCATTGGTCATGATCCATACATTAACTTTGGGCTAGACTCGCAGTCTGACCACAACAAATTAATGTATTATTATATATTATATTATTCTAGATTAATATATGAAGCTTAATCAATATACAAGTAGAGTTCATTCATTTTTGCAAAGTTTCCAACATTTTTTTATAAAGAGGCAGCTGTTTTTAGAGGCAAACTTGATGTAAAGCTAAAGTTGGACTAGAACTGCAAACAATTATAATCGGCTGCTGAGACCCTTGCTGTCGGAACCTGAGCAAGTCGGAACCCAGGAAAGTCGTCGCACATGATGCTGTGGGATGTAAAATGCAAGCATTTGCATACCACAGCAGTAATAATAATAGTTTTTTTTTCTTCGTAGAAAAAGCAAACAAAAGACATTTCGATAGCCCTATCGCAGGAATCATACAGATCTTTCTAAAATCATGTCAATCAAATTCAAACAATAAATTAATTTCAAAATGATATAATGAGCTGATGAACATTAAGGGGGAGAACACAGGGTATATTAAAAAAAATAATAATAATCTGCCTTGGCGGAGTCTGTACTCTCAGTGCTTTTCTAGTTATGCAACTATAACCTCTGCTGAAATATGTAATATCACTTTATAATGTTTTAATTGTATGGAATTCTCTTTCAGGAGACATTCTGCAGGCCAGTGATGATCTTTCCCACGTCATCAATACTTACAAGAAGATTGTAGAAGGACAAATTATTAATGGAGAGACCGAAGAAAGGCATCACTCATCGCACAAACGAGGTAATTCTACTATGGATTGAAATTCAACTGTTAAATAAATTTATGTCTACTGTGTTACTTTTTCAACTTGTGTGCATAGTAAATAATAAAAACCTGACTGTTTCACCTATATATACTGTCCTTAAAACCGATTATGATATAATATTTCCAATGATTTAAAGTGCAGATCAATACATTATGTGAGTGTCACAGCAGAGTAATGTAAGAGGTCTCCAGTTTTCCATAAGTGTTGAGTCTGAGTTCTTTCAACAGTAGTGAAATAACACGTTGTTTTTGCGAATCTGATAATTAAGCTTATAATTGGGGGTGTCATAGTCTGTCATAGTTCACTGTAGGCAATATATATTTGTCTTTCTACTCCTACCTGATTGCCACCACACACACTCAACACCATCTGAACCAAATATGTTTATTTTGCTGTCATTACACCACAGTAATCTATGGCCTTAGTCTGTCTTTAGCAGACTGTTTGGCTTTGTTGTGACTCATCTTTGCTTCAGATGGTTTTTGCAGAATTGTAAGCGGTGTACTCATTTTGGTAAGATGCTATTTAAAAAAAAAAAAAAAGTGTCTTTTACTATTAACTGGTACAATTATATGAAATAGCCATCCCTTTTGTTAGGGGATGGAGAGATTTTTAATTATTTAATGTATTCTGTTGTCGGTAGAAAACATTATCCACTAATTGATCTGCTAACCATTATAAAAGCAGAATGACTGGGTTCTTAATCTCAGTTGACTTGTATACTCTTCAGTAAATGTTCAAATACACTTTTAATTTTTTTTCCATGCAGTACTTTTCTTTCCTTTAAGGTTTTTAATGTGATTCAAGGTACAAAGATGTGAGCAGATGTAAGTGCATCTGAACTCTTTCAGTATTTCAAGGTGAATTTATTGTAAGCTGTATTTCACAAGAAATAATTGAAGAAAATATTTGCTAAATAGTTTTTGGCATTTTTTTTTGTGTGTGTTTTGTGCTTTAATGTATCTACCTACTGAACTTTACTTGGACAGCCAGTGGAGTAAAGACCTGTGTTTATTGTCCTTCTCCATCTGACAGGCTCGGTTACCCATAGCAGCACAAATTGCTCTGAAATCCTGATTGATCTGGTCGGTTTAGACACCCAGACCACCTCTCCACCTGAGCAGCAATCACAAACATCCTCTCTGGCAATTACCGCAGATCTGATGAGCGGGTTTGGCCCCACTGACCTTCAGTCCACAAACTCAAACACGCCCACTGCAAAGCTATCACTGCTTGATGAAGAGCTGCTGTCTTTAGGTAATGTGTGGTCAAACATTTTGTTATGCATAATTTTGGGTGTCAAACCCCCCCCCCCCCACACACAAAAACAAATCATGACTAACAGTAATATATTAATGGTGTAGTGTGATATACTTCAAAGTCCTTTCCCTCTCCATACACTTTTTGTTTTTTGTTATATTTTTGCAAGTTGATCTTTAGATGTGAGTTTTTAGTTTCACACAAACATTACACGAGTTGTGTAGGTGGCCCAGTATATTAATATAGTGACATCATTTTGGTCTGTTCTTCCCACTTCTCACTACATTACGGAGTACATTGTTGTTCTGTCGAAAAGATAAAACTTTGGGCAAAGTGTACCCACAAATACTAAATGCACAAGAGTATTAGGACACGTTGAATTCAGGTGTTTATTTTCTAATAGTTGTGGTGCAAAACAATATGAGCAAATGGCATAATATAATCTTTTATATATTTATATATATATATATATATATATATATATATATATATAAAAGTAAATTATGTCCACTTCATGACAGTATTACTCTATACATTAAATTGATCATACTATAGCACACACACAATATATTCACAGTAATCGCAGTATAACTAAATCTAAATGCAAATAACCGCAAATATTATTTCTCTTTTATGAAATACACACCCTAGCCAAAAATAGTCTTCACCTGGATTTCAGTAATCAAATAGCTGAGATCCTTCCATTCCAGTGTCTGCAGTGATTTAAAATTTTTAAGTTGCAAACATTTCTTTATCTTTAATGGATTCAGTGAGTAACTTATCTTTTCTTAAACAACAATCAGTTTTATAGAAAACATAAAAATTAGACAATGGAATAAAGTCATGTGGTCTGAGTCCTGATTAAAACTGTTCAAGAGTGATGAAGTAATTCCCTAATAATGCATAGTACCTCTGTACAGTACAAGTTAGTGAGGGCAGATTTCTGATCTGGGGTTGATTGAGTTGGTGAAGTCGAGGTTCAGCAATATTACGTATCCAAAAATGATGGAAAGCGATGCTGTGACATTAAATTACACCACTTCAGCTTTTTTTTGGTGTCATCTTAAGTAGATATGCATTTTACTTTTGTCTGTCTTCTCAGGCCTTAGTGAAAATGTCCCTGGTCAAAGTAAATCCACTGTACCAACACCTGTCAACCTGAGCAGTCATTTACCATCATTTCAGGTATGAGAACTGTGCAAATTCTTATCAATGTATGTATATTTAGTGCAAATGACTGGCTTTAGGATGGTATCACAGTCTGTTTTTATTGTGTCTCCCAGAATTCCAGCCAAGATGTAGACCTGTTTGATCCAAATTTGCCTCAAGTGTTGGCATTCTCTACATCTCCACTTCTTACAGATGCCGTCTCCATCAAAGATGCACCAGTTAGCTCTGTGAATTCATTATCAAATGTCTCTTATTTAAGCCTCCCCAACTCCATGTTCTCCACACTTGCAGTTTCCACACAGTCAGCCTCAGCATCTTCACTCACAAACCCACAGTTGTTACATGGTCCAGTATTTTTTAACACAGCCAAAGGTTCCATTCCTCCGTTGTATTGCAAGACATCATCCTCTGTCTCATCTGCGGTTCCACCAAACACCTATGTTCATGCACAACTTATCTCCACTGCACCAGGAACTTCGCAGTCTGCCTCACCTTCTCTCATCCACAGTTTGACAGACCTTGCACAGCTGGATTTGTGCAGTCCTAAAAAGTAAGTAATAAGTGAATAATATTTGTAAAATTCATTAAGGAATCGAATCATCTCTAGTCAATCTCTAGGAAGTTTGCTGGACTGAATGACTGCCCATTATGATTAATTCAGTCATCTGTCAGTTGCAGAGGGACTACCCCTAGTTTTCACTTTGCGGATAAATCCACAGGATTTAATGAAACTTTGATGCAGTGAGATCTTTTATTCACCCCTAGTCATGAACAGGAGTGGAGTGACAACTATAACCAAGCAACATAGTTCAGACCAGATGGCAGAATGTTTGAGGTTAAGGGCTTTAAAATTACAGTATGTTACATCCTTGCACCTTGATATTTGGTGTTTGACTTTGCAAAGTATTTCAGTTAAAAATGAGTCAATTCAGTGTTTGAAAAAAAAAAAATCCATAAACCTTAAAAGGTCTTTGGATGAAAACTGTAATCTTTTATTACACACAGCACTACTGGTGCAATGAATTTTGGAAGCTTGCTGGTCAAAGGTGAGGATGTGCAACCTGCTGCCACTCATTCCCCTGGTCTCGGTGTCACTTCAAAGACATCTGATCCCCTGGTCCCAGAAGGACAGAGAGAGGGATCACCACTCCCAGCTCCCAAGACTCAAGCGGATGACAGCCCTCTGTTAAGATGTCTGTCCCCAGTCCTGCCACTGAGCCACACAAGCCCAGGAAGCGTACCAGATGTGTCCCTGGCCAATGTATTTGTCCCTTTGGAGACCATCAGACCAAGTAAGTAGGCTTGAAACTTTGTGCGTCTTAAAGGGGACATATGCAAAATGCACTTTTTAATGCTTTTACAACATAAATATGTGTTGTCTGTGTGTGAGGAGACCCTTAAATTATTAAAAAAAACATGCTTTTCTCCTGATCCATTTCTTGTTAGAGGGGGATGAAAACACTCTGTTTTGGACTTCGTATGTCACACGCATAGATTCATTTGAATACCGTGGTGGGATGGATTGCCCCACCCCATCCCACCAGCTCAGTTAACCCCACCTACTGGTCACAGTGACCTCTGCTCAGACTTGGAGATTTGACATTATTCTTTACCATAGTCCCGGTGTGTTGTGGTCTGAGCCCTGGTTGCTGTGCGTGTGTCCTGACCCACGGTTGGTCTGACCCAGGTTGATCAGCTGGGCTGGTCCGTGAGTGGAACCTGGACCGTTGTGAAAAAATGGACCCAAACGCATACTAGGGCTGTAACACTCAGCATCCGTCCCACGTTGATTCTATCAGCTGATTTTATTTAATCGGTGTCTTTTTCAGGTTCCATTTCGTTCTATTCTTCCTCTCAGTAGCATGCTGAAAAACGGGGTGGGGTCAGCTGTGGCTCATTTGCATAGAAGCATCAGGCACTAAAACTGAGTGTTTTAAAAAGGGCCGTTTCTCCAGGTTGAAGGGGCTGCTGTATCTTTTCATCAATGTGGTATTTTGACAAACGTACGTCACAGACAGATCATTGAGACACCAGGGAACTGTGTTCACTTGTGGAAAATGGGCATGCTTATATCCCCTTCAAGTTTGAATCTGTTGGCGGTGTATGTATTTAGATTTAGTCCAGTGAATGTCTTCATCTGCTAACTGCATTAATAGCCTCCTGCTGATTTTCCTGTCAAAAGCTTTAAGATGATCACAGGATAGAATTTTTTTATCAGCAGTAAATGGAGTTCTGATAATTTTATAAAGAGCTCAGTGAATAGTAATCAGGATGGGTAAATCAAAGTGACATGAATGTAGAAATTACACTCTTAATAAACATTGAGATGGAACATAAAATATACCGAGAGCTGGACACAGATGGCTTTTTCATAATCTTTTTGTCTCCTACTTTTGGTGGAACACATTATATTCCTCTGCTCAGCAAGATGGCAGCAAGCAAGCTCAGACAAATTCTATCTTTTTGTACATGATAGATTTCCCTCCTTGTCAATTTGTTCCTAGAGACTATATAAAAATAGCATTTTTATTTTTCAGTAGAAAGGCTCAACTCTTGAGATTTGAAAGAAATGTCTAAATTCTTCTAAGGTCCATGTTTGCAAGGAGCACTAAAACTAGGAATCAATAATGTACAAGACAATGACTCACCCCACCAGCAATTGTATGTAATGTAAATTGGTGTCTTTCTCTTTTTTCCACTAGGACAGGCTCATTAAAACAAAAACTGTCCTGACAAGTATAAATAGCAGCAAAATGAATCATCTTACTGACAGGATTAAGTGATAAATGCAAAGAAGTAAGGTCTTATTGTAATTAACAGATATAAAATATATCTTCAAGCTCTGTACCGGGTCATTACTAAAATATTATTTTCCACATTGAATATAATCTTTTGTACAGAAGATAAAAGAAAAGCAGTTTTGTAGACAGCATAAATACGACTCGTGACTGAAATCTAAACATTGTGCATTACTGACACTTAGTGGTGACTGTGTTAAACTAAACTAAACTGGGGAAGGAGAGTTGTGTAATGCAGTGTGAATTCCATGTGTTGAGTGTCTGACATTTTAAATTCTTCAGTGTGAATTCCATGTGTTGAGTTTCTGACATTTTAAATTCTTGTGTTGTTGGGTTTTTTGTTGTTTTTTTTTTTTAGGTAAAATGTCTCCTGTCACAGCCTATGATAAAAGTGGAGTCCGTGTTCTGCTGCATTTTGCCACCGACTGTCCACCAGGCAGACCTGATGTGCTGGTGATGGTGGCATCCATGCTTAACACAGCCCCTTTGCCTGTCAGCAATATTGTTTTACAGGCGGCCGTGCCCAAGGTACAAATCTCTTGGTGGTAATTGCACAGGGAACCATGATGTATAAATCCAACCGTTTCTGTAGCGGTCATATGAGGTGTGGGTTCGATGGATTGTTAGTATTCAAGGAACATTATATTTGGAGCAGATATTTTAGAATAATGCAACACAAAATTTTTCAATCCAAAACTATTTACTGAGTTTTTCTGTTGAATTGAAGGTTTTGTCAATAGTGACTGCCGTGGAAATTTGTGCTGAAATTTCCTTTTCAGCGCTGTTGTTGAACATTGCTGTTTGCTGCAGTCACAAAAAAAGAGAAACCATAACTGATTGGAGTTTGGACATTTTTTTGCTGTTCTGCAGACAATGAAAGTGAGATTACAACCCCCGTCTGGGACAGATTTGGCTCCTTTTAACCCTATACTTCCACCAGCCGCCATCACACAGGTCATGCTGCTTGCTAACCCACTCAAGGTAGGGCCTAAGCCAAGTCATTATTCTCTAACATTCTCATTAATGCAGCACTTATTTGAACTCATTTTTACAGTCCTCGTTATCCTGTAGGGCACAGGTGTCCTGTATGTTTTAGGTATTTTCCTCCACCAGCACATCTGATTCAATTCATGATCAGCTCATCATCTTCTGCTAAAACCTGATAATGATATCATGACTTCCAGGTGTGATGGAAGAGGTAAATCTCTAAAACATGCAGGTCATCGGCCCTCGAGGACTGGAGTCAAACTGACCATGTGAGTTTGTTAGGCACCTTGATTAAATAAGGTCACAATGAAAGTTGTGCGTATGTATTTTGCAGGAAAAGGTTCGGATGAGGTATAAGCTGACATTCACACTGGGAGAGTCACCTCACACTGAAGTGGGTGAGGTGAATGAGTTTCCACCGGCTGACCAATGGGGAGCTCTGTAGTTCTTCCCACAACTAGTATCTGAATCAACACTACAGAAAAATCCGCTCATCTGTGCAACTCGAGGGACAAAGAAATGGTTTTGAAAAACTTGGAATTGAATTTGATGGAGACGGCCCACTGAAATATCAGGCGTTGTGTTGCACAAACCCAGCTTGAGTCTCGTGACAATGGCAGAAGTCGTCCGAGTAGTGCATTAACAGATAGTTTGATTGAATTGAATGTACTGTGGGTGACACTTACCCGGGAAAAATTTAGGCTTGGTAAAGTGAAGCACTGGTAAATTTAGGTTTATTTGCTGTTACTTTAATTCTTACATATGCTTTGATATCAGACCTGATTGCAGAGTACTTTTGTATATCAGAATGTCCTTAATATCAAACAGTCTATGTTGGCAGAAAAGCAAAATCATTTGAACATGATTTGGAAATAACTTTGTGCATATAACATTTTACCCGAATGGATATTGGACTGTAGCTAATTAAAGCAATAACAGATTGACTAATTAGTAGTTAGTTACTTAAAATGTATCAGAATGCAAACACGCTGTATGATTCATAACTGCTATTGAGTACTGTTATTGTGTGTTGTATTCTTTTCATCTTAATAGTAATATTGACTATATATTATTTGTGTTTGGGCAGAAAAATATCTATTCTATAGTATTGCAGTCTTTCTATTGCAGTAGAGATACAAGTTAGAAGTTATCTATCCAAGAGGATTTGTTGTTACCAAATATTCAGACAAGTCAAAGCATAATATGCCACATTATGTAGCAACAGCAGGGTGGGTTCTGATAAATGACACATGTTCAGCCTGCAAAATATGCAAATAAGTTGAAGATGAATATTAAGTCATTCCTGTAAGACTATAGAAGGAAAGACTTTTTGCAGATGTGATACTAATTGTTACGGGCAAAGGTGCATATGTTACAGACAGCGCAGACCAGGTGACAATAGACTCCTTGTGTTAAACAATATTTTGGGAAACAAGCTACAGGGTAGGTTGTATTTTTCCTCAGTTTTAACCATTAATATAAGACGTATGGGAGTTTTACTATATGAAACTGGTACTTTATTTTACTTTTGAGAAAATCTAATAACGCTAAAAACATGGTGGTTAATCTAAAGTATTAGATCTATCAAGTGGTCATCAAAGACTGTGACTTTATTTTAGGGTTTTTTTCTGAAGCTATTTGTGCTATGTAGGAGATTCCCAACATATTTCGTACAAAGTTATTTATTTGTCTTAAACTGGTAAATTATTTGCCATTGCATATTTTTGGAAAGTAACTTCTGTGCATGATAAATAAAGATAAGATGGTTTATTTGTATTACAATCTATGTATTTCTTTGTCTCGATGCTCAAATGTGAAAACTTTAGTATAACCCCACCCACCCAACAAGGCTTTTGTTTGAGATATTTATCCATTCATTTTCTCTGGAACTATTCACCTGATTATTTTACAATTTCATAGACATGTTCTTTACTACTGGGTGAGATCTAGTGAAGAGTTTGATATATTTGTATTTTTTTAAGAATGTTTTAAAATTTCAATGCAGAAAACTTGTCCAACCTGTTTTTCAGACATGAACCCAATTCCAAATTTCACACATTTTCTTTACATGTGCTTTTTAAAAATATTTTGCAAGTTTTTTAACACAATTTAAAAAAAAAAAAGTTTTTAAGATTTAAGGAGAGGGTATTAGTTAAGCTTTATTTACTTTTTAAAATTTTGTTTTCTGCAGGGAAATTATGAATGCTCATTATAATAGCATAGCATAGAATAGCAACCCTGCATCAACAAATCATACTTGTTATGAGAACTGGCCTATGACACTCGTATATGTATACACATGACCGGTACAGTGAAACTGCGAATGGCTCATGAAATCATAAAAAATATTTACAAAAATAAAATATATATAAAATATATAAAATATATATATATATATATATATATATTATATATATATTATATATATTATATATATTATATATATATATATATATATTATATATATTATATATATATATATATATATATATTATATATATTATATATATATATATATATATATATATATATATATATATATATATATATATATATATATATATATATATATATATAAAATATATATATATATATATATATATATATATATATATATATATATATAAAATATATATATATATAAAATATATATATATATATATATATATATATATATATATATATATATATATATATATATATATATATGTGTATATATATATATATATATATACATATATATATATATATATGTATATATATATATATATATGTGTGTGTGTGTGTATAGATAATGAGTGTTTTGGGGGCAAGGCGGAAGTGACAGGTGGTTTATCAGAAGCAAAAACGGCATACCATTGTTGTGTAACCAGCTGTCTGAACTCATCAAGGTACAACACAGCCATACACTTCCATCGATTCCCGGCTAATCCCGAGATACGAGCCCAGTGACTGGTCAAGATTCGCTGGGGTGACTTCACTCCGACTTCAATGTTGAGGGGGAGAGGGTGCTCAGGAAGGGCAGCGTCCCATCCTACTTTACTTGGAATGATTACCCTCCATAGCGCCAAGGCTTAATGTGTGGGGAAAGACGCCCGAGATGCCCTTCCATGGACCTACCAGCCCCTGCCCCCGACTCTGACGTAGAGTTGCAGACTGTATGTATCTCTCACAGCGTTTAGCGGATCTCGCGCAGCTGTTTGCGCTCCATCCGATGGAAAGTGGCGCGCCAGACAGCGCACTGCGCAGCCGCAGAAGTGCAGGCACAGACAGCAGTAGACATGGCAGACGAAAAACCCAAGGTGAGGAATATACTTTTTTTGGTGTTCCTAACAACATGTCGCCATTCCTTGTGCATTAATGAGGAAGCCGGCACAGTGACGACTTACCCGCGTCCACAATTTATTACAAACCTCGTAATTACACAAAAAAACAGCGGCTCTGTTTAATGCCACCGGGATAGCATGCTAGCGGGTAAAGTTAGCAAGATAAGCTAGCGTGGTTAATGTGCCGCAGACGCGATTGAGGAAAGAAATATTGTTTCTCCTTGAAGCAGACTAACACAATATCCATTTCATATTACCTTTACATACTGATTCGCGTATTATGGCAACTTAGGGTGAGCCTGGAAAGAATCGAATACGTCTCAATATCATAAGGAGATATCAGCGTTCAGCAGTAGCGGGCCAGAAAGACCTATTGGACCGTTAAGTGAATTTATGCCACAGTTAATTTATCTGAAAACCAAACAATGACGTTATGTTTTTCAGATACTTTCCGTCGTTTATAGAGGGGGATATGGTGATGGATAAATGTATCTAAATCTGCTATTTGGGTATTGGTCGTTCCTAACAGTAGTAGGCCATTGTCTGTGTATCCGATAGCTAAATGCTAAGGCTAACTTTAGTTTGCGTCAGTCTTACCATTCTTCGGTGTTCACGCACCTCATCACTTCACCGGTATGGTCACTGTTTTTGTAGTGTAGCACATCCTTATAATGTAGAAAGTTTGTGACAGTTAAGGCCATCTTTTGTTTGGGAAATGTCTACTGTACATAACTCGTGTAGTAAAACAATGTTTATGGTTTGCGTCGTTTGTATTTGAGTTAATCCCTCGTAGTTTGCCTGAAAGGTGTATGACTTTTATTCATTTATTCGTGTCAACTGTTGTTTTTCTCGCTTTCAGGAGGGAGTGAAGACGGAAAACAGTGAGCACATCAACCTGAAGGTGGCAGGACAGGATGGATCGGTGGTGCAGTTCAAGATCAAAAGGCATACTGCCCTCAGTAAACTCATGAGAGCTTATTGTGAACGGCAGGTGAGATTACTGTCCTTTTTTAATCTTTATTGAAGTGACACCAAGTGACAAGGTTGTAGAAAATATTTACGTTGAGTCATTATAGTGTGGGAGGAAGGGGGGTGATGTAGTGTACAGAAGCAACAAAATGTTTAACTTGCCAGGTAGTATGTATCAATGTCCTGTCTTGGTTCTGTAAAGGTTTGTGTAAGATGTGTATGGGGTGTGAACTTTGTGATTTGGGCTTCTCAAAAATAAATCAAGGATGTGACCAAAGAAATTAATTCAGTAACTGAAACTAAATGAGAGAGAAAGGAAGGAGGGAAAACGGGGTAATGATGATGAATGAGTATGAGTATTTAAAAGAATTTGAACATTATGCATATCGACATTTTGGGGAGTTTTTTTTTTAGGTGAAAAATATTACTTACTTATTACTTACTATAATATTACTCCTCTGTAACACATGGGCTTGAAACATGCATAAATTAAGTTTTATGCAAACATTCAAAACATGCAGTTCTCTACAGCAATTGGTAGAGGATGGATAGGACAAAACCTTGTAAATATGCTCAATAATGCTGAAGATAAATTTGGGAGTAAAATATTAAAGTCTGTTTTATTGACGTGAATGTGGTAACATGTGGGCAGGTTGTCATAGTAATCCATGGATGAGTTTATCATTGTATAAATCACCCAAAATGTAGCAAAAAATCAAGTATCTAAACTATAAGTAACTGGAAAATTGGCATTTTTTTGGTACCGTATTGACACAGCCTTTTAAGCAATTCACAAATGTTAAACCCAAAAATGGCAATATTATTCACAAAATACTAATTTAATACTTGAAACTTGATCATCTATGTGATCAAGCAGATTGAATATATATATATATATATATATATATATATATATATATATATATATATATATATATATATATATATATATATATATATATATATATATGTACACACAGCATTTTTAGCATCAAATTGTAAAATCACAAAAGTACAGTCAATGAAATTGACTCTCTCTCTCTTTACTAAAAATTAGCTCACTTGAAAATTGATGTGCAAATGTACTTTTTCATGTTGATGTTCACTTTAGCTTGATTCATACAAATGTATGGAATATACAACAGTATTATGCAAATGCAGGATGAACGTTCAAGTCCCATAAATTCAGTTGGGAGTTGGAATTAATAATTGACAGTAGAATCAGTCATTAAACAGACCTGTACAAATGTGAAGTGCTCTTGTACAAAACTGACATGGGACATATTTGGTTAGTTGGTCAAACGGATATTCCTTAGCATTAAAATAAAAAGATGCTAATATTTTCTGCAATTTTACCATAAATGTACTGTACTAAAATAACAGTGAAGTGGTTCAATGGTCTTGCTCATGTTTCCTCATGCACTTAATATTTGTTTTCATGTAAAAAAATACAAGGTAGAGGGTCTTAGCTAACACAGCTCAGGGGATTGAGCTCTATTTTATACCACTAAGCCATAATACTCAAATGTTTCTCTTGTCTATTCACACAGGGCCTGTCATTGAGGCAAATAAGATTTCGATTTGATGGTCAGCCCATCAATGAAACAGATACCCCATCGCAGGTAAGGCTTCTTAAGTCTTTCAACATTGTCTCCAGTATCAGTTCTGTACTACTACTCTCGATTATTTTTTAAACTCTTAAGGCAAGTTGTGATGGTATACATGTTAAAAACATCCACTTTTTTTTTAATTCCTGGAAGCTTATTCAAGTTGAAGCATATTCTCTATTTTCCCCAGATCTCAAATGTGCAATTACAACTTACGAAAAACAGTGTAGCAAAGGTTCTTTTATCTTTTTCCTACACCACTAAGACCCACATATCTTTTAAATTTCTTTTACAGCTAGAAATGGAGGATGAAGACACGATTGACGTATTCCAACAGCAAACTGGAGGCTCTTCTCTTTAAAGACTGTTTCCTACAAACATCCCTACCTCCCCTCTTCACCCTTAACATCTTTATGATCATAACCAGTGTTGATACCATCCAGTGGAATACTTTATGAAGTGATTAAAAGCAGCAGCACAGTTGGTATAGATAGATTTTATTACTATCATTTGTTCATCATCATATCAGAACTGTGCAGTGTAGACAACTTGTAAGCTGCAGTGAGTCTGATGTCCCCAAGAACCTAAACTTGTTTTTTTTTTTTTTTTTTGTTGGGAAGTTATGGGGGTAAAAAAACAAAACAAATTTTCTTTCTTTTTCTTTTTTTTTTAAACTTGTTTCAAAACATTTTTGGTTCATTTTGTTAAGGAAGCCTGTGTTTTAAATTCACTGACATTTGTTGTTATGAAAATGTATTATTGGAATAAAGTGAGTCTTTTTTAAGCGTGCTTCTTGTGTGATTTTTGAAAACTAAGTAATTTTTTCCACATCTTTAGCCAATGAGATGCAGGGTGTTGATATTTCTAGGCTTATATTTGGAGCTAATGATTTTTTTCTTATGTCAAATGATAAAAGTAAAAAACACTTCTTTACTTACCATTAGAAAACAAATTGTGAACATTAATCAAAATGGCCATCAGTAAATATAATCCTACACACGTGGGGGGGCTTAGGTGGGTTACACATACATGATTACTAAAACACTTCTATGTCTAACCTATGCACCTTTCAATGTCCTAATTTGGTAGTTATTTGAACTATAGTCTGAACTATGCTTTTTTTGGTAAATTGTCTGTCAGGTTTTTTTTAAAGCATTAAAAACCAGTTGTAATACACTACGTGAATTTTGAGTAAGATGACTTTATTTGGTCTTCAGCAGATAAAATACTGAAGTAACTGGATAAAATACTGAAGTAACTGGATAAAGTGGAAACACTTTGGGTGTATGATCAGTCTATAGTTTTAATGCATGACAGTAAAATCCATTCAATTCAGTGTCTTTGTCAATGCACACATACAATGTAAATGTATGCAGCTGCATTCTTGTAAAAACTATTGAAAGCATTTAATACCTTGAAATTTACTGAAAATGTATAAAAATGCTCAAACCATCACATGCACTCAACCCTTCAATCTACTTGCACAATACCAAGAATACCTATGGCATATGGTTCCACTTTTGACTGAATTTAAGTTTTTGTCGGCTAAGGGATAAAAATCATTCCTGATAAACAAGCAAATTAAGGCTATATATATATATATATATATATATATATATATATATATATATATATATATATATATATATATATGTTTATAGAATGCATATAATATTCTTAATAATAAAGACCTGCCTACTTGGATTCCTATAGTTGTAGTTGTAATTCTGTGTAGGCATATTCAAAATAAATTTGCGTTCAAATCACATTAATGGTGTTATTTTTGTTGGAAGTGAGCGCTCTCATCCATCAGTTAATGTTTCAAACTAATTTGGGTTCAGCAGCCACATACAGTCCAATATGATCTCAAATGGTCCAGTACATCCGGGGCAGTTGTGGCTCAGTTGGTAGAGTGGGTCGCCCCGAGAGGTTGGCGGTTCACATCCCGGCTCTGGCTGTCCACATGTCGAAGTGTCATTAGCAAGACACTGAACCCTGACTTTGGACCCCAGTAGGACTGACAGAACCTTAGAGACATACTGGTATGTGTGTGTAAATTGGTGAATGTGAAGCTAATGTAAAATGTTTTAAGCACCATGAAGGTGGAAAGCGCTTCTCAAGAAAAATCGATGTGGTTTTAACAATATTATATTTCAGCTTCGGGCATTTGTTAGCTCAGATTTTTTTCATGGTGACTTCTTTGTCTCTAAAGTCAGTCAACTGGTCACATGGTCACATCATCACATATATAACATCACTTACTTTATTGTGAAAGCATAACTGCATCCAACTTCTATGAATCTCTTATTCAGCAGATCTTACCCAAAACCTTCACAACCTCTAGCCTGTATCTACTGTACCCCCTCCTCTACTCTATCGGTCTCCCTCAAATGCTGGTCCCATGAATTTGTGATGTTTACCCTGACCTTATCAGTGCCCCAAATTTGACTCACCCCACAGATAAAGTGACATTTTTTGGACCCACACTCACACCTACTTGACCCGAGAATATCACTTGAGTAAAGGAATAACACACAAGTAGTTGACTCTTCCAAAGTAACATCGACTTTTGCCACAGACGCTGACATATTGACAAATCTTTTTTTTCCTGTTAATGCCCTATTTCAACTTTTCATTTACATGTGAACATTACAACTTCCAGGTCACAGGGGATCTACAAAGGCACAAAACATTTAGTAACAGGTATAATATTGCTCAAATTGCACTTACTTCTCTTATGACATTTCATGCTATTCATATTTGTTCAAGCTGTTTGCATTTTTTTTGAAAACATAGTTTGAAAATCTAAACATTTTGATATAGCCTGATTGTATTTTATTATTTTTTACACAATAAAGAAAAATTTCAATCTGTTATTATTTATAGGTTGTGATATTCTACTGGTGTATCCCACAGTGGCGCCTGAACTAAAATCATTTTGACACCCTTGATAGTTAAAGGAGCTGGGCCCACAGTCTTACTGGACCCGGGCTGTGGTCTCATCTCCCCATGGGAGCCACCAGGTGAAGGGACCACGGCTCTTGGTGGCTGTCACGAGACAATGAAACCCAGGCCCAGTGAGAGTTGGCACTGGTCTTCACTTTCAGCTGTCTCCATCTTTCAAAAACATCTCCTGTTCCAGATGCAGCTCAGTGGGAACTGGCAGTCTGGATGTCAAAATGTTATTGACTTGATGAGTGATGACTGAGGGGAGATAAATGATGGCTGGTGCACTGGACCAAAACACAATATGATAACATAAACATTACCTGTGGTCTACCACTTAGCTTTTCAAATACAAATATTCTGGCTGGACTACTACTGTCAGTGATATCAGTATTTGAAATGAACACGATTCCTTAATCCTTTAATGAATGAATTATAAGAACTGTAATCAAGATTTTTTTTCTCCCCTGAGTAATTTGATTCATCCTAAGGCATTAAAAAAATTTTTAAACTTTTCTTATGAACCTATTTTTCATAATTACTAAAATATCCATTCAGCAGGACACCATGTGTTTTTTTAAATTAATTAATGTATTTATTTCATTTCACTATGCATGAAATGATTTATGATAGTAACAATCAGGGTCATTTTATGAGTACTTTAGCAACAACTTCTTTAATGATTTTATTGGAACGTTTGCATTTCTCAAATTAAATCCAAGGACCGGATTAGACGCTGTCACAGGCCGGTTTTGGCCCAAGGGCCGTATGTTTAACACTCTTAATATAAATTAAGTACAAATATTGTTTGTCTGGATTTTATTTTGAAATTGACGGGTGTGGTGTAGAAATCTTATCACAATATAGCTGCTTTCTCAACCCCCGTACCATTTGATAGTGGGGAAAGAAACAGAACCCGTTTGTCTTAATTAATACTTCAACGAATACATCATAATTACATTAGCGACATTCTTTTTTGGATTTGTTTACGATGGCGGCAACCGGAAACAGATTTAGGCCAGGACACCTATTTCACCACAACACCGGAAATGCACTATCGCCTCAGTGCTAGTTTAACACGACTGGTCCACGCGCAGACTGGATGCAGGTTGATCAACTGGGAACCACCGGCTAGACTGAGACAATGATGAGGCGGTGAATTGCTGCTGATGAGCGTGTGAAATTCGCTGTATTGTGTCCGATTAAGAAATACTTTACGAACCCTCTGTGCTTAAAAAACAACAACAAAACAAACAAAAGCAAAACAAAATGACGACGACCACGACATTTCAAGGGATGGAGCCCGGAGCTAAAAGCAGTTCCAGGTAAAAAGGCGTCGTTCAGTAACCCCATCATTAAAACCAACCATCCTAGCTTCCTTGAATCACCTTAACGCTAGTTCACATAAATACAGGATATGTTTATTTTTTTTCCTGAGGGTTGGGTTTCATTGTTCCGGCGTCGCCGCTTCGAAATGCTGAAATAGTAGACATGAAATGAGGATGCTAGGCTGATGCTCGGTACCACACCTTCCCGTTTTGTCCGTGAACGTCTCATTTTTAAGCTAGCAAGCGTACACGTAGCGTAGCCTTCCCTTTGTAGCAACGTTAGCAAGTGCAGCACATCAGTAGCAAGCCTGAAGGCCTTTACAACGGTTCCATGCGTATACCTTGCCTACTAACTCTTTATTTTTTTGGTTTTAAAACGGAAGATAGCTGGAACATGGAGGCTGGTGTATACATCCAGCAGGGCGGGGCAGAGTCACATCAGTTACACACACATCCACAGATGTCCACCGGTACAGACACGCTGAATAGTATTAGTCTGCACTGTATGGATTATGGAGACGAGGGCAATGCTACAAATGGCCACACCTGACACCAACGAGCTGTATTTTACACTACTGAGCTGTTGTGGAATTAGCTGTAGCTTTGATTATACAGTGTTAATCCATTGTGCCTATAGTAGTTCAGAAATGATTGAGTCTCAAATGTGTTTCATCAGGAAAATATGAACAATACCAGTTATAATGTGTTGCATCAATATTCATCTTAGGGTTTTTTTTGGTCTGATGCAGTTCCTACAGATTTCTCTGCAGCATCTAAAGTGACAGAATAACTAGAGAAACAAGACGATGCAAGTCGTAAGAGGCTGCCTCCTTTTGTGGAAACAATGAGGCACTTGTCACTTAATTACAAACTAGATTTATGTCAGAAAAATTTGAATCATAATCATTTCATTCACCAAGTATGTAAATGTTGATGTTGTCTCTCCAATAATGTTAGAAAAAAAGAACTCTGTTTAAACTATGTATACATAAAGACACAAGATCAACTTATAGTAATAATTATATATATATTTTTTCTTCTTTTGGCACCCACCTGTTGCGTTGACTAATATTTGAAGAATTAAGTGCACTGAGCACTTTTTGTTTATATGTGAAATGGTAATGTTACCTGTTCGACCTTACTTTTTAATTTTTAACAGTATTTTATTGTGATTTTTTTCATTCAGTAAATGTTTCCTTAATTTTTTTAAATGACTTTTGTTATTTGACAAAGAAAAAAAAATCAGTAGTGGATCCAAATATTGGCTTAGAAATATTGGTGACCTGTATCAGCCCTTGGCTAAGAATGATGTAAAAATAAATAAATAAAAAATTGTATCAGCCTAAAAAAATCCATATTGGTCGATCACTAACTTGTACTTTTTTGTACAATTTTAGAGATCAAGAGAGAATGTTAACTCATCATTTAAGTTACTGCTGTGGAGAAGAGATTGAGTCAAATTTGAGGCATCTTTAAAATGTTGTAGTAATATAGGTCTATTATTATGCTGAAAATGCAGTGCTTTTTGTAAAATAATAACAAAAGCTAACCAGATAACACAAGCCTTGCACATGTACCAGTATTACATAGTGCCGTTTAAACCCAGTGTAGTGGAATGACAAGAACCTCATCACTCTTTGTGTCCATTCCATTTCATTCCATTTCTTTTCTTTTTTTTTCTTTTATTATTTTATTCCTATTACCTTCACCCAAGAGGTGATGTCTGTTCCCTTGCTAGTTGCATATGCAAAACCTACTATTAGGTGCAGGGCCTTAGCCATGAGTCATTTTAATGATGTTACTAATTTTCTTAAATGTTTTCATTGTAAAAAGTAGCAGCTGGTGTTTGTCAGCTCATAAGTATTTTTTTGTGCAGTGGACTGTTATATAATCTTGTCTTCATCAATAAAAAGCTTGAGCCTTGAACTAAAATAAAAGTATAACCAGTTTAAAGGCCAGACATGATCTCTGTTACATCTTAAAGAACTGTGAGGCTGGTTTTCCAGACATATACATAATTGCTATATTAAAATTATTTTGCATTATCTTGGTTATTTAAAAAAAAAGAGTCATATGCATAATACATGTTGAGTAAAACTAACAGGAATTGTATATCTCATTGTTATTTCCACATTGTTTTCCTTCCTTTGACTTTTCATGACATTTGTCTTGCTGTGATCTATGTTTTTTGTTCGACAGAGAATGAGTCTCAGCAGTTTATTTTTTTAAATGTTGTACCTTTGCATGTTCTAGTCCTGTCACATTAACCATGTTCAGTTTTTAACAAAAGACAAACAGTAATACATGTTTTGTTGTGTTTCTCTGTACAAATAAATGGATGTAATTCTTCTTAAGGTGTATGTGCATAATTAAACTATTATTAAACTTGTGCTATAATGGTAGTTTGAAGTCAACAGACGAGACAGCATCATAAGCCCTAAATATTTAGCAATTATTCATCCTGTTGAATCCTGTTCATTCCTGTTGAATACATGGCATCTGTAGATGTAAGTAGAGCTGGGCAGTAACGGGGAAAAAATGACTGAAGTTTATAATTTTTTTTAATGCAATGGACAATTTTCAGTTTTAATCCATTGTTTTCTAGCTACAAAGCTTCATTCAAAAACAACCGTAACTCAAAATACATGGAATGTACCGGTGTGTCTGAAGAAGCACAGTCACAATCAATATATAACAGGTTGCATAATACGTTTTGGATGGAGAACAATTGTGTTTGGTCAAACAATGTCGGTCTTGCAGTTTGGGTATTTTTTATGTTTTTCAAAAATAAAACCCTTAATCAATTCAGTTAATTTATTGCCCAAACAGTAAGAAATGTTTTTGATTTATAGTTACACATTAGATATTTACAGAACCTGTGTTATTGGATTATTTAAATCAAAAGAAGGATTATCGGCAGTAACATGTTTATTGCATATTTTGGGGAACATCTTTTTCTTTGTCTTAAAACAATTCTGGAGGTTATGTTGAAGAGTGAATTATATTTACCTGTATTATTTAGTGTCAGCCTTATTTTGCCCCATAGAAAAGTTGAGATAAACCAAAAACTTTGGAAAAAAAAACACAAATCCAAAGCAAATTTAGTTGTTGTTTTTTTTTAACAACATAATCCAAATTTCAGTAACTACAATGACCTTTTTTGTATTTCATCAGGGTTTTGCGCCCTCCCGGTGGTGGCTCCAACATTTCACTTGGTGCAGATGAAGAGAAACCCCCCGTCCGGAAAAACAAGATGGCCTCTAGTGTTTTTGCTGAACCTGAAGACCCCTATGCCAATCGAAGGAACAACCCTCCAGGTACAATCTACTTGATCTCATAGTTTTATCACAACTTTTATAAATCAACTGAAATGCAAAACCAGAGCAAGTAAGAACTAACCTGACTGTCGCCAGATGGTATCTCAGAATACCATCTGGGACCCTTCCGCAGCTGATCCATTTTCAAAGGAGGGGCCTTATCTAAAATCCTTGCATGTGATTAGATGAAAAATCTGTCCGTCATATTGACTGACACGCTGCTTCAGCCACTCACTGCCATTTTTTCCATTCATGCTCCTTCACAGAAATTTTACCTGGTGCCTGTAGAGGGCAGCCTGTTACTGCACCATTTTCTTTGCTGTTGTAACACATGAATTTCTGTGTAAGGGACTAATAAAGGCAATACAATTCAATTCAAGAAGTCAAGCTGCTTAATGAGCGAAAATAGTTTGCATCAGATAGATACACATCAACAGAAGGGGTTTAAACATTTATACATGCCGTTTATTTATAACCTCATCTACCACGATGCCCACTCAGTTCTTCTGGTAAACGTCGTAGGAAAGCATGGTTCTCCATTTATCCTTCAGCCATGATTCAGGGCATCAGAACACTACCTGCCACAATCTGTTGCAGATGTGGTTGTCATTTCTTCCTCCCAGTTCCATTGCTGTCAGCCCAAGTTTACCAGCCTCTTTGACTTGGTCCTCTACCAACACAACCAGGGAGGATACAACAATAACCATGGGCTTCTGCACTGGTACTATTTCTTTATCCACCAGTGGAACAATCTGATAGATCAAACTCTTGCCAAACCCGGTCAGAATAAGATCAAAAGTGTCATTTCCATTAACAAACACTTCCAAAGCTGTCCTCTGTTCATCTTTTAAGGAATGAACATGCGGTACAGTAGAAAAAACAGTGGAAATAGCCAAGTCTATATGGACCCTTGGATACATAACACACACTGCCATTGTTGTGTATCTGAAAAGACTACACTGCCGTCGCTTCTGCTTTACATCACACAAGCCACAACGCCGCCCAGTCACGGTGTAGTCCCACCCTGCGACACTGATTGGCTCTTTTGTTTTGAAGTAAACCTGAACCTCACGGTACTCAGATGGTTGTGTGAACATAGCGTAATCAGCCAGATGACGTGAGTCAGGTTTCAGTAACAACCACCAAACACCAAAATTGCCACTAATACTAGATGCTATTTGTGAAATTTTCATGTATATTTTGAAATATGAAACGTACCCGAAGCTTTATTTCCTTTTCTACTGTTTGGACAGATTTTCTTCATGAACAGGTAACCCAAAACCAGACAGTTAATTAAATATTTAGTGCCTCAAGCTCTGCTACTTCACTAAAGTAATAGCATCAATTGATTTGTCTTTGAGGCCATCATTAGACATCAGTTCTCATGATGTTTTCTTACTTTTAGTCTGAACCTCCAATGGAAAACATCAAACTATATGTAGAGTAATACTAGAGAAAACTGCAGATTCTTTGAAAAGAGGAATTGTAACATACTCGGAAATATGAGTTGTACTATTTATAAGGGTTCAGTGTGGACTGCTTTCTATATTTTTGACTTTGCTTTCATTGCATTCTATCACTGCACACACTTAAACTCCTTTAAGGTTAAATATATGGTGTAAGATAGCTGTCAATAGATTTGTGTCCACAGATTGGATACCCATGCGTATTTGTTAAAAATTACAAGTACAAATTCAAAAATTAAGAGTACAAATTCCAAAATTAAAAGTACGACTTCAAACTTTACAAGTACAACTTACAGCTAACCTACGACTTCCCACAAGTGACATAACCGTCAAAATACGTCCTCACCGCATCGACAGGCATTACTTGTTGAGAAAAGAGACATCAATCATAAGGTCTATGTTTTTCAAGCAAATTCTTTAACAGTTGGTCTGTACTGTATAGTTAATAGCCTAAGAAAATTAATACATGAATAGTCCTGGTTATTGACCAACAACAACAACAACAATAATAATAATAATAAATATATAATTTTTATTCTAGTAATAATAATATAAACACTACAATATACCACATTTATACATTATTGTGTTAGTGATGTATATAAAGCACTATTTAGGATTTGGCCTGGTTTGGAGGGTGTTCGGGAGAATTTTTCTACTACTGTGACTGTAATCCCGCAGGCTGTCAGCTGGTCTGTTGTCAAAAATCGGCAACTCGATTGGTCCAGAACGATCACGTGATGTCCCGAAACATCATTTTCTGACTCCACTCTGAGGAAAATAGTTCGCCACGAAATCGCTCAGCGCGAAGGATGACAGGATTTTTTTTTTGTTACACTTAAGGGTACTCATTCTTCAGATGTCAAAGCGAGAAGAAATGAAAACCGGGTTCGCGTAGCCTTGTATACAATATGTCTATGGGGAGGGTTCACCTTAAGGCCTGATCGATGTTTCTTTTCTCAACAAGTAATGGCCGTGGCTGCGGTGATGATGTATTTTGACAGTTATGTCACTTGTGGCAAGTCGTAGGCAAGCTGTAAATCGTACTTGTAATTTTTTAAGTCGTACTTTTAATTTTGGACAAATATGCACAAGTATCCAATCTGTGGATACGAATCTATTGACAGCTATCTTACACCATATAAACACTTCAATAAGTCTCTGCAATATGCTGAGAAGGGGGACAAACAGTTTCTTGTTCTTAAAATATCAAATATGGAAAACACCCGGAACTGAATAAAACAATACACTGTAAGAAAATGCAATGTGATGTCTATCTTTTCCTGACTGCGATGCTGTCAATCTTATCACATCTTTAGGATCTTGGTGTCACTTTAACATGCTATCTGATGACTGTGAATCAAGATTATAAAATGAAAAAGGGGGAGGCTTAGCTCACAGGTGTCAAACATCCAGCCTGTGCGACACCATTAGGTCCAGTATGGCCCAAGGGATAAATGTGAGAAATACAAAAATGACACTGAAGATACACTGAAAAAATCAAAAATTTTACCAAGTCTATTTTTGTCATTTCTAATCAAAATATCACAATGCAAACTAGAAAAGCACTCAGAGAATGCAGGCTCCGCCAAGACAGATAACTCCTCCCCTCCTGAAATATGAATGTTTTTCTTTTCTCTTTGCTAGTTTCTGTTCTAAGCAAGTTTCTGTGCCTTAATAGAAAGGGTGTAAACACTTCAAATGATTGTAACATAAGTTATTGTTCATGAGAATTCAGTAGATAAATGTATAATAGAAGAAGAATATATGGACATCATTGTATTGTTTTTTTCCCCACTAATAATAATAGAATTAGAATTTACTGACATCATTATTTCATCACTACCTGTTCATCTGTATACTTAAATGCAAAGTTAAAGAATATTAACACTTTGAACAAATTCAAGTAACTTCCAACAAACATTACATTTTCAGTATTTAACATCCATTTCCTGTTTATAATCTATTCCCGGTTGCTTAACTTTTACCACGGATAATAGGACATAAAGATCTTTGATAGTGTTTTTAAGGAAGCATCTTGAATCACATCCACAGTAACATCATAGAAGAACGACGAATACCCGGTTTAACTGTTTTTTTTTTCTTTGACATTTTTAAGCAAAAAAAAAAAAATTCCTGGTAACTCATTACTTTACTAGTAGAGTAACGCAGTTAGTAACTCACTTACTTTTTTTGGGAAGTAACTAATAATTGTAAATAATTACTTTCTCAAAGTAACTTATCCAGCGCTGACCTACTTTTTTAAGGTCCAGTGGTCTTATGCAATTATAATATCGGAATATTTTAAAATATAAATATGTTAAATCAATTTTACATAAACACAGTCTAATCTAAATTATAGCACAGTAACGTTCAACAGAATCTTCCTAGCCTAGGATCTAGTCTGTCCCCAGTGGCCGCAAATGGTATTTGCTACGGGGAGACAGACTAGACAGCCTCGGATCTGAAAATCCAAAATGGGCCGGACCAATCAAATCGCGAGGGGCGGGATTGGAGCCCGCCCTGCCTCATGACGACACGTAATGTTGTAGTCGCAGAGACGTAGCAGCTAGCAAGCAGCTAGCACACATTGCCGTAACACCAGTTGCTAGCTGCTAGACAACATGGCTCATCACCAGGAACAACCATTCGAGCTGGCTTTGGCAGCAACGCTAGGTGATTTAAAATTACAGTTTTCCCTGCGAGAGGAGCAGAAAACGGCACTTAAGGGACATTTTCGGAGTTTTGCCCACCGGGTATGGCAAAAATTTGACTTATCAGCTGGCTCCGCTAGTGGGACGACACATGGGTCTGCACAACCCGCTGGTGATCGTTGTGTCACCCCTTTTAGCCCTAATGGATGACCAGTTGCAAGAGGCAGAAAAACTGGGAATACGAGCAGCACAACTCGGCAAAGGCGACCCGGAGGAGATCCGAAGCGGCCGGTGCCACATAGTGTACGGGAGTCCTAGCTAAGCTGCTGCACTCGTTTTGAGACTACATTCTGGTGTGTTCTTCCGGTGACGCTGTCTACGAAATCCATGTTCATCGCTCTGATTGGTTGGCTCTGACTGGTTACCCATCCAATGGCGTGGCGTTGTGTAAAGAGAAAACTTGACAGACAGCGGTTATCCCGCCCACAAATTCGCCTAGACTTTCTAGACTTTCCCCCATAGCAAATACCATTTGCGGCCACTGGGGACAGTCTAGATCCTAGGCTAGAATCTTCCACTATATTTGGCCGAGGAGTATTAAAAGTGCGCAGTACGTTATGTTTTCATGGTTGTGTAAAAGTTTTCATAAATTTTTTTTTCACTCTAAAAGCATAAAAAACATTTTGGTGTTTACATCATGTTCCATCCATCCATTTTTTTCAACTTATCTGGGGCCCCAGATACATCATGTTATGTTATTATTTTGGTAGTCTAGCCCACTTTAGATCATAATAGTTTCTATGTGGCCCCTGAACTAAAATGAGCTGGACATCCTTGGCTGAGATTATGACAACAGTCTGTGAGCTGTCAACAATATAAGGCACTTAAACACCGGCTTTATGACCCCTGAGCATGTTGAGAATTTCAGACTAAAACCTGACATCTCACTACTTAAGTCACCTCTGAGCAGCCCTTAAATACTTTAAGGGAAAATGCCATGGAGTGTTCTACTGTAAAGTACAGTTTGAAGGATGGGAAACCAGATGTGCTGCAGGTGGGTAAATGTTGCCCTCGTTTTTGTTTGTGGATGGTCTGAAAGTCAACTGATTAGTTTATAGCAGTGTGGGAAATGTGCTTTTGTTGGCTTTAACTCTATTAAAAAAATTTATTATCCCTCTCTCAAATCAATTCATCCATGTTCATTTTAACATTTATTTGATATGTTTCTTGATCAGAGTACAGTATATGAATTAGGGCTGCATGAGTAAGTGATTTTAGATCAAAATCATCAGATTATTTAATCAGGATGATGTTTAAAAAAAATTTCATCATCAAATCAAATTTCATCAGCCTTGTGCCTCCAGGCTACCGTAGGCATCTCCACCTAACTAAGAGCACAGTCTTTAGTCTCCATACACCAGTAAAAGAATGACATATGTTACAGAGAATGAGACGTTTGTGGCTAAAAATAGCAAGAGCAAGTCAGTTGTGTGGATTCGGTGTGGCTTCCAAGTTTCCAATGAAGACCAAACCATTCCTCTCTTTAAACTCTGCCTGAAGGTGGTATCTGTCAAATACGGACATTGTCATATGCCAGAGTGGGAACAGTGGATTGCATTACAGGCTGCACACAAAAATGACATATCGACATCTGTTACCTGTTTTAGTTTTACCCAAAAAGTGACATTGAAAATCAAGTTTTTAGAAGAAATTTTTTTTTAATTTTTGGCCAAAATTGTACAGGCCTAATATGAATATAATCAAATTTGTAGGTACAAGCTGTTTTTTTTTTTCAGGATTCACTTCCACACACAAAAACCCCGAAACAAGAAGATTATTAATGTAATTGCACTGACATTTCCATCTTCTGTTTTTCACTTCTCTAATTTGGTTGAAAGAAGAAAACCATGAGTGCTGAAAGCACTTTAACCTTAATCTAATGGAGTCAGGCCAAATTTCCTTCTTCTTTTTACTTCTCTGGAGGTCTGTACTTAGTTATTATTTTGGCCAATGATTTAATGTTAAAATGCCTTTATTTCAGTCAATGGTTATCTCAGTGTCTCCCATATACACAAAATAACCGATTGTTGGACACACACAAAGGATGGTGAAGTGAGTAAAGCTAAGGCAAATCTAGTTCCATTTATTTTCACAAAGGACATAGAATAATGTTATGTGACAATGGACTGTAGACCTTTGACTGATATTCACTGAGATCTGTCATCATGGCCGATAGTAAAAATATGGGCCGCCACCAGGCTCTGGCATCTGCTGTGGATAAAGATGGCAGTTATGTACAATGATAGTGTAAATTGTGTATTCAGACAATCTGGTTTTGTGATATGATGGGCAGAGAAATTTGGCAGTACTGTTTCCACAGGCTATGGGTGTAATATGAGGTAGGATTTGGCATACAGCTGCTAGAAAATTGTTGTTACTTGATTAAAAATGTATTAATAACACATTTTCATGAGACTTGGGCATATTGGTGGGTGATGTGGGAATCCTTCTCAAAGGAGAATAAAAAATCTGTCATTTCACACATTTTTTCACATCTGTTGTTAATAGCATCTGTATGTGTGTGGAATTGGAATAGGTAAAAAGCTTAATACAATCCAAAAAGCTTCAAAATTATACCCTGAATGAGTAGAAAATACAATACAGTTGATTCATTCATTTTCATAATCCTCCAGAGGGTGAAGGGGGGACCCAGTTGAAGGTGGGGTGCACCCAGGACATGTTTATCACAGGGTTGATTTCCACAGATGAACAACCACTGCACCACTATGCAACCCTGGACCCAGGTGATTTTAGATCACCTTGATGCTCTCAACATTGGTGGAGGTAAAGTTTGCTCAAGATGACACACCTTATGACTTTGCAGCAACATTTCATCACGGCCTAGTTTGGAATTACACAATCCAGCATCTTTGAAAAAATGCTACTTTTTCTATTTGAAATGGTTTTCTCATGTGGCATATTTGGTTTTGTTTGTATCGAAGTGCAAAATAGCAGAAGACACTGATCTGTGATGAAGTGAAAGAAGTATATTTGAGTTAAAACATTTCTTAGTGTATTTGTAAATACTGTAAAGGGAACACTTAGTCGACTGCACGGTGATCATAGACTGTGTGTAAAAAGTGAATATGATAGAATGTAGGCCTAGTCTCCCTCTGGTTTCTGGCCTCACTGTAGTCAGTATGAGTCATTAATGTTGGCTTGGAAATGTGAGGTTTGGGCAAAACTAAAAGCTCAACACACTTGTCCATGTCATTTTTTCCCCATATAAGATTTCTGTCTTTTAAGAGTTTGCATCAAGATGTGTTTTCTGTCCTTCCTCCATCATTATTAACAATCCATATAGTGATAATGTTTGTTGTACAGTTACATAGATGATAGAGATTTCTCTTATTGGTACCAACAGCTGGAACACCAACTAGTCTATCTAGTCTAATCTATCTATCTACTAGCCAGTATATCCACTGTTAGTATTTGTATTTTGAGTATTAGTGTTAACAGTTACAGGCATTTGTAGTTCTTGTTTCAGTCAATTTGCTGTACATCCATGTGTCCCCTCCCCCAATCTCAGTCTTTTTCTCTTCCTTTATCATCACTCTTTTACCCTAGCTAATCAAGGCAGATGACCGTCTGCCAGAATCAGGTTTCTGCCTGTGAAAAGAACATTTTTCCACACCACTGTCACCAAGTGTTTGCTCCTGGGGGATTCTGTTGGTGTCTGTAGATTGGTTTGAACTAACCTGACTCATGTCATCTGGCTGCGTTTTGCCAAACTACACACTAGGCTCACGCAACCATCTTGAGTATCGTGTAGTTCAGGCTTTCTGAAAAACAAAGGAACCAATCAGTGTCGACAGGTGAGACTTCCCATGACTGGGCAGTTTTGTGGCTATCTGTGCCACGGCTAATGTCTCTGTCATCTGTTCAGCACTCAGTTCCTCTTCAGCTTTTTGTCATTACCCTATAGTGTCTACAGTAGTCTGGTGTCTCCGTACCAAGCAAAGGCATTTCAGACATATTCCAGAGGATTTTTCTGGAACATCTGACACATTAAGACCAAGTTCTGCAAGCCGCTGGTCTACCTGTTTTCCATAGGGAAGTTCAACGAATGTCCGCTGGCTGTTACCGATGTTGCTTTTTATCCTCAGTTTTTCCCTGCACATACGACAATGGTCATTTACAGACAGCGCACCAGTTCGTTTAGGTGCAGCCATACTGTGGCCTTTGTTTTGATGGTCTGTTTGCAGTATGGCTCTTCTTCCTGCTGTCTCTCTGAGTCACAGCTTTAGTTCAACATGAGTGATTGAAGCAGCACGTCAGGCAAGATGAAGAACAGATTCTTCACCTAATCACATGCAAGTGCTTTGGATAAGGCCCCTCCTTTGAAAACGGATTAGTTGTGGAAGGGTCCCAGATGGTATCGTGATACCAGATGGTGAGAGTCAGGTTAGGATTGAACTGAAAAGTGTCATGAGATAGCCTAGCTTAATGTGGCACCATATAACTACATTGGACTGATTGATGTTTTGTCTTCAAATCATCTCTTTTTTTTCTCATTAGTCTTTTTTATGTGTTACTTGATGATGTAAAAGTATATGATTGAAAGCTGCAATGATCAGTCACCGTCTGAGATTTTGGTTTCACTTATACACAGTGAGGAAAAATCAGTATTGTGTTATCACTTTTTATATCTAATGTTTTAATGTAATATAATAATTATAATATAATATATATATACTGTATATATATGTGCTTACTGTAATGTAGATTTTAAAAAACTGCTCTGGAAGACATTGCCTCTATCATCCAACGCTGCTGAGAACCAACACACATTTTTGGTGCCAAGGTCGTTCATTATCTTGCATAGAAAGGGAGTAGTAACCACTTACAAAGGGTTCATAGACAGAATAGAATGCATACTTCGCAGAATATTTCTGCTGTCATGGCTTGAACAGAGCTCATCAGTGTGACAATTACTTACTGTGAAACTGACATTTTAAATGAAAGAGAAAGTTCAGAGTTTTCCCAATGCCCACTGGGAAACAAGCAGGATGTGTGACCAAATAATTTGCTTAGAAGGAAATGAGTTGTATAATGTTGGTTATTAAGCCAGGATACGATATCAAAGGAATGTCTATTTAGTTTTTTCCCTTGGTAGGTCATAATTTTCCCATGTTGCCAATTTCTTTGTCCTGACTCAATACAATGGAGAGACACGAGTCACGTCCGTGCAGGAAAACCCACTTGTAATACTTACATTTTCGGTTTTATCAAGAGATAATGACCAAAATGAAGCAGATACTGAAGTTTGAAAAATTTGAAAATTTGCGTAAAGATACATATACATTATCTGATATTAGCCGTCTTTTTTTTAGCCCTAAAAATCCCATTTTGGCTGGGCTCTAATGCATTACTAATTCCTCTATGTCTCCCACTGTTTTGAAGCATCAGACTATTTTATGACGTTTGCCTTGTGACCAATCAGAGCGTGGCATTCATTGACGAGTTAACCCTCCCTAAGCTTGTGTCACAGTCTGAACTGCTGGAGAAGAATGGCCTTACTGTAGGAAAACTATGCTACCAGATTATTTTGAATAGGTTGCACAGCGGTACAGTAGATTGAAGCTGCGTACATGATGGAATATACAAACTGTATGGAAATGAAAGTGAGCCTGCATTAAACAAATATATGGTGTAAATTTCTGAACTGACTTTCTCAGACGAGGTGGCCACCTGTTATCTTTCACTAGTTGAATGTTGAATGCAGTGGTTCTGTAACATTGCTTTCATATTGATATGTCTTTGGTTCCGCTTGTAGTCTACTGTATTTTATGAGACAGCTTTTGGCAGCCGTGATGATTAAAATCACAATTAATCATAACACGATGACATTTTTACAACCCAAGTTGAAAAATGACTTTGTTACACCAGTGTTTCCCAACCAGTACGTTAATTAAACAGGACCAGGTTTCACACTGAATACATGAATTTAGAAAAGATTTGCATTATATTTCAATACTTTTTGTGATATTTTTGTTTCGTGGTGTGCCTTGTGATGTTTCTAATTTAAATATGTGCCGTGGCTCACAAAAGGTTGGGAAACACTGTGTTACACAATGCTGGATGAATTTCCAGTTCTACAGAGTCAGTTAGCTAGTGTTTAGCATTAGCTCCTCTCTGGCCGCTTGCATTCCTGGAGCCTCACTTGTTATTTCCAGATATTGTTGCTTCTGGCTTTTAAAGGGAAGTTCACAACCTAATGGAGACTGTCATATCTGTTCCATCAGTTGGCTCAATGCAGGCAAAGAGTTCTACAAATTGCCACTGGTTACTTAAGACATCCTCCCTCAGTTTGTTTAGAATATGCAACAAACAAAACAATCCCACTCTGTCCCTGCTAGTGAAACAATGAAGGAAAAAAAAAACATAAATGAAAAACAAAACATGACTTCATCTGCATATTCGAAAATGAGTTCCTAAGCAACACTCCACTGGCACTCCAAGAAACACTATTGTAGTTGCCTATTTTATGTTTAGTTTTGAATTTTCCCCAATGTTATATGCATTTCATATTCATAGTTTATATTATAATTTGATATTAATAGTAAGTTTTATATTTGTAAGTTCACGAGTGATATAATTCATAATTTCGATTAAAAACACATAAACAAAGTTAAAATATGCATTTAGAATAATAACAGGAAGTTATACATTGAACCTTTGGTTACTATGGAAACACTGCATAGGGTGCCCGGTGTGCATTTTGACAGCGACACAGCAAGAGGGGCGTTGTAGCCTCACGTTTTTTCCGACTGTGTCTGTGTGTTAGCATCTTGTGGAAGGAAACCTTATGTGAATTTAATTAACCTTTGTGGACATTTTAAGAGCATAATTTTTTGGATTTTGTTCTTTGTTATAATTTTGTTTTTCAAAAATAAAAGTACAAACGTGAAGATGGTGGAAGATTTCTTTAGATCCTGGAACACGCGTCAACCTTCTAAAGATTTACTTTGGTTTTGAAAATACCTTAGGTAAAGTACTTTATTTGTCATTATACATTGTACAATGAAATGTGTCCTATGCATTTAACCCATCCTTCATGCCATTGGGGCACCTGTAAGGAGCAGTGGGCAGCCATGTGCGGCACCCGGGGACCCACCTCCAGCTATAGAGCCATGCTAATGGTCAGAATCACCTGGCTGGAGGATTTTGCCCTAACAAACATATTTTTGGATGATGGGGGAAACCGGAGCACCTGGAGGAAACCCATCCAGAAAGGCCTGCACGGTCTGGGAATTAAACCCGTGACTTCTTTCTGTGAGGCAAGAGCGCTAACTGCTCACTTTACCTATACCCTACAAATATTGTTTAGTTTCCTATTAACATAATATATGAAAAATCAAGTCCCTTATCGTCTTCACGTGCACATACCCTTTCATACATGTCTCTATTGACATTCCGAGAACGTAAAAAATAAACAAATACACAGACAAACAGACATCTTTGAAGGTAACGCAAAATGAATACACAATAAAGTAAATAATGAGACAAAGTAACAAGAGCAGTTGAAGAACTCTTCAGAGCAACATTAAGCCATTTTGTTTCCTTGGACTTCCAGGTGGGAAGCCCACTGGTGTGCTGTGTGGTGAGTCATCTGCCCCCCTGAGAAGAGGAATGAACCACAACACCAACCACTCTCCAGAGGGCCCCACTACCATCACAGTAAGATCATGCTTTATATCATGAGATGTGGGAAGACAGGAAATGAAACCTTAGTGCTCACACAAAACAGACAGGGAACCAAATGTACTTGTACTAGTAAGAATGAAGAGCATGTTATTAAAAAGTGACATTTGATAAGCGCCTTGATACAGCATGTGATATATTTAGTGACAACACAAACATACAAATGTTTCATACTAACCAATTTTGTTCTGTTTTTTTTTCTTAGGATGGAGAGAATTCTGTTTGTGATACTGGTAAGTGTTTCTGTCTTTTGGTCGCATTATCAAGTCCTGCAGTTTAAGAATAATTACAACATAAATTTGCTGTTAATTTCCTCCTAAATTTCTTCATCCATATCATGTTAGTTCTCTATTTACAGAACACTTTTGGGGCTTAGCTTAAAAATAAAATGCTGCATTCATTCTAATTTGTGAACATTTCATGTCCTTTGCAAATGCTGAAATATCTGAAATACTACTCTCCAAGTATGTAGTATTTAATTTACGTAAGTATATCAAATAATCTACAATGAATTATGCTCAAGTAATGAAACAGAAAGTACAAATACATATTAATAACAATAACAGGCAGCCAGAATTTAGAATATTATGAAGTTTATCTAGGATTTTAAAACATGATGAACTAAAAAAAAAAACAAAAAAAACACAACGATCTATATATTTAAAATAATCACAGATCACACACTTCAAAAACCATTTCAAAAATCTAAACAGCAGTAGGGTACTGCTGTCATAAATGTCAGAATAATAAAAAAAAAGTAAAACTATGAAGCTCATGTGGCACCTAAAAAATTTTTCACTTTAAATTACACTTCGTGAACAGGGAATGTAGCATCTACACTAGTGGTCTTCAACCCTGGTCCTTGAGGTCCACTGTCCTGCATGTTTTAGATGACACCCTGCTCCAACACACCTGATTCAAATGATCAGCTCCTCATCACGCTCTGCTGAAGCCTGATAACTACCCACTGCTTTGAATCAGGTGTGTTAGGGCAGGGTGAAGTCTAAAACATGCAGGACAGTAGGTTCTGTGGACCAGGGTTGAAAACCACTGATCTACACTACTGACATAAAACAAACCCGTTTATGTCAGAGTTTAAGTCAGCTCTCCCCCACATCTACAGATCACCCACAGGTTGAGTGTGGACCGTTGTTTGTATATGTGCGTTACATGATTAGGCCCAATGATAAATCATCTTCCTGACTTTGGGGTAGGCACCTGCAATCTCAGCAGTGAAATTACCAAATTTCCTTTCATTTAATTTTTGTGTCTGTGAATTAACCCTTTAACCCCTGATGCGTCAGCACTGACACGTTCTGAATAGATGGTTTAGTTTAAAAAGTCACTATTTCTTTTTGTGTTATTTTAGTGAGAATTTTTGTCACAGATCTGATGTAAAAGTGTCAAAAAGCAACTGATTTAGAAAAAGAAAAAGGCCAAACTAAAACTACTGGAACCAAATTATAACACTAGTCATATATATATATATATATATATATATATATATATATATATATATATATATATATATATATATATATGAATTTGTATTTTTTTGGGGGGGGGGTTGCAATCTTTTATGTTGTTTGTTATTTTGTGAATATTTATTAGTTTCTGTTGATGTTGCTTATTTTTTAAATGTATTTTCTATGTTTTGTTTTTTTTCTTTTCTTTTTCTTCAATTGTGTTCTGTTAATGTCTTACTTTGATCATGTTACATATTACATATACTGACTCCCTGATGAAGGCCATTTATGCCGAAACGCGTTGGGGTTTTTATATGATTTTATAGGTTTTTGTAACCAAGCCAGTTTAATAAAGGCTTTTTATTCTTCACTTTTAAGAGAGTGCCTTGGAATTTTTCTTTGTTTTTGCTGTTTTTTCCTATCCAATAGAGCACCTCTAATTATTATTACTTATTTTGAGTCCAGGTAGCGCTCCTAAAGCAAACTTTTTTCATGTTACATATTATTTTGTTAGTTTAATATTCAGTTTTGTACTGTACTTTTTACTGATTACTTTGGCAGTTTTTGTTCATTTAGTTGCTTGTTTTATCTTATTTTATTTTTTACTGTGGAAATACTTAAGTCTCAGGAGTTAAAGGGTTAAAAATGTATGCAGTAGAAGTATGCAACTGATTTAGGAAATGGAGTGAACTAAAAGTTGAAGAAAACAGAATAAAAAAAGAATAACTAAAATACTAAGTAAAGTGCAAATTCTCCTAAAACATACTTGAGTCCAGCAGTGAAGTATTATTACTGTTATTATACAACACTGTAACAAACGGTTCATTTGCAAACGTACACACACAGACATATGACCTGTTGACCTTTCCATTACCAAAACACTGGGCAAACTTTCCCTGTGCTTTCTTTTAAACCAGTAATTTATTTGAAGATACTTTGTTAGGGCGACTATGGTTCAGTTGGTCGAGCGAGTCGTCCAATGACTGAAGGGTCGGTGGTTTGCGTCCTGGCTCTGGCTGTCCACATGTCGAAGTGTCCTTGGGCAAGACATTGAACCCTGACCTTAGTCTCCCAGTAGGACTGACAGAACCATAGGAACCTACTGATGAATGTGAGGCTAATGTAAAGAACTTTGAGCACCATGAAGGTGGAAAACAACTATATAAGTGCAGAGCATTTACCATTTCAAACCTTTCATTATTGACCATGTCCACCTGTAAAACATACTGAAACCTCAGCTCATAAGTCTGACTTGTAGTTTCCTTTCTGTGTTAAGTAAATAATCGAGAGTGAAGGAATCACAGAACACAAACTCAGCATTATCTGGGATCATGTTTTCAGGCAGTGCTATAAAACATGACAGCTGAGGCACTGGGTATGAGCGTGAAAAAGGAGGACAGGAGAGGTTAAGTACAGTAGAAGAATTTGATTAAATGACAAAAGGAGTTAACAAATGGTAATGACAATGTTCAAGTACCCCAAGGTTAAGAGAATGTTCATCCTGACAAACTCCTACAGGCTCAAGTGTCATAAATGTAATTAGTGCAACATGTATCAGTTATTTTTCTAATATATTAATCTATCAATTATTTTCTTCAATTCAGTTAAATGATTAAGTAAGGAATTAAATGGAAAAAATTGCAAAAATGTGGAGAAGACAAAGAACAAGAACTACAAAAAGTATAAAAGTAAAATGATATATAAAAATATCTATATTGAAATAATAATAATAATGATATAGAAATAACAAAAACAATATTTTAAAAGTATATATACAACCGTCTACATATATAATAATGGATTAGATTTCTATAGTGCTTTTTCAACGCACTTTACATTATTGATTCATTATTCATTCGCACTCACATTCTCCCTCTGGTGGTGGTAGACTACATTTGTAGCCTGTCAATTCACGTCTGCGGCCCCTCTGACCACTCATACACCAGTGTGAGTGGTACTGGAGGCAAGGTGGGCGAAGTGTCTTCCCCAAGGGCACAACGGACAGAGCAGGATTCAATCAGCCAACCCACTCTACCTCCTGACACATGGCTACCCATGGCCAACAACTTTGTTGGTTTGATGGTTTCAGCACTAAGTGTAATTATTTGTCCTGCTTTTGTCTCCTACTTTTACAGACTACAGTGCTGCTGATCCTGAACCCGGTCCAGACCACCAGGCTGAGGCCCCTTTGGGGGAGGAGGCTACAGCAGGAGGGCTACCGTCAGGCCGCAGAAATCCACCTGGGGGAAAATCCAGCCTCATTCTGGGATGAATTCCAAGCTCGTCCCCCTCTCCTTACGTCCTCTCTTCTCTGAACTCATCTGCTTTTGTTTGTGTTTTCCAAACGGTACCCCAGTCCATCGTCTTGGTCCACAGGCGTCCAGTCTGATGTCCAGCATCCGTTAGACACCAGTTTCCTCCATGTCCCCAAGTGCATTGTTTTGATACCTCTTTTTTGATAACAGTTTTGTACTGTTTTTATTGTTTGTTTATTTTGACAGAAGCACTTTATGTATTTCTATGTATATGATTCAGAGTCTACCCTTGCCCAGTCAGAAAGGGCAGAAGGATCACATCATCCATATTTCTATATCCCCTGACATTACTGCAACAGCACAAGCTGTGAGTGATTACACAACTGGTTTGTAGAACAGGAAGAAGACAAACTGTCACTGTTGCACTGTGTTCAGTTTTGACCCATCTTGCATGCACGTCTGGTCTGTACTGTATGAATGTGAAGAAACATAACTGTGAAAAATTTTATTTACATTTGTTTTCCATAATTTGACTTTTTTTTTTTTTCTTGGGTGTTTACTGTGGAATAATTGTATTATTATTGTTGCATGGAAACTTTCTACTGATTACAGTGTTACTGCCCACATATGAGCAACATGGGAGTGCATAAATTACTGTCACTGGGATCTAAAGGATCAGAACACTTGAGGCAGGAAGGTGAGCAGTGCTGGAGGCTCCATGTCAGCTGACAGAATTGGAATAAGCCTTTTATATATATATATATATATATATATATATATATATATATATATATATATATATATATATATATATATATATATATATATAAAAAATGTAGTCTCTAAACTTAATTACTGTAACCCCAGTGCCAGTTTTGAGTGCCCGGTGATTTTATAGGTAACAATTTCCTCTAAAGCAAAGTGTGCCTGTTTGTGTGTTAGATTAAACATCAAACAATGTTGGGTATATCTCATTTTACCTTACCGGTATCACTAGGCTTTCCATTGTGTGCTACAGTGGAATGTTGTAGGTCTTGCTTCTTACAGTAAGTGTTTCTGGTAAACTCATCCAGGATTTGACAAGTGACCTTATAACAGCTCAGCCTTTTCTATATTTTACTCCCCTGGTTTATCTGTCAAAACAAGCCACTCTGAAAATAGAGAAAAAGAAACTGTCTTTTCTTTGTTTTTATTATTTAGCATTTTATGTGAGATCATTCATACCCACATATCGTACACACCCCTTCCTGCTTCTGTCTCCTTGGACCCCAGGTGTGACTGTGGCTGTTGGCCAGCTGTCCTGCAAGAAAACCAACCTTTCTTCCAGGCACATGAAGTGTATTTACTGTGGTGTTGATCGGAAGGTGATACAAGGGATGACTGTTTGCATCATGTACCAAGTATTGTTGCTGGATGTTAAGTCACAACAGAAATTCAAGAAATGGCACAAATTGAATTGAGCATTAAAAATCAATCTTGACCATTTGTTTTGTTTTTGTGTGTCTACCTTTCCTGGATTTGTTTTCATTTATTTATTTTTTTAATCAGCAGATCTTTTCTAAATGCAACAGGGAGTAGCCTGTTGACTTTTGTTCTTTTGTCCTACTGTTTTAACTCTTTCATGAATAGTGGTCACTACAGCGGACAGCTATTCTACAGCTGTTCTTTTGTATATTCATGGGTTTTATTTTCTTCCATATTAGCCAGCACAGTGGACACTTATTCATCATCCCAAACACTCCAACTAAAAACATTACTGTAACTTTGATATACCTGATCTGCAGTAGCCTAACATGTTTGAATGTAAATTAGTTTAAACTTTCTCTTTCTTTCTTTTGGCATATTATCGCCATGAAATGAGTCATAACTAGTATCAAAGCATGTTAAGAAATGACAAAACATCAGACTTGCAGCATTTAATAGCAAATGAAGAGTTCATTTTTAAAAACAGATAACTCCATTTTTCTTTTTTTTTTTCAGAAAATTGGATTTTTTACTCTACATTCCAGGTAATACTCATTGATTTGATATATTATTTATTCAATTTAGTGGATCTTACCAAATGAAATAAATAATATATCAAATAAATCAGTATTATATGTGGAATGTAGAGTAAAAAAATGACATTTTCTGAAAAAAAAGAAAAATGGAGTTATCTGTTTTTGCAAATGAACTCTTCAAATATATATATATATATATATATATATATATATATATATATATATATATATATATATATATATATATATATATATATATATATATATATATATATATATATATATATATATTATTTATGTGTTTTACACAGTATATTCATAGATACATGTGCTTTTGCTTAAAAAATTAAACACATTGGTATTTTTACAACTCGATGAAAAATAAGTTAATAAAAATATCAATCATATATTTTTTTTTATTTCATGCCTGAAGAGGGATAGAAACATGTAGGTAAAAAAAAAAGTTAATTAAGCTTAACATAATTCATGCATGAAAAGTTGCATATCCAGTTGCACCTGCGTAAAATCCACGTGACACGGCTAAGTAAACGTGTTTTTGTCTTTGCATGGGGTTACTTTTCCAGCCCAGTGTTCAGCAGAGACGCTCGTCACTCTGTTTAATATGTAACCTTAGTACAGTCAGAATGAAAGTGAAAGTAAATACTTGAGCTAGCGTGTCAAAAGGAGTGGAAGGCAGTCGGAGGAACACACCAGACAGACAAAGAACACTGCATCTGAACCGAGTGGAAGGTTAGTACTTCATATTAAAACTATAATAGTAGAGTTTGATAGTTTCATGTGTTGTGAAGTACGGTGACGAAAACTGTGTACAAAGATTAATATTGTTCTCAACGTGTGTTTCTGCTTTGTTCATGTATATGTACTATATAACCCCTGGTGTGTAGTCATTGTAGTTACTGTAGTTTTTTACGACTGAAAAAAAAATTCGTTCGCTGATTTTTTTCAAAATGACATACGATGACGTCCTCAAAACGCGACGCGTAACCGAAAAGTTAGCATAAATGTGTACAGCTCAGTTTTATACCGATACTTCTATTCACTATTATTCATTATTTATTCATATTCTGAAGAACGAAGAATAAAGTACAGGCTGCTTTTAGTGTTGGTGACTTATAATATAATATAATATAATATAATATAATATAATATAATATAATATATAATATCTGCCTTTGGACAAAGACGTCACTGCACTTTGGATTATTGAACATGCGGGGGAAAATAAACTTAACATATTTTCTTTGCATTGTATATCAGCTTTTAGGAATAGGGACATGTATGGTTTATGTTATACTGTAGTGATGCCTGGATTTGGATTAGTGCATGTGAATTTTAATGACTTATAAGGTAGAAGGGAGAGGTACTTCTGTCAATTATTTGCTTCCTGCATTGTACTACCTTTTCCCCTCAGTTGATTATTATTAACTATGAACTTTTATTCTCCAACGTATATTTATTGAAAGCAATAGACAAACCAATGTATCATACAAGTCATCCAATTGCTTTATTTTAACAGACAATGCAAAAGAGCGAGATAAAAAAAAATAGTGCAATAAAGTTAAAATTAAACGAAACCCAACATCTATACATCCCACTGTTATTGTGCTGCTCTTTCATCTTTTCAATGCCTATAATGTGCAATAATTTTTTTTTATCACATCATTGCATACAATATGCAGAAAAATATAGCACAAGATATTTAAAAGAATAGAGTAGAGAGAAAACTTTATTTATCCCCGAAGGGCAATTCTGTTTCTGTTTATGCCAACATATTGCTGCATTTTACTATAAATTGTTGTTATTTCATGGAATGTATAACTAAGGTGAATTTCAGGGTTCATTTTCTGAGGAAAAAAGCTGGCATGCCATTATGTTAGATTGATATTTTTGTTTGAAAATAACAATAATATTGCTAATAATATAAGAACAGCTTTGTCAGCAGAAATAGGCCACACAATGTAATGTAATAATAGTGCAATACTGTTCTGCAGTTAATTGCTGTGTAAGATCTGTGTCTTCAGATATGATATATGCATAAATACCCTGATAAGGTTTACAGTATGTCCTGCTGTGCTGACTTCTTCTTTTTTTGCTTCCTGTGGCAGTTAAATGGTGCAAGACGCAAACACAACAACAATGCATTACGTTTGATTGCAGTGGGTGAAGGAGTTTGAAGTGTTTGTTTAGTCTTTGTGTAGTACTTGAGTTTGTCTGTTCATGTCTCCATACCATTTTCAGTCAATGATAACTTTCTGTGGGTGGTGCAGTGGTTAGCACTCATGCCTCACCGCAAGAAGGATCCAATGCCAGACCTTTCTGTGTGGAGTTTGCATGTTCTCTCCGGACACTCCAGACATGTATTTTTATTTATTTATATTATAGGGCAGCTAGTACTGATGTGGAACATTTCAGCTTAGTTATGTGTGCTGAATCTGAGGAGAATGAAAAGGGGAAAAACAAAATTAGCCCAACACAAAAAAAAGACTTTTTTTCAATAGAAATTAACTTTCTCATACATTTTCTCTCCAGATACTCTGGTTTCCTCCCACCATCCAAAGACATGCTCCTCTTTGGGTCTGGTCTAAAGTGAAAACTGAAAGGGTTTTAAAGCAAAAGCAATTCACAAAAGTGAAAGAACTCCCAGTTAAACAAGTTCATGACCTTATGCGGGATTTCACTAACATTTTTTTATGCAGACCATGAATTCATACTAGGAATTATTTCTTCCTGTGGAAAGATATACATATATATATATATATATATATATATATATATATATATATATATATATATATATATATATATATATATATATATATATATATATATATATATATATATATATATATATTATATTATAGGCCAGCTGATGATACTGATTTCTGCTTAGTTATGTGTGTTGAACCTGAGGAGAATGAAAAGGGGAAAAAATAAATTAGCCCACCCCAAAAAACAACACTTTTTTCAGTATAAATTAACTTTCTCATACATTTTCTCTCCCACCATCCAAAGGCATGCACTGATAGGTTAATAGGTTGATTTCACATGACACATCATTATCCTGATAGAAAAAACATTGTCAGAGCAGATGCCCAGTAGTTTTCAACAGGTATTTTTAGATTCCAATTACATATACAATAATAATAGCACTGTTTTGGCTGTTGTAAGAAGATAGTGATTGCCACAATAGTGGTGTTTATGCTTCTCCTTCTTAAATAAAACATGGACCAGATGTTTAGTAAGTAGAATAAGGTGTGTTTGTGTTGAAATTCAACAGATATAGGAATGGAATGGCTGTCATACGTGCAGACATATTGATTTCACTCAAAATTGCAGTGGTCTCTTAATGTTTTTCCAGAGCCTTATGTTTGTTTTTTTAGCTGAGTGTAAAAATAGTCGACCCATTGATGTAAAAAATTTTGGTTTAATGAAATGGCAACTTCAAACTTAGAAGCATAGCACAGTTTACTGCTCCTGGATATAAAGCCTCAGGGGTTAAAGGGAGTTCAGGACATTCACACACAGCAGACAGGAAACAGAAACAGCCTGCCAGGGTTGTGTTATCCTTCTGAGGCAGATTTGTGTAATCTCAGTGGATGAGAAGGCCTAATGGATGTAGGTGTTCAATGCATTATATGTACATGAGTCATGTCATGTAATAGATGCAGATGTCTTGCAGCAGTTTCCAATATTTTTATTCACACAGCTGCAGTTGGATTATTATAAAAAACACAAAGGACAATATTGTTCTTCAGCTTACACACAATGATTGACTTTGTGACTTGTTTATCAACATTATATTTGTCTAGAGGAGCAAGCTAGTTAAGGAAATTCCAATTTCACCCACTAATGCAGGTCATTTGGGGAACAACAACTTGCTGGTGTCTGTGTTTGTTGTCCGAGACATTCTGAAGCAGTTATTATTCAGACCACAGCCTCATCAGTCACATGACGGAAACATAATGTGGGTTACAAGAGTCACATGATATTTTTACTGTCATTATGCTGTGATATGAAATTGCTGATTAAAGTAAGTGGAGGAGGATATAGACAGTTATGTCGCCAGACGGGTCGCTTCAGGAGTAGAGCTTTCATCTCGCCTTATCTGACCTGAAAACAAGTCTGATCCTGTTTACTGTATGATATGAACAAAATATTCAGTGACAATTGCAACAACAGTGGATAATTCGTCTAAAGGTTTATAGTATGCTCACAGTATGAGCTCGTAACCTGTTCAAGTAATTTATTAACCTCCTAAAGCTCATACCCGCTTCAAGTAGCATGCCAGATAGTGGGCTTTCTCTTTTGTGTGCTGTGTACTTTATCATGACTTCTTTGGATCTGGTCTAAAGTGAAAACTGAAAGGGTTTTAAAGCAAAAGCAAATTCACAAGAGTGAAAGAACTCCCAGTTAAACTAGTTCATGGCCTTAAGCGGGATTTCACCCAAAAAAAATATGCATATCATGAATTGATACTAGGAATGATTTCTTCCTGTGGAAAGACGTGTACTTTTATTTTTCTTTTATATTATAGGGCAGCTGGTACTGATGTGGAACATTTCTACCTAGTTATGTGTGTTGAATCTATGAGGAGAATGAAAAGGGAAAAAAGAAATTAGCCCCCCCCAAAAAAACTTACTCATAATCTTTCTCATAAATTTTCTCATAATCTCATACATGTTCTTATTTGGCTGTGTCTGAAATGGAAATGGAAGTGGAACTGAACATACATGCAAACATATTTTTGGCTGATTTCTGACCATTGGTTTATTAGATTGGAATTTTCATGCTAGGATTTTGCAGAGGATTATCCAAGTTATGTGATAGGATAAAAAATATAAATGTTTCAGGTTATGAGGCACAGCAAATAAAACTGCAGTGATAACCATACAAAGTCAGGTCCCATAACACAGTCTAAATGAAAAGCTTTGTATATTCTTGTGACCTTTATATGTTACAGTATAAAATTCATACCTGCAAGGTATGAAACGCTCAAGTTACAAAGAAAAAAACAAGATCAAATTTACTCTGTTCTATGTTTTACGAGTAACAACTTGGGACATGCAGTAAGCCAGTTTTGAACATCTCAGAGTGTGGTTTAAGGACCCTAGACTGTCGGGGTTCTGTGTCAGAAAAATTTTGTTGTGCTTTATTGTTTTACTGCTTTAAGTGCATATTCACCAAACCACTTTCAATTTTAATGGCACAGAAAAAAAACAGTGCAGAACCACATAAAAGTCTATTGCAATTATTACAGACATTGGATTAATAGCAGCTACAGACTTGTTGTTTCAGGAAAAACCAGTGTAACTCATCCAAATGATGTGAATGATCAGATGCCTACACTGGTAAAGGCTTAGTAATTGTTCAAACTGCGTCTGTATGTTGTGAAACATGCACACAGACCTCTGTACTAAGGCAAAGTGTAAATGATATTTCAGGTGTATAAAGTAGCTCCACAGTACATGGAGTGCAAAGGTGCGAGTTGAGATAGCAGGAAATATGATGCCATACCCACCACTGGAGCAGTGATGGCGGCAGATGATATAGTTGGTACCATATTTTATTTCAGTGGCGATAGCTATCATAAACTTTTTATTCCCTGAGATAAGAGTTTGTTGTTCTTCTGGAGTTGATGTAGAAAAACAGGGCTGTGTACCAGTAGTCTTCATTGGCACCCATGGTATCCACCCACTTAAAGAGTCATATTTATCTAAACCCACTTTTATTTAATTTAAATACTCCAAGTTCTGCAAAGCTGTATTCATATTTTTTTTTTTTTTGGGGGGGGGGTTGAGTGTATTTCTACAACCTGTTTTATTTCTTCTTAATTTGTTCCATCTATAACTAGTTACGTCACAACATTTGCACATATAAAGGCAAGAATTCCGACAAACATTTCTCGGAGTATAATTGTTTATCAGTTTATCAGTAGTGGTTGTAGTCCATACTGAAAATATGTCCAAAGTTGTCACTTAAATGGGATAGAGCAGCTCAACCAACAACCTGGAGGGGGTGGGGTGTAAAGGGGCTCATTTGCATTTAAAGGGCCAGCGTTCAAAACAACCTTTTTGGTGTCATTGCTCAGAAATAGGGTTGAATATGGACCAGTGGAGTTGAGTTAATGAAGAATTCAGACCCAAGTATAACATTTACTGTTTATATAGACCACAGGGAAATGATTTAAAATGCACAATTCCATTTAACCCTTTATGGGACTACGGCATTTATGAATGACGCTTAAAGAAACGGCTTAAAAAAATAACACAAACCTCTAACCAATCATGTTGTACTATAACCTTTATAGAACTGCACTGCACTTTGTGGGGGGTTGAAGCACATTTCATTTGTAGTCGTTCATTCAACCTTATGTTTATCATCTTTTCAGAATTCATAACTTAACATCATTATTATTTTTTTTTTTTTTTTACAATGATTTTGGATAAAATGAAGCCATTGTTCTTTTATCAATTGCTTTTTGCATTAAGAATTCATGAAAAAGTATATACCCTAACGGGACAAAGTAATTTATAAATGACAGTACCCCAAAATAAAGGTAATTTTTTTTGTAAAGTGAGCATACAAAATGTATTTTAGGCCTTAATACACTTCAACTCAAAGGGCATTCTTTTTTTATGAATTTCCTTAAGTTCCATAGAGAGTTAAAAATAAAAAACAAATAAAAGAGCAAAATATCACTACTTTAAATAAATACTTTTTCAACTCTCTCATTGCAGGTTAATGAACATGTCCCCCCTTGGAATCCTCTTTCTCACAGGCCTGTGCTTCACTCTTGTAAATGCACAGAGTAAGTTCTTCTGCGGATCATTTATTATGACAGTTAAAATTTTGCAGTGCTCTGAAATGCTCATTTGAATTTTCTTAATATACATGTGTTTCCTTCCTCAGGTTTTGTGAATGTGGTTTGCAAGAGTAAAAACGTGGGGCAATATGGCAAACACACAATCCTGGCGTGTAATGTCATTTTCATGGTGGAAGACGTAGACATCCTGATAGTCACCTGGAAGAAGGAGGGAGTTGATGAACCCATACTAGCATATGGCCACACGGATAAAACTGCAGAACGTTCTTTCCAGCCAGGATACCAGTTTGCTGTTGAGTCCTGGAATCCCAATAATACAAATGTCTCTCTGCTTATCACCAACACCGAAATGAGCCACGCGGGAAAATACACATGCACAGTCATTACCGACCGTGGTACGGACATCAGTTCAACCGACCTCGGAGTCATAGGTGAGGACCTCCACTTACTGTATGGTTGACCACTTAAACAGTTTGAATTTGGACAATATTTGGTACAGTCCACACAGTACCCTGTCCAGCCAAAAAAAAATAAAAATGTCTTGTGAATTTTGAATTAAGGACATAAGACGATTTGTGCAATGATTAACATGTCTCAGCCGACAGTGTAGTGAGCAGCTTTTGTCTGAAAGATCTCAACAGCTATTTGCAACCAGAATCTACCATCTACTGATCTAAAACATTAACCCATGAAGACCCAAACAGACACTGGCAACCAAAAGGATCTACTGGTTCAAAATGCTTACTACCTGTTCATCCACCTATCCCATCAATACGTGTAAATAATTGGAGTAAAATATAGTTAATCATCTTTTCATGGTCATCATATATGACCCATTTGGATGTTCAGAGGCTTCGTAGTTGTCATAGAAACACTATCATCTACAACATTGATTCTCCAGTAAAACCTATGGAGTTTGATCAGTGACAGTGGATGGAGACACTGGTTTTTACAGTCAGTTAGTGACGTCTTTGCTGAAAAAGTAAGTTTTTCTCTTTCTGATTTAATAACCTTTGAAATTACTCTGAGCTTTAATGAGCATCTACATGTTCAGTGAATGAAATATAGGAAAATACCTGATTTTCACTGAAAAGGATGAAAATTATAGAGGATGGTATTATAAAAAATTAATTTGTGAGGAGTCACCAAAGTAGCACTGGGTCTTGATTGGTTAAGTAACTTTGAAATTAGTAATTACATTTATGTATTTCAATAATTTGTCTTTTCATAGCATCCAATATCACCCATTTGGATATTCAGAGGCTCCATAGTGAACATCAAAATATATTCATGCTCTTACGTTGAGTTAATACTGTATTTTGCTAAAAACATCACTTGGGCTCCTGTTCTGATAGGCTAAGATTTTTATGCTGAGCTTTCATTACAATCTGCATGGTCAGTCAATTATATTCACAAGAATGTTTCTCCCCAAACCCCCACACACACACACACACACACAAAAAAAAATTGCAAAATGCACGGGATGAAATTGTGATACTGATAAAACGCATTGGAAAGAATAACTGTAGAAGAACATTCATTTAAAAGACGTCACAAAAATAGTTGTAGGTCTGTAAGGGTGACACAACCATCAGTTTAGAAGCATAAAGATTAGACTGTTTCAATGGAAACAGGTCAGGTGGTCTGAGTCCAGATTGACCCTATTCCAGAATGATAAATGCATCAGGATGAGAAGAGAGTTGGGAGAAGTGATTACCCATTATGCGGAGTGTTTACAGTACATGTTTGTGGGGGCAGTGTTATGATCTGAAGGTGGTTTAGGTGATCAGATCTAGGTTCAAGCTATGTTATAGGTCGATAAAATGAGGTCAACTGAACCTGAATATACTAAACGACCAGGTAGAGCAGGTTTTCCTGATGCCACAGGTATTTTCCAAAATGACAAAGCCAGGATTTGTCAGGCTCAGTTTGGAAGAGAGTTGTTCTGAGCTTATGAGACAACTTTTTAACATGTGGGTTGGTTGGCCATCATTAAATCCAGACCCAAACCCCACTGGATCTTTACCTCCGCCAAAGAGGTTATGTTTTTGCCACAGTTTGTTTGTCTGTCTGTCAGTTACCAAGATAACTCAAAAAGTTATGGACAGATCTTGATGAAAATTTCATGATGTGTTGGGGGGTGTCTGGATCACTTTGAAATGTATTCTCCATTTACCGCAATGTAAAATTTCAAAATGATCCATAATGCAGGATCTCTTCCAGATCAAAATCAAATCTAATCATTTGTTCCTTGTGACACCCCCAACACGTCCAAGATCCGTCCATAACTTTTTGAGTGATCTTGCTAACTGACAAACAGACAAACAAACAAACTCCAGCAAAAACATAACCTCCTTGGCCAACCTCTCTTCATTCGGACAGGGGAGGTCTGCCTTGGTGGAGGTCTCGAGTGCTTTTCTAGTTTTGGATATGTTAAGACTTTACACAGTGGTGTAAAGTCCATTTGTCACAAAAAGATTTCAGAGGAATATTAATACAACTCAGGGTGGAAATACTTTAAAATGTATTGTGATATTGCTTAATCTTATCAAGGTGATACCGTGGCACAGGCTTAGCATAATCAAAGCTGAACAAAGTGTTCTGTGTGTCACCTTTTTTGGTCCGGCAATGTGTTTTAGTACAATAATGAGAGCTTTATGTCTTAAGCCACACGTCTTTGTCTTTATGTCATCATGATGTTTATTGTCATGTGTAGAAACTACTGAATAGACAAAACTCAAAGGGGTTTTCCTACATGTTAGTGGCATTTCCCTTAATTTTATCAAATGGTTTCGCTTTCACAGTGACAACACATTTTATTTAGTTGTAGTGTTAGTGTATTTCGTTTCACATTCTTTTATTGCAGTGTTTTTCAAACTTGGAGTTAGGACACACCCATGGGTTCACCTGTAATTAAGAAAACAAACAAGTGAAAAAATATGTGGTCAGGTGACAGAGACGATCACAATCCATAAAAGACATGACGAACTGAAGCTGAAAGTAAAGCACTGTGGTACTGTTTATCTCTCAAATGTTCATTGTAGTCAGTTTCATATGCTGCAGCTGTTTCATAATTCATGGTTAATTTCGCCCAACATTGTTTGTAAGAGATTATTGTAAGAAGTGTGTGTGTGTGTGTGTATACGCAGAGACATATAATCTTATAAATCAATGAATACTTGAGATATCACCATGAAATTACATGGGCATATACATATAGCTAATGCATATGAGATGCAATGATCCATTTGAGTAAAGGTCAAAGGTCAAGGTCACAATTAACTAAAAGGTCAAAATAGCATTGGTTATAACTGAAGAACGGAGAGTCACAGAACTTTCAGATTGGTACCAAACGATGCGGAATGAAGATTTCCACAATTCTCATAATTGGTGTTATGACCTATGACCAATAGTTTTTGAGATCTCTGGAGGTCAAAGGCGACATGTCGCAAAATTAACTTTAGCAGTCACATTAAGCAGAAAGGTCAAAATCACATTTATTGGCACTAATTCAAGAACAGGTTGTTATAGAAACTTGACATTGGCACAAAATAAGGGTGAGATTAGGCATTCTCTGCATACTTCTTTAAGTTATTGTTTATTCAGTATTAATCGTCAGTCTTGTAAATACAAGCTGGACTGACTGTACATATCCTGACTAAGTGAAATAAAATTCTCACATCCTACAGTAATCTACACCTGGCTTTTTTGCCCTGGTCCATAATAATATATATTATATAGACTAAATGTTATCTAAAGTTAATGTTTATTTGCAACATAGTATAGCGAATGTCCTTAACATGATAAGTATCGCTGCCACCACCCTTGGCAGGACTTCCTCCTGCTCTTTCTATGATGTGGCTGGCACCAACAGTCGCTCCCTTCAGGCCCTTGGCTGGGCAGAACTGAATGGTTCCAACCTTCGGGCTTCCTTGGGTTTTCAAGTGGGCACCCCCCGTTTTCCCGGTGTTTCGTCAATTGGCCCACGACACCACGGTGGGGCTTGACAGCAGAACCAGCGTCCTGGAACTGCCCCCTCTGCCCTTCAGGTCTTCCCCATTCAGCTCTGACTCCCCTCTGCTCTACCTGCCTGGTTCAGCCAACGCTCGTTCCTTCTCAACCACAGCCATCTGGATGCCACCTCCGCCTGCCTTGCGGTGTTCTTTATCAGGGTCCTCCGCGCTGTCCCTCTGATCCCAAGCATCCCAAGAGCTTTCCAGAGTGACTGCCCCGGGAAGCCCCTGCAGCCGACCTCCACTGGTAGGTTCCATGCCCTCCAACCCCTCTGCTGGCTCTCAGAGATGAGGCCCTGGTATTTGGCCAGCTTGCGCTCATGTGTCTCTTCGATCCTCTCCTCCCAGGGTACCGTTAGCTCTATCAGGGCCACCTGCCTTGTTGCCTGGGACCATAGAACGATGTCTGGTCGGAGGCTGGTGGTGGCAATCACTCCCGGGAACTTGAGCTGCCGTCTGAGGTCCACCCTCATTTCCCAGTCCCTTGCTGTGCCCAAGATCCCTGTGCTTCTGGCCTCCTTGCTTGCAGTCTCCCCAGCCTTGAGAAAGCCGATGAAGCAGGGGCCCCTGTCCTGGACCTTTGTTCTTTCCTGCTTCCTCTCCTTCTCCAGGCCGTCGGCCAGCTGTGCCAGCACCTGATAATGGCGCCACCTGAACCTCTCCTCCGTCAGGCTCGCTCGGCAGGATGTGCTCCAGGCTTGCCGGTTTGTTGCACCGTACACAGGAGGCATCCTCTGTCAGCCTCCATCTCTGTAGGTTTGTTGGTGTAGGGAGTACATCATACACTGAGCTTAGGAGAAACTTTATCCGGGGCCCCTCCATACTCCAGATGTCCTTCCAACTCAGGGATCTCCCCCGGACGCCGTCCCACCGGGTCCAGCTGCCCTGCTGTTTCATGGCTACTGCCCTAGCCTGTCTACCCTCTTCCTCCACTGCCCAAACTATTATAAGATCTAAAACAAATTAATTTAGCAACAAATAAAAAGGATCAGTTTTAAATGTTAACATGAATTTATGATGATAAAATGGGGTCAGAGCCCCCCAATAAAGATTGAGAACCACTGTTTTATTGTCATACTTTACTGGTAACATTTGTTTGATTGACCTTAGTACAATTAAGAAGCAATTGAAGTGTAGACTGTCACCTTAGACATCCTCTATTTTTGAAACTCTAAAGGAAGGCAACTGGTAATTCTTTGGGAAATAAAGCAGGTAAAACGTCCAAATGTCAAATCAAACAAAATCTTTACAAGGCTGTCAGAGACATCAAACCTCCATCAAGGCCTGATATGACGTCAAAACATGACGTCATGTCTAATGGCTTCTCCCTTGACCCATTATCTATTATTCCTGAAAGTTTCATCAAAATCCGTTCAGAACTTTTTGCGTAATCCTGCTGACAGACAGACAAACAACCGGATGCAAATTTAATACCTCCTTGGCGGAGGTAATAATACTGAGACAAAGAGACACTTAGACCCCCCAAAAAAAGGGTATGGTTTTTGGTTTTTGTTTCTTTTTCATCTGTCAAAATCTACTAGACCAATGTCCATTAAAAATTTCAGAAAAGGTGTAAGGTGTTCCAGTTTAGTTAGTTCATACAATTTTGATGAATGTAAGTCATGGTCACCAAAAATGTGTTTTTTTTTTTTGTTTTTTTTTTAAAGGCAAATCAGGTAAAATGTTAGCAGGGGGTGGGGGGTTGTAGTGCCTGGCACCACTTGTTGATGTCGTCTTCTCCAACTCCTGCATACACACAAACATGTTTGACTGTACAGAAAGTCAACCCAAGAGCTTTACATACATTTGCAAAACAAATATAATCATTGACTTCAGGGAAATGATACCTTTGTAAACCAGGTGGCATGTAACATCTTGTGATGTTTAATGATAATGTTTAACCTGCATTTTGCCTTCGCAGCCAAATACAACAAACCAACCATCAAGGAAATAGTTTCTTCAGGTGAAAATGGTGTCGAGTGTGTCTCAGAAGGTGGTTATCCTGAAGGTAAACTTCGCTGGATTGTGGACAATCAACCATGGCAGCAAACCATTGAAACTGACATAAAGAAAACTCAAAGTGGCCTGTATAACTTATCCAGCAAACTGATGTTGACAAAGGACTCACGCTTCGCAACATTCACCTGTGTAGTCATCAATGGAAGTGGACTACAGGAAAATAAAAATACAGTGGAAATCCCATACCGGGAGAACCAAGACCAAGTCAAAGGTACTTTTATTTGATCTGTTTTATTCTTATTCTCATTGTGGGGTCATGCCTCACCTGTACTTCAGGCCATAGTTACATAAGCACCATTGTTTCCCAACTCAGTGTAACTTGAACTTGATTATTTTTTTATATGGTGGGAGGTTCTAGAGGAAGTAAAAAAAAAAAAAAAAGAGGCTTAGTTGTCATGGAAAAAAAAAAAACCCGAAGGTAGGCGGATAAGTTGGCTCGCATTCTGTTTTGATTGAGGTCTTGGCATTCACATCGCTCTGGTAATTTTTAATCCACACAGAGACAAGCATCTGTTTCGTTTTGATGTAACTGTGGACAAGCCAACAGGCTGGAACATGCCTCAAATGCCATCTGGTCAAACTTTATATACAGCAGTGGAAGAACGTTTTCAGACATTAACATTTTATATAATCTCAAATATTATTATTATTATTATTATTATTATTATTATCATTAATAAAATATTTGTGAAAAGGGGTTTTGTGTTTTAAAAGGTGTAGCTGCATCAGACAGACAGTGACAAAAGGATTGTTCCGTTACTTGTTGGCATGAAAAAAAATATTGAAACTAAATCCTTGATAGTTTCAATATGTCATTCCCTAGATGTGTTTCATTATCTTACTTGAAACATCAATTTTTAACTTTGACAGAATAGAGCACATGTAGAAGTGAGGAGGACATTGAATTAAGTCTCATAGATGCAAAAATTCCCACCACTGTGTAATGTTCTTTAAAGATAAATAAATAAAAAGTGACACTTGAAACCATTCTGATCAGATTAGTTTGTGCTTGTCAAGACATGCTACTAAAGTACTTTGTCCACTGGTTAATCCATGGAAATAAAGGAAATACTCAACCCTTGAGTAACCTCACAGCTTCTCATCTGGGTGCTGTTCTTACTTAGAACTTAATCAGATGTTGCTTAGTTACATTTCCCTGTACTGCGTCACCTCTTTAATCCCCGCCACTGTGTTGCCAGTTGCCACCATTCTTTTCTTTATTTATAGCCTATTTAATATGGTGTTTAATTTGTGTCATTAAATAGAAAGAAGATTTTTAAAAGTGCAAGCAAAAAATCTAAATTCAATACCAAATAAAAAAACAAACAAAAAAACCATTCAAATGAAATTAAAAAATTGCACAGATCGTGTAAAATATGTCTTTGCATCTTTCTCAGTTTTGCTTGTTGCCTTTTTCCTTTATTACAACTTCAACCTTCTCACTTGCGCTTCCTGACTTTTTGATTGTGGTTTTGACACAAATGTGACTGGTGGGGGCGGGACTTCATTTGGTGGATTACTATTGGTTTATTTTCATTTGATGGACAGCTAAGTCAGTGTATGAAGTGACTCTGGCCACAGCAGCTACTCTGCTTCTGATTGGGTCTGCTTACTTAGCTGTCCGTCAAACATAAATAAACCAAGGGAAGTCCCGCCCCCAATAATCAAGTTTGTTTCAAAACTGCAAAAAAAAAAAAAAAAGGTCAGGGAGCGCAAACAAAAAGGTTGGAGTCGTAATAAAGGAAAACGGCAACAACCAAAACTGAGAAAGATGCGCAAAGAAGAAGGGCAAATAGTTGACATGATCTGCACACTTTTTTTCATTGCAGTTTTATATTTTTCATTTGAATAATGTTTTTTTGTTTGATTTTTTTATCTGGTATTTTGAATTGATATCATTTGCTTGCTCTTTTGAAAAATTTTCTTTTAACTTATTGACACAAATTAAACACTATCATTTAAAGCCATTCAATGCAGGAAGAAACTATGCTTTAGGTCTGTGTGAGGATTGAAATGAATGTATCGTAGGAGAAATGTTCCACCTGTGCCTGTAAACTACACTTTAATATCTATTCATATATTTATGGCATTGGTCAATGTTTGAAACATTACATTTTAAAATCCCACCTTATTTCTTTAGGTTCTGAGCAAGAAACATCATCTGTCAAATATGTCGCTCCATTTGTGGTCATTGGATCTCTGATTGTCGGACTCTTAATCTTGCTCTTGCTGTTTCTTCGAAGACGATCTCGACGTGAGTACATGACGCATGAAATTTTGTCATTAAAACTAACTGTACGGTCTTCCATGAAAGGACCAACACTCATGAAACCTGGATGGCCCCTGTAAAGCATTTACAGAATATTATTTTGGCACAGAGGAAAATTGTGGTATTTACCTTCTGCTTCAATTTCTGTCCTATCACATTATTTATAATAAAGTATGATATGATAAACTTTATTTTAAACATAAATAGGAAAACGAAAAGAAAAGAAGTGAACAAAAACCAAAAAGAAACCACAAATTTAAACCGAAAACTCCAGAATAATAAAGGCGCCAAGCCACACAATGTACAACTGGCTCTTTGTGGCTCTTTAACAGCACTTTATGACCAAAAATGGAGTAGGAAGAAGCCTAGCTTATATTGTCTTACCCCAGTTTTACATAACTAATATAATACAGTCCACCCCATGAACCTAGTGAGGATAAAGGGGGTTTAGAAAATGAGATGAGATGAGAATACATTCCATAAAAAGAGCAGGTCATCTTACTGAAAAAGAGCTCATACCATAGAGAACAGAACAATACAGCTGTATTTCTAACTTCCATTATGATCCTGCATTAACCTGCTGTTCATCATCCTCGTTTCTTTCCTTATTTCTTTAAAAATGTTATTGTGTACATTTCATTGCACTCTACAATCATATACTGCAATGACAATATATTTTATTCTATTCATAAGGGACATGTAAAACCTGCACAGAAATAATAATGTCTACTTTATAATTAATAATACTTAGTAATTCTTCTAAACCGGTTTATGGTTGCCTTTTTTGTTTTGGTTTGAATTCATCTGTTAGACTGTTCAATAGTTTAACCTCAGCAATTAAAACACACAGGTTCGCTCTTAGATTATATTTCCATTCACTCCCTGAGAACAAAGTCTGTATTTTAATGACTGTACTAATGCAGAACTCTGAACTGTGCCATGATTCAAGTGTGATGTCAAAAACACAGAAGTGGATAAACCTGTAGACCCACCTGCATGTGTCAGGCTCTGTAGGGGAAGTACACAAGCTGTCAATGAATCGGGTCAGGCAATCATCAGAACTCTAATACCAAGTTAAAATCAGTTCCCACAACTAAACAATCCTTTGTGGTAAGTCAGTGGTCAGTGAAAGCGACAGTGAATTTTCACTCACATGATGTTGTTTGTATAATTTTGTTTTTGACAGAGGCTCGGAGACACTCTGCAACACCACTGATCCGTACGTCCATCTTTGGACACCTTGTTTTTTTTTTACCTGTTGCGAATGTCTTAAAGGGTTGAAATGAAGGTTCTATCTGTTGCCTTCTGTAGGTTATCTACTACAGATCTGTTTTCTTATGAGTAGTGTTTTTGGTGAGTTTTAACTAACATACAGTCAGGGGAAAAAACTATTAGACCATCAAAAGTCATCAAAAACAATGGTTATACAATCAATTTTGATGTGACAAAAACCAACAGAAAATAAAACATGGAAAGACCAAGTGGTGCCAGGCACAACAAAACGTTTACGTTATTTGCCCTTTCTCAAAACAAGTCAGAGGTCACAAAAACAATTTTTTGGTGACCCTGACCTTTGCCCTACAGTCACCAAAATGTAATGTCTTACGCCTTTCCTGACAATTTTTTGTAAATTAGTCCAGTAGTTTTTATGTAAAGTTACTGAAAGACAAACAAACAAAGAAAAACTGAATTGATTTTGGATATTATTCAAGAAAACATGGAAAAAGGATAGATATCAGCTCTGAAATAATGTTGTCATTATATTTGTTCAAACAACTGTACCAGGCATAAAGATAAACTACAAGTAGGAGAAAAAAGGAGTGGTCTAAACATTGGTCTAATATTTTTTCCATTATTGTATGTGTGTGTGTATATATATATATATATATCACTAAAATGTATCAAAATTAGGTACAAATTGTACCATCATGAAAACAACCTCCTTGGCGGCGGTAATAAATTGACATCCAATTATCAAAAATGTCTGGGTTGTGGACACTCACCAAAGACAGCTTTCTTTTGTTTCTGTTCAATGTGCCCCTGTAATGTTTTGAACTTTGGTCATAAATTCAGGAGCACATTTGGTCACTGACCCAAAAAACAAAAAAAACCAAACAAAAACATCCTGCTGAGCGCTATAGCTTTCAACATGTCTAACTGGATTTATATTGGGTTTCATGTGATCTGACAAAAATGTCCTGGGATACATGATGGTATATCCAGATCTAGACTGCAAACATGTTTTTTTTTTCAGGACATTAACAGCCTGGGCGTATCTATCACATTCCAGATTTTTAATCATGCAAGATTACTAATGTTTCTGGTTAAATCAAGGGTCTGTTTTAACTTGCATGGAATATTGTTTAACTTGATACTGTGAGACTCACATTAAAATGTTTGATTCATTCCAGGCGCACCTGAAGTTTGTCGATGTGAATATGACCCCGAGCAAGGTATGTCTGTTTAACTCTAATGTCCCATTCACACTAACACAGGTATTTTTTTTTTATAGACATAGTTTCCTCCTGTGTCTGTGGGTTTTGTTATTAATAAATTATTCTGGTGGACTTGAAGCTGGAAATTTAAACTAAACAATAAAATGGAATACATTAGACACAGAAGCTTTAGTCTGTTGTGTCTGATGTGACTTGATTTATCCTACATTTGTACCATGGGGAAATTTAAGAGTTAACTGCAGCAACATACAGAGAAAAGTCAGGTAGGAAGAAAAACACAAATAAGTGAAAAATTAAATATAAGAGGAAAAATAGATATTTGGTATGTATATAAACTATTGGGATTAAAAGGTAAACAGTATTCCCATATTAAATTACCTTAAGTCTTGGTTTGGGTTGTCACAATATATTCAGTACATGTGCATTCATCCATAATTTCATACATATATATACATACATGATATTTTTAATTCCAAATTATTTATTCAGAATAAAATAATTTGGAATTAGAGCTATATATTTCGTGTTTACCTAGACATGTTAATTCTGAATAAGGGTTTACATGGGAAACGGGCGTATTCCACTCTAGTTAATTCGACTTTAAGAGCTGGAGGTACAGAGGATTCTGATTGGACAGAATGGCCGCTTAACATCTGGAATCCTACTGGAAGGAAATGATCGTTCACTTTAACTAGCTACATGGCAACACAGAATATGTGCGTCATCGCAACACAACCAGGAGCAGGCGCAGAATGACATGAATAATGTTAAAGCAGAATTAACTCTTTACGTGGCAGAGGAATTATTGAATTCGGAATTAAGATCAGAATGAACCAGTGACTTAATTCGGAATTAAGTTTTTAATTCGGAAATATTATTTTCAACTGGAATTCGGTGTTTACATGAGTCATCTTTAAGTGGAATTAACATTTATTCAGAATTAAACTGGAATAAAAACTCCCATGTAAACAGGGCAAGTGAAGGTCCATCTTCTAAAAGTATCCATGTGGACCTCGATCTATTAATTTATTCACCTTGATTTGGTGTTTTTTTTGCAGCTGCTGATCACATGGGTGATAAATGTGAAGAACTGTCACACCTGAGGTAAGTATATCAACACGTTCACAAGTCCATACTCATGTTAACAGTCTTTAGAACATATCGAATGTCGAGAATCTCACCCTTGTTTCATCTCTGTCCCTCTAGGGAATGAAAATCTCACAAGGAAAGGGATTCACACAAAACTTTTGATGGAACTGTCATCATATCACTGTCGTCTTATTGCAACCAACTGTTAATTACAACAAATGATGTGTGTTAATGTGATTTGTCTCAGAGGGCAGTTATATTAAAGCCCGGTGCCAGATCCAGAGCACAATGTAACATTTAAATCCATTTGGTTGTGATTGCCAACTCCAGTGAACCTCTGACTGTCCCTGTCGGGGAAGCACTGGCCCAAATAGTCACTGTGAACTATGTCAGCGTTATAAGGAAAAGGCTGAATAGTTTCATAGCGACTTACTGTATAGGTGTGTGTGTGTGTGTGTGTGGGGGGGGGTGAGTGTGTTTTAACAATGTAGCAAGTTCCCCTTTTCCTTGTTTCTCTGCATGAGTCAAAAAACTGCCACTATTTCCTGGAGGGTGTTGAGAAATGCAATTTTCTGTTCTTTTGTCACTTGTATTTTTTGTATAAATAGGAGTCTGATTACATCTAAACATCCCTACTCTGTAACACTGAACCTTGATAAATGTAAAGGTGAAATCACAAATAGAATGTAGAGCAGTGACATTGGTAACATATTTTTAATTAACATAACATAATTTTTAAGTGGCTCAGAACAATAATAATAATGGATTGGATTGATATAGGGCTTTTTTGGCCACTCAAAGCACTTTACATTATTAACCCATCATTCATTCGCTCTCACATTCTCACTCTGGTGGTGGTAAACTACATTTAAAGCAGACTGACAGGAACATGGCTGCCATTTTGTGCCTTTGACCACCACATACGGCTTAATTTGATGTCATGCGGGAAGGACCAGTAAAATATTAGCATAATAACTTGATAATAACTTTGCCCATGTGAAAAAGCTGAATGATGATGATACAGATGATAATGATGCATACAGATCATATCAGGAACCATATTTCCCAAAAAAAATGCAAAGTCATCTATGGTCTTTAAATGCGGTAATTTTCTCTCACCCAGTTTAAAACGAATAATTTAAATATGGGGAAAAAAATCTATTTTTTTGTAACAAAAAAAATTATTTAAAAATCAGAAGAAAAAAAAATTTCTGATACATATGTGAATTGCTTTTTTTCCCCCCCACCCATATGAATCGCCATGTAATTCACAAAGGTATAAAATATTTAAGAACAGTCACCTGGAACTGAAAAATAAGGTGTTTTACTTTATGATCAAAACAATTTATCAAGATTCAGTGACACCTTTATCTGTCTGTGTCTTCTGTGGAATTTTTGTATGTTGGAATTAGTCTTAGGAGTGGGATACAGGAGTAAATACTAACACTGGCTGTTACTAACACTGGCTCCTGGATGTGTGTGGAGTTTTCATATTCTTTCTTAATCCCATATTTACCTTATTAACTCTGCAACACTGATCTAAAAAAAAATAATAATAAGGGCACTGTATAAAATGTAAATGACAGCTGATTTGCAAATCTTATAAAGCCATGTGAAATGTGCAGACAAAGTAAGAGGTGCGTTTGAATAGAATGACTGCAACATGTTTCTAAAAGTTGGCGTGGGGGCAAAAGAGGGTGGGGAAAGTAGTATCTCAGAGAGGCAGGATCTCTCAGAAGATGTTATGGAAAATTGACGACTGAAGCTACTGTAGACTTTGGATACACAGACAGCCAAATATGCCAATATATATTGTTGTTTTGTCCAATTAAGAAATCTATAGCCAGCGCTGCTCTGAAAATAACCTGTGTTCAGTTGTGTTTTTAGTGCATATGTCCTTTCAACCTTCTAGGCAAAAATTAAAATATATGCAGTGGTGGCCAAAATGTAATTTCATAATAATAATAATGGGTTAGATTTTTTTGTAGTCCTTTTCAAGGCACCTAAAGCACTTTACATTATTGATCCATTCACTCTCACATTCTCACTCTGGCGGTGGTAAACTGCATCTGTATCCACAGTTGCCCTGGGGCAGACTGACAGAAGCGTGACTGCCATTTCACACCAAACGACCCCTATGACCACCACCAAACATTCATACACTAGTGTTAGTAGCACCGGAGGCAAGGAGGGTGAAGTGATTTACCCAAGGACACAATAGGCAGACTAGGACAAAGCGGGATTCAAACTACCAACCCTTTGGTTATTGGACAATAAAGACCTACCGCTACCTCCTGAACCAATAATGTTCATGAACCAGATGGTTGTTCTGAGTACAATAAATATCAGATAATTTGAGTCCTACTGTTTTTATCCATTTTTAACTTCACTGTTTTTTTTTTATGAGTATGAAAGGCTTTAACCTTTTAACTCCTAAGACTTTAACAGTTCCAGTTAAAAAAAATCCTAAAATAAGTAACAAAATGGACAACAACAGTCAAAAATGTAGAATAAGCCAACAAAAATAATAAGTAACATGAACAAAATAAGACACAAATGGCACAAAAGTAAAAAATAAAATGCGATATTAAATTCAGAAATATAAAACAAAATAAGGAACAAAATTAACAAAAACCAGTAAATATTTACAAAATAACTTAAGTTAGTTAAAATAAACTCAAATGAAGTATAAATAAATAAATATTGTAATTTAGTTCCAGTAGTTGTAGTTTTGGCTTTTTCTTTTTTCTAAATCAGTTGCTTTTTGACATCTGTTTATCTCCATATTTCAGATCAATGAACAAAACTAAGCAAAATCACAGTTTAAAAAAAAAAAACAGATTTTTTTTTTTTTTTTTCTGAACATGGAAACTAAACCATCCTTTCAGAACGTGCCATCGTTGACACATCTGGGGTTAAAGGGTTAATTAAACCACGATCACATCTGACAATGATCACACAAGGAATTGGTGTTCTTCTGTGAAGGAACACGACTGGCTAGCTTGATTTAAACAATAAATAAATTTGTAGGAAAATAACCTAAATTGACTTTGTTTTATTGCTGTTTTAATGGTCAATAAAAAAAGGTTAAAATCTCTTAAATATCATCACAAAATTAAGCAATGTTCACATAATTTTGGCCACCTCTGTATTTTTAATGTAAATAAACCTTGCATAAAAATTGTTAACCTTTGTAATTTTCACATATTTTTCTAAAACCCTGTGAGACTAACATGGATGCTGAGCATTTTATGTACATAATCTCATTTGTTTTTTTAAATATAAAATTGTGTATTCTTCTGTGAGACTGTGAATACTTGTTTATGTCACCTTTAGCCACACAATGCACCTCTATAATCTTATCTCTACTATCTCACAAAGGTATTTGGTTTCACCGCTTATCTGAAAGCACCTTTTACAGAAATGGTTTCCTGGATTGTTTTTCTGTTTTTTTTAAATTGAGACCAGATTAACTCGCCTAAGAATAATCTTGTCACGATTTCAGGGGAACTATGTATTTAAACATGTGATTAATCATCAAAATGGAATTCAGATTTTTTTTAAACAAAGTCAATACATCAGCTGTGTTTAAATGTAGTTAATATGAATGCTGTATATACTTGTATATGCTTTTCAATATTTGTCATCGGTTTTATTGCCATTTTCTGGTATGTTTTTTTTACCGATCTGTGTGTTTTCACGTGATTAAAAACACTCAAACAAAACTATGCCTCACTTTTGGTGCACTATTAACCCTTTGTTGGCCACACTACAAAAGTCACAATAAAATTTTTTACATTTTTTTTTTGCTTCTTCCACCTCACAGGGACTATTATAACATAAAACATACTTTTTTTTTTTTTTTACCGACCCTAAATTTAACTAAAGTATTAAAACTTAAACATTATTCCTTCACTAACCTTACCAACATAATTTGTGACTTGGTTCAAATTAGATGTATTCTCTCTTTGTGTTTTTTATCATTAGTGGTTAGCAATAGTGATTAGCATTAGCATTTCATGACCCTTTACTATCATCTCTGCCATTTGGTTGAGCATGTTTTCCAAAACGTATTACATGAATACCAAAGTATTTCTGAAATATGAGGATTATTTATGTAAAATAACTTAAAAAAAACTTACAATGAAAAAAAATTCACTTGGCTGCAATTTTGTTTCCAAAATAAAAGATCATAGCAGAGGTGTTGTCACAGTGGTGGTATATATATATATATATATACAGTATATATATATATATATATATATATATATACTAGCATATATATACTAGCATGAACTGAATAGATCATTGACCTAGTGGTGTTTTTGTGCATTACATGCTTCTTACTAAACACTGCCCAAAAAGTTTGGTATCAAGGGACTTAAATTTCGAATAGATATCGGCTTTCAAAATTACCTCTACCAAACGGTTGAGCTGACCAACAAAGGGTTAATGTTTCTTCCTCTGTTATATTTAAGATTAAAAATATACAGGATTCTATTGGATTGACAAAACACAAGTTTGGGGATATGAACATGTCTATCAGGATGATTAGCATTTTAAAACTACAACACATGACATCACTGTACAGTGTGTTAATCTATGGCTGTCAATTGTTGGCTATTTTCAAGGTGACATACTACATAGTTTACGTATTTCCCTCTCGAACCACTGAGCTGTAAAGAGTGTTATCAGCACATAACATCTCCACACTTGTAAAGTCTCTTTGTCTTCCTCATCACTTTAGCCTTTCTTGACAAAGGCCTCAATTAATATTCAAGAAAGTTCATAAATTTTAAATATTTTTTTTAATCATGCTTATTATTACACCGCCCACTGGAGGGGAGAGGGGTATTGTGTTAGTTTGTAAGCAGGTTTACATAAAACCTACTGGGCCAATTTCCATGAAATTTTCAGGAAAAGTGCGAGGTAGTCCAGAATAGAACATTTTGGTGAATGTAGGTCAAAGGTCACGGTCACCAAAAATAGATAGGGCAAATCAGGTAAAACATCCGCAAAGGGGGTGGGTTTTGTTGTGCCGGGTACTACTTGTTTACTTTATGGCAGGCATGTCCAAACTACTCCACAAAGGGCCGCTGTGGCTGCAGGTTTTTGTTCCAACCAAACAAGAGTTCACAGTTTAACCAATCAGTTGATTAATTCAGTCCAGTCTGGTGTGCTACTGATGCTTGGTTGGAACAAAAATCTGCAGCCACACTGGCCCTTTGTGCAATAGTTTGGAGATGCCTCCTTATGGACATCTGTGTTTCTATGTCAGTGGTTCTATGTGGTTCAAATCCAGTCCTCGTGGACCAGTGTCCTGCATGTTTTACCTGATTCCCTATCACACCTAGTTCAATTATTGATCAGCTCTTTAGAAGCCTGATAATGATGTAATGTCTTCCAGGTGTGATGAAAGAGGGAGATAATTTTTAACATTTATTTTCATAAATTTTTTTTATTTTGTTAATTTATTAATTTATGTTTTATTTGTACATATTTTAAAATTGCTTTATTTTTTGTTAAGATTATTTTATGATTTGAATTTAATTAATTTTTACATTAATTTTATTTGTAATTTAAATGTTTTTCTTCTTTATTTTTATGTTTAATTATTTTTTTTAATGTAATTAAATATATTTTTAATTTTTTTATTGTTTTTTTTATTATTTTTATTTTATTTTTGTATTTTTTAATGTAATTTAAAACAAAAAAAAAAAAAGAAGAAAAGGGAGATATCTAAAACATGTTGGACCATTAGGACTGGATTTGAAAACCACTGGTCTATGTCCACAGAACAATCAGAAGTTGTGTAGGGTTTTCCAAACGTCCCATGGGCCTTGGCTCTCCTGCTTAAAACGGATGTCAGTGTTTATATAAAAGGATGGGCTTTTTTTAATTCCCTTGTGTTCACTTCCTTGACAAGTCTTTTCTCAAACTAATGCATAGCCATGAGTTGAAGCTATTCTTCAGGATGAGTTCTGGTTTATTGAGACATGCAACAGGACAGTGGGCCCTGAGGACCAGGTTTGAAAACCTCTGATCTAGATAATTATATTTCAAAGAAATTTGTTGTCTGAGTTAAAAGTGTAGCTTCCTAGCCAGTACGTCCATGTGGGCCCCAGAAGGTGTATAAGAGTCCCATGTGGGTTTGTGTACAGTTTCCATAGTGATCCTGCATGTGTTTGCTTATATCAGACTCAGAATCTCTTTCTTGTCATTGTACCAAGTATAACAAAACTGAGGTAGAGGTCTGATGTTCAGTCCAAGAATTTACAATCTTTAAAACAGACAGCCCCGGGTCATGACCTTTCATTTTCACTTGTCCGTTTATCAATCAGACAAATAGTTCCAGAGATATGAACAAAAGAGTGTTTAGTGATTTTAAACTTTTGTGGTCAAGCTACAAACAGTAAATCATTCATAATTCAATCAGCTCTCCATGATATTCAGTGATGTGGGAAACATGGCATTTCTAAACCAAATATTTTGCAAGTTATCATATTAACATAAAGGACATGTATCTGACCAAAAACCTAATATCCGTGAACAGAGTTTAAATACCAGCTGAATGGGAAACACTTTCATAAAAAAAAAAAAAAAAAAAAAAAAAATCTGCCATATTGTTATTTTTTTCATGTCTGAAGAGGAATAAAAACACTGAGGAAAACAAGCCTTGACTAAAGTTCTCATAATAAAGGCATAAAATGATTCAAATGAAATGAGGCAATGAAGCTGTTGTTCAATGTTTATGGGTTATGTTTCACTTGTGCAAATACTGGTCTGGTTACTTTTTAAACAGTCAATCCTGCCATCTGTTGGACAAATCACTGTACAACATCAATATCCACCACAAGCACTCGTGAGCAACACAGAGAAGAAACACACACTTATATAATACATACAGGATTGATTTACTTTAAATATGGGTCTGATGTGTGCTGCATAAGAGAAATTCTTATTACTATATCTGAAAAAGTTGGAAATGCATCACTTCTAGTTACATAAACTCCTCTGCATGAGTTAGTAGTTCAACAGGAAGTGAGCTGAAGAATTTTGGATTGAATTTGGGTCTGACAAAGTTAACATCATGATTAACCTGATTAAAAATGTTAATCAAATCAAACAGTTGTATAGAGAATGTGATAATTTCATAGACATTTATAGTTTTCATGTGTTTTGCATATGTCATTGGATTTTAGTGTAGTTTTTCTCCTGTATTTTTGAAAAGTTTTTAAATATGTTTTGGATTTTTCATTGCTTTTTTGTATTAGGTAGTTTTTTTTTATGACATTTCATGGATTTTAGCATGTTTTTTTATATTTTACCCTTTGAATTTTTGTGTTCTGTCTAGGGATATTTTGTAAAGTCAAATTTCTTACAAAAAATAGTTGACCTAAAGTGTTTTGACTTTTCTCTGAAGCACTTCCAGTTTAAAATACAACATTAATGCGTATAATAATAACAACAACAACAACAACAACAATAATAATAATAAACTTTATTTCTATAGCATGTTATGACTGCGGTTGTTTCAGATTGTGTGGTGTCCTGTGTTGTGTTTTCTTTCATGTCAATCAGATATGCAAATATGACTGCGCAGTAACCTGGCTACGATTGGACGCTAATGTGACGGATCAACATTGGATTGGCGGAGAGATCCCAGGTGGCCGGCATATAAAGACACCTTTGTGATGTCGTCCGGGGGTTCAGAGGGTCGGAGAGCGTGGCAAACTTTTCCCTGGCTACCAGCATGGAGACACGTCGAGTGAAAGAGCAGTGATTTTGGTATAGAGACGTTGTTAGTGATCACAGTGAGTAGTCACCATTTCTTTGGTTTGATCGGTTTTTCTTTTGTTTAAGTTAGGGTAGGGAAGTTGAGATTTTTGTTATTCGTTTTTGGCACTTTTGTTTTGATAGGTCAGGTTTGTAAAAGAGATTAATGGCATTTTGTTTGTTTTCGTTGGTACTGCTCACTGTCGTTTTAGTTAAGCACCCTGTATTTTTGTACAATAAATCTATTCATTTGATTTGAGAAACCGTGTGTGTCCACTAGGACATTAACTAAAATGTCGACTAGTCTGCACGTCGACTTCCGTCGCACAAGTCGACTTAAATTTGGAGGAGTCAACAAGTCGCATGTTATTCTTTCTCTCTTATTCTTTCTCTCTCTCTCTCTCTGTCTCTTAGCCGTTTCTCAATACCAAGTACGCCAAGTTCGTACTTGCAAGTATGTACTTCCAAGTACAGACATGGGATATTAATTAATTCTTCTTTTTCTGGTTCTGGTTAATTAAAAGTCAACTGCACTGCACTATTAATTATTGTATGTCACTTCCATTCCCTGGATTGAATATTACAAATAAAAAAGATTTTAACAATTTCACAATAACAATATTTACAATTAAAAATTATCAACTAGAGACAAACCTTTGGCTCTCGCCATTGCTGTCCTCTCTCCTCTCTTGCCAGTGCTTACTTTAAACTGTACGATGACACCAACTATAGTGTGTTTCTGCAGCATGGTAAATGGACAAGCAAAACAAACATTTTGGCTGAAAGTACAAAGCTAACACTCTGGTTAAACATTCAAGTTAAATAAATAAAAACAAAAATGATTACCCTTAATTTCAGAAATAACCCAACGTGCCTGTTACATGTGGGGGGGAAACTAATTTTTATCTCATGTTTTAACCTTTACTACTACAGAGATATCAGAACCACCAGCAGATTTCGAAAGATCATGCAAGGATAAGGTTGTTTTTTGCGGGGTAACATAAATGCGAACTGATCGATCATCTTCTGGATCTGAGGGTCCCGTTAGCAGGACGGCACAGCTCCGAAAACCTCGGAGAAATTTTTAAACTATGCGCTATCGTGATGAATCGATCATGTATTTAATGTTTTTTAAAGTCTACTTTCTCACATAAAATCTTAAAATTTAATTCCGTGATACTAAAACAATAATATTTAATCCTTTTATCTTACCGTTGTGGGTTGTCTCCTCCACCATTGTTGATGCCGGAATGCATTCTGGGATAGGAGGCTCTCCCAAGTACGCACAAGTCGGGTGAGGCTAGATCAAGGCTGTGTCCGAAACCACTCACTCGTTCCCTACTCCCTACATAGGGAACTACATGTAGTGCACTACATATGGCACTCAATAGGGAGCCTAAGTCTCCGCCCCTTCCGGTCGGTCCACTGGGCCTAAGTTCAGAAACATTTTACATGAGAGTGGATGAGGAGAAAATAATTATTTTCTGGTCCACTTTACTTTATGCCCTGAATCACACATTTGCTGTACTTCAATTAAAATCATAACCAATGATGTGTGTTTGGAGTTCATTTGATACGTGTTTTGTGATTTATTAGCGTGTAAAAATATGTAATTATTTGGACTACATATCAGACGTCGCATAGCTGACGTCACAGCAGAATCTTTCCCTGCAAACTTTTCAAAACCGTATACTGCCTTATACATTTGATGCTATTGCCTTCGTCCTGAAAGGAGGTGAAGTTTGACAAAGTCACAGCCATTTTCAAAGAGTTTGATGGTGAAGCTTGGTGGTGACGTAATATTTGTGAGACGAATGTTGTAGTCCATTACTTACTCTCACATAAAACCTAACGTAACTTTTGATACCTGTCCTAAGTGAGTGCTTTCTCAATGTGAAAATGTATCTTTAAAATTCACAAACATCATATGTGACCCGCCACCACGAAACCAGGCATATGTCGCGCTGAGCCGTTCAGAGCTACAGCCAAATTTAGGCTGGAAGGCGATTTCTTATTTGTGTTTACACCTTATCAAAAAATGGTACCGTAACACCTCTATGTTCAGTTCCTGTGGTCATTACATTGAAATCCAATCAATAAAGGTGTTTATTGAGTCAATTATTTAAACGGTGACAAAGGTTCAGGGATTGCTGAGCAAAGACAAAGCCGACTTCCACCTCTTTTCGCCGAACAAACCGATCTCCGTTCCGTGAGTAAACATTCGGTACGAGGTAAAAGCTTATATTGAATGCTCTGTCCAATGGCGTAAGCCAAATGATTATAATACGTCGCACTTCTGTCCTATTATTATAATATATAAAACTTCTGTGACATGTCCATCAGAGTGTCCTTTAACATCTGTGAATATTTTTTGTCAATCGGATACAAATTATTATGCGTTGCTAAGGACTTCCTACCCCAAAACAGTCCAAAACTTTAACGGACAATATCTAAAAATATGCAAATTGCAAAATATGTGGGTATTAAAATTACCATAACTTTGGTTCTACTTGAGATAGAAACATAATTTTTTCACCATCTTAAACCTTAGTTTCCACTCTATCAAGCTACACAGGTAACTCAGTTTTGATTTCCAGACACATATGCCTGGTTTCGTGGTGGTGGGTCACGTATGTGAAAACCATAGCACATTTCAAACAGGACCAGAAAATTACTTTTATCCCTCCATTGACTCGCGTTCATTTTTTTATGTCACTTAGGCCCCATTGCCCGGAAATAGAATCGCGTCACTTAGGCTCCCTATAGAAAACGTTTCGGACACTACTACACCGCTGTTTAAATGTGTCATCACCATCGAAGACTTAAAACGTAACATTAATGTTTTTAATGTTTTTTGTATTACTCTATTACTTATTACTCTTGTCTCAACTGTCATCCAACAGGCAGAGTTAACGTTTACCGTTACTGAACAGCTGTGGCTTTGCCGGTATGACATCCGATATCAATCTGTCCGTGTTTCTTTTAATCATACAATCTTTTAATCATACAATCCGTAACATTTATCCTGTGGCAGAGTTTCTGAAGCAAATATTCAAATTTGAGGTGGATCAATGCTCCTTCTGTAATACTGTTGATAAAACACAGGATAATTTATTTTTTTGGATGTACTGTATCTCAGTGTTTTTGGTCTAATATACATAATTGGATTTCACTACAAATTAATGGTATACCATACTTTGAATTACATCCTATCATTTTTACTTGGATGATTTGGAATCTTCCTTATTAGGCATTATTCATATAATAATTAATTAATTGCAGAAACTGTAAGCCCTCTTTCCCTGGTTTTATTAATGACTTCAAGATTTTTTTTCATATCTCAAAAAATAAGACATTGGACGACATTTATTATTTTAACCAAAGAACTTCATTTTGTATCTATGCTCTGTGATTAATTTGAGGTGCCTAATGTAAACCTTATTTAGGGGCGATGACCTGTAGTGGGCCCTTTATATACTCCTTCAAAGTCAATGTCATTCAAACATAAGAGGAAGTTGCATGCGCAGACTGGACTAAAAAAACTACATGGAAATGCTGTTGTTTATATAGATGACAGACCTACAGCAGAACTATAAATGTCTAGTTGTTGTGTTGTCAGTTCTCAGAAACGTTACAAAGACAGAGTTAAACTATATAGAATTCCATCTGGATCTCACCCATTCAAAAAAAAATCTATGGTTACAAAGATCCAGCGTGTGGACTGGGATGAGAGCACGATGAGGAATTTCCGTTTGTCTGTCCTTCCTATTCTAACCACAATCTGGACCTTGAATAAAACTGCTGCAGCATGACCCAAACCTACAATGAAGTACAGATTGAAAATAAAACATCCATATCCAAATAGGTGGTTAAGTGATTAACCTGGTAAATTGAACCAGAGGAAGTGATACATATAAAGATATATATAAAGAGGTCTAACTCTGCTCCGAACAGCCCTGTTTTCAGTGTCATGGCAGCTCCACAGCGCCCTCTATTGAGCGTGGAAACCAGTGCCACCAAGTGTCTACTGCCAGCCTTTGAATAGCATAATTGCACGATCATAAAAAAAGTCAAATCCGTTATTAATTCATCGATTTATTGATAAATAAGATTACAATTAATAAAAGAACTCATTGGCCTTAATTGTTTTCAAGTTTTTCAAATAAACATGTCAGGAAAGACAATTAATCGCAGCTTGTTCTTTTATTTATATCCAGTTGATAGACTCCTTTACTCACATCAAACCATCACATTACTTGATTTGAATAGTGTTAATTTAGCTGTTTCAATTAGAGTAATAAAATCGACTTATGATAGATTGGTTGAGATTGATGATCATCACAAGTTGACAATTATTAAAAGAATTATTTATAAAGAATTTATCAGATATAGCTCGATAGAGGCCATGTCACTGTAAACAGGGCTGAGTTAGACCTCTTTACATATACGCTCTTTGGTGATACTGCTAGTGAGCATGCTAACATATTAGCCTGCTAGCTTTCTCTAGTTAAGACAATAATGACTCCAGCCCCTTATGTTATTAACAACATCTTCTGTGTAAACATATATTACACATGCACACACATAACAGCCGTATATGTCTAAAAACTTTTAGGCGCGAAGTTTTTCATGAGTGTACATAGAAGGCTTGTTAATTACGTATGTATGTCACACTATTGTATACTAGGAAACTTACTGACATCCTCTGTCCACTCTTTTATCAAGTAAGGATCCGGTAGGTGATGCTCACTTTTAAGTGTTAATTTATTTATGTAGCATTCTAGATCTGGAAAAGACAGATGTGGCATAGTCTGACAGCTTAATATCGATCTACCTACAGTCCTGGCTGCGCGTGCATCCAAGCATCAATCGGTTTGTTTACAAACATGTCAGTTACGGTGTGCGTGAGGCAAGGTGCGTTCACGAACCATGGGAAATTTAATTAGCCAGGGTACAGGTGGTGACTGTTACTTTGTAGCAAAAGTGAAGCATGCGAGATTAACTTTACAAACTCAACACACTCAACAATCAAGGGCACATAAACAGTTACAGTTGTTTTATTTTCCCCATGCAATTAGGAAATAAACATTTATAAATATAATATAATATATATATATATATATATATATATATATATATATATATATATATATATATATATATATATATATATATATATATATATATATATATATATATATATATATATATATATATATATATATATATATATATATATATATATATATATATATATATATTTATTATTATTATTATTTATTTTTTTTTTTTTATTTTTTATTTTATTTTATTTTTTTTTTTTTTTTTAATTATTTTTTTTTTTAATAAATCAGATAGTTGTGGCTTAAGTCCACATGGGGCCCTGATCCATGTGGCCCCGGGGCGACCCCCCTCCTCGTGCCCTAAGGTCCTTCTCTTTTATTAAGAGCTCGCAGTTTGGTCATTTACCATTTGACTGCCATACCTCTCTTCTAAATATAGATACATGCCGCCATGACACCTCCTGGAAACACTCTTGATCTAACCTCACCCACCAATCCGATGCATACTTGATAAAAAATGGGCGTGTCCAGTACACCTCCGGGAATTTCAAGCGTACTTGGTATTGGGACTGCAACTGATGACATTTCAGAAGGACGCGAGTACACAAGTACGGACAAGCACAGACAAGTTCGCATATTGAGAAACGGCCTTATTCTTTCTCTTTCACTTTGTTGCTCTCTCTGTCTCTTATTTTCCTCTATCTCCGCGTGTAAAAACAGACCAGGCTTAAACAAGACACCTGCAGGTAAGACAGTTGTGGTGGGGTAACAAAACACACATGGCATATGTAGAAATACTTCATTTTAGGTAAAAAACAAACAAACAAACAAAAAAAAAACGGCGCGGCCATCTGAAGAGGTATCTGTTAACCTTGTAACCTGAGTGATACGAGCAACATTAGCTAGCTAACCTGTGTGATAAACAGTCCAGACATCCCGCTTTAAGACAACACGCTCTTTTTTCACACAAACATGATGTGGACAGTGTGGGGTTCATCCTTTCGGCCGCTGCCTTAAACTTTTTACACTTAATATAAAAAGTGAGGACGTGACAAACGTGTGGACAGTCCGGTTTTAGAGCCGTGGGTCCAGACCAAATGCAGACATATGTTTAATTTAACAGAAAACTCTTTGCTAATGTTAGCTTTTGTTTAGTTGGGGTTAAAATGCTGTTTGTGTCTTGTCAGTTGACATTGTTACATTGCAGTGAACTTTAATACAAGTTACTCATTGCTGGACAGACGGGTGTCCATGTTTATTTATTTTTTTCGCCGTGTATCTGTGTTGTTCCGCCGTTGACAATGTGATGACGTCATCATGACAAGTCGACTCAACTTAAACTTTATTAACAGATAAGTCGACTTGAAGAACATAAACCAAGTATCTTTAACCACTGTTATTTATCAAACTCCATGGGAATTTACTGGTGAATCAGTGCTGTAGAAGATGATGGTCTTTCTGCATTCAGTACTATGTCCAAATGGGTCATATCTGATGGCCATAAAAAAACAGAAAATGCATTTTACACCAATTATTGATAAGATTAATGCATAAACAGGTATTAAACACTTTAGATCAGTGGATGATTTTAACCCACAGTGGTCATGGGTTAAGGAACATATCGTGTTATTATTTTACTGCAGATCATATGGAACTAAAATTAGTTTCACAGCTTTAACTGTGGCATTTGTGCACCCGAGCCACATGTTTGAGACCCCTGATGTACTGGTTCTGTTTTATAATCTTCATGAAACTGTGTCCATGGTAAAAATTAATTTTAAAAAATCCAACGAGATACATAAACACTATTTAAAATGACCTCAACCCAATTTTAATGACATTGCTTTACATTTTTCTAAGGAGTGTATAGTTTTTTTGGAATGAAGGCGTACTTTAAATGTTTCCTTTCATTATACAGGAAGTGCAGACAGTGGTTCAGTTCATATACAAAGAAACAACAAAACTATTTACAGTCAAGATGATGCTCTGCTGCTTCATGTGGCTTCTCTGTCTTTCTGCTGCACGTGCAGGTTTGTCATTTTACTTTGGTCACATTTTAAAAACTTTTTTGCATCCTTAAGTCTACTTTAAACTACTTTAGCGACACTGAAATGATTTAAATCTTACCAATTGTATTTTTCTCATTTGTAGTAAAAAAATGTCACACTTCAAATAAGACACAATCGCCTAAAGAGTACATTTTCAGTGAGATATAAGAACTTATCTTTAGACAATAGAATCTTATTTCAGGAAATCTTGCCAGGATCATTTTTACTCATCCCACTGGCATTTTTTTTTCTTGAATTAAGCATTAATGCATACATAAAAAAAAATCTTGAATTGAGCAAAAATATATGGAAGACATAAATAAATAAATAATAATAATCTGCCAATGGAACAAGTAGAAAATTTTCTTGATAAGATTTCTTGAAATAAGAGTTTCAAGATCTATTGTCTAAAAAGAAGTCTTTACATCTCATTTACAAATTCAGTTGATAATGTCTTATTTTAAGTGTGCTGAGATAGTTTGATTAGAAATGAAAAAAAAAATACCATTTGTATTTTTGTAGTGTAACTATAGTTTTAATCTGTAATACTGGAAGTTAATTCTCACTTCTACCTTATTATTTCCTCCAGCTAGTCTGCAGAAACGTTTACCCACAGGGTGAAATAAATGTCTGGTGCTTTTAAATACATGTCTGTTGGTGTGTCTCATCTCATTCACACAGTGTGTTTCTTTTTTAGAGATCACTCCAGTGTATCAGTCCAAACATGTCACCCTGAAATGCTCCGCTTTGGAATGTCACGCTGGTGCATTTGTTGGGATGTATGTCTATAAAGATGATGAAGAGGTGCTTTACTATAATGATAGTCCAAATCCAGATGATCAAATCGTACCACAGCAAAAGATATATGTGAACCGGCTTCAGAAAATAGGATGTCTGCAGGACAACATCATTACCATCACTAATGCCACTGCGGCAGATTCTGGAATCTACAAATGTGTCTATGTCACATTCCCCCGCCGAGATTATGTATGCAACAACTACACAATTAAAATAAACGGTATGATTTATATATTCATTTCATCACATTTCTTTAGATTTGTTAACCAGTCCTGATTGAATAATATAAGTGTTATAACAGTCTCTGAGAGTAAAAATAGAAGCAATTTCAATCATTAAAAACCTCAGCTTTTTCTAAATGAGTCTTAACCTTTTGTAAGTGAAATCACAATTTATTAAAATATTCAGCATTTTTCATTTCAATTTTTTTTTGTTTCTATACGGGTCCTTGTATGAAACTGGTCCTAAAACAGAGGGGCTAAAAATACAAACAAAATGTAGACTAATGTTATGAAGCAAATTTGGAAGCACTTTGGGTCTACGTTAAGCAAGGGATAAAGTATTGCCCATGCATTAACAGCACATTGTTCGGCCCCGTTGGGAAATATTTTTCTGATAGTAACATGTGGGCAATACATTATCCTGACCTCAACATGAAATCAAACATTTACACTAACTGTTATTTAATATAAGTATATGTGTTTTACTGGTGAATTAATGGTGTTTTCATATTCACTAGTCAGCTTCTGATATGTTTTTTTTTTTTTTTTTTTTTTTAAATAAGACACGTGGTAAAGCTGAAATGCTGAAAAACTACATTGGACTTAAATCTGACTAAAATGTATTGATAAGATGAGTTGGTGAAATGTTATCAGTATCACTATGAGACCAGGTGGTTTTGGTCTGGTGGGTTAGGTCTTTGTGGGTTAAGTGATAATTGTGTCCTATTCTTCATTTCCCAGAGGAGCCAACACAGCCACCAGTAGAACTCCCAGGTGCCTTTGCACAGGAATCTACCCAGAACAAGAGCTGCCCTTCACTGCCCTACATCATCATCCTCACCTCAGCTGTCAGCGTCCTCTTAACTTTGATCTTGACTCTGCTGGTGATCCTGGTGGTGAGTTCAAACCACTATATCTCTGCTGGATTTCACAAACACCGTTCAGTGGTGGGTTCAGTTATCATCTGGGAAAAAAAAGATGTTAATTTAGGAGTGGCCGTGACTCAGGTCGTCCAATTGGTTCCATTTCTTTTCATGTGTTGTTGTGTCCACGGGCAATACACTTCACCCTCCTTCCCTCCAGTGCTGCTAACAGGGCCGGTTCTGGTCAATTTGGTGCTCTAGGCGAGTACCCCCCTTTCCTTTCAAGTGAAAATTATTAAATAAAAAGTCAAAATTATGAGATTAAAATGTCAAAATTGTGATAAAAAGCCCAAATTATGCGACAACAATTTTAAATTATGCAATGAAGTCAAAATGATGCGATCAAAAGTTTCCCTTACGTAGATGTCAGAGATATCTGCACTACTTAAAACAATTATTACCTCCACCAAGGAGGTTATATTTTTGCCAGAGTTTGTTTGTCTGTCTGTTAGCAAGATAACTCAAAAACTGATTATGATGAACTTTTCCGGGTAGGTTGGTAATGGGGAGATCTAGAAATGATTAACTTTTGGCAGTGATCCAGAAGAGATCCTGGATCACTTGGAAATTTTGCATTGCGGTAAATGAAGTATACATTTCAAAGTGATCCAGAATCTCTTCCAGATCACCACCAAAATGGAATAATTTGTTCCTTTTGACACTCCCAACACATTCTGAAAATGTCATCAAAATTAATCCACAAGTTATTGAGTTATCTTGCTAACAAGCAGACAAAGAAACTGGCAAAAACATAACCTGGGGGAGGTCTGCCTTGGCGGAGGTTTGTGCTCTTAGTGCTTTTCTAGTTAGTATTGTATCAAGTTCACCATACCTTCACATACCTCTTTTTCTTTATATATATATATATATATATATATATATATATATATATATATATATATATATATATATATATATATATATATATCTTATTGCGGATATTCGAACACTGAGCCTAATTCACCTCACCCGGATCTACAGCAAAGACATTGGGATGTCATTCGGACTAGATAAATGTGGGCGGATGATATCTAGAAGAGGAAAGGTGATCACAACTGAAGGGGTTGACCTACCTGAAGGGAACATCACAGATGTGCAGGAAAGTTACAAATACCTAGGGATCCCACAGACAAATGGTAATCATGAGGAGGCAGCTCGGAAGTCAGCCACAGCCAAATACCTACAGAGGGTAAGACAGGTCCTGAAAAGTCAGCTGAACGGCAAAAATAAGATCCAGGCCATTAACACCTATGCCCTGCCAGTAAACAGATACCCAGCTGGGATAATATCCTGGCCACTGGAAGAGATACAAGCCACTGATATCAAGACAAGGAAACTCCTTACCATGCATGGAGGGTTCCACCCCAAGTCCAGTGTCCTGAGGCTGTACACTAAGCGAAAGGAAGGGGGCCGAGGACGAGTAAGTGTCAGAACTACTGTCCAGGAGGAAACGGCGAACCTCCAGGAATACATCAAGAAAATGGCCCCCAATGACCAACTGCTAAGTGAATGCCTCAGGCAACAAAAGCCCAGTAAGGTTGAGGAACCAGAGGGGCTATCATGGAGGGACAAACCCTTGCATGGCGTGTACCATCGACAAATTGAGGAAGTGGCTGATATGGAAAAGACATACCAGTGGCTGGAAAAGGCTGGACTAAAGGACAGCACAGAGGCGCTACTCATGGCTGCACAAGAACAAGCCCTGAACACCAGAGCAATAGAGGCCGGGGTCTACCACATCAGACAGGACCCCAGGTGTAGGCTGTGTAGAGAAGCCCCTGAAACAGTCCAGCACATCACAGCAGGGTGTAAGATGCTGGCAGGCAAGGCATACATGGAGAGGCATAACCAGGTAGCGGGCATACTGTACAGGAACATCTGTAAAGAGTATGGACTGGAGGTCCCAGGGTCAAGATGGGAGAACCCCCCAAAGGTGACAGAGAACAAACAGGCCAAGATCCTGTGGGACTTCCAGATCCAGACTGACAAGATGGTGATGGCCAATCAGCCTGACATAGTGGTGGTGGATAAACATGAGAAGACAATGGTGGTGATAGATGTAGCAGTCCCCAGTGATAGCAACATCAGAAAGAAAGAACATGAGAAGCTTGAGAAATACCAAGGGCTGAAAGAGGAGTTAGAGAAAATGTGGAGTGTGAAGGCAACGGTGGTACCAGTAGTGATCGGAGCATTAGGGGCAGTGACCCCCAAGCTGGGAGAATGGCTCCAGCAGATACCAGGAACAACATCAGAGATCTCTGTACAAAAGAGCACATTGCTAGGAACAGCTAAGATCCTGCGCAGAACCCTCAGGCTCCCAGGCCTCTGGTAGAGGACCCGAGTCTGAAGGAGACACCGCCCACGTGGGGCGAGAGGAACATTTTTTTTTTTTTTATATATATATATATATATATATAAATAAAATTTTAAGTAGTTTATAACTTCTACAACTTGGGGCGTCATGGTGGTGCAGTGGTTAGCACTCGTGTGGAGTTTGCATGTTTTCTCCAGGTACTACGGTTTCCTCCCACCATCCAAAGACATGCACTGATAGGTTAATTGGTTAATCTAAATTGTCTATAGGTGTGATTGTTTGTCCATATATGTTCAGCCCTGCCATGAACTGGTGACTCATACAGGGTGTACCCCGCCTTCGCCCATTGTAGCTGGATTAGACCCCCAGTGACCCCAGTGAGGATAAAGCGGGTTCAGATAATGAGACTCTTTTACAACTTTTTAATGTAGTCATAAAGATCACTCGTTAAAAAACAAAACAAAAAAACCCCACATAAATAGATTTTTGAGTGAGTAATATTGAAATATATACAAAATGTACAATGATGTTTCTTTATCACCAGGCAAAACGATGGACTGGCAGAAGAAGACTGACAAAAAGAACTAACCCAGGAGTCTCCAATGAGTATGTGTATGAAACTATGACTAAGAACGGCTTTCGGCCTTTGCCGAGCCCCTGAATATCTCTATGCTTCTTTTATTATTGTTTTATTTAGCTCTGTAAGTAATTGTGGTCAAACATACAGCACTGTTCAAAAGTTTTATTTTAGTAAGGTCATATTGATTATATACATTGGTCAATTTCTACATCAGCATGCAACTGGAAGTTACAGAAAATGTAAAAATGTAGAATATGTATGGAATCATTTGGACAGAGAAAAAGAGAAATATAAATACATATTTAGAGAGAAAGCTAATATAAGACAGTCAAAAAAAACATCTAAAAAGTTCAGTTTAGTCTGTAAAGAAGAAGTGTATGACAACATCTACAACATCTAAGTGCAAAAAACAACCGACAAAAATACTTATGGAAGCCAGTGAGTTCTGATTCTTTGTGTTTGATCATGAATCTTTCCTATATGAACAGAGATGCCAAAGACATTTGAACAGTACTGTATATAAGACAAAAAAAAAAAACATGCAACAGTTTACCTGACTGCACCCCAAAATGTTTAATTTTCATAAATCAAATAATCAAATTAACCTTTTGGCTAAAACAGACTGTCATATTGTCACAAATACATGAAAGGGTGTGGTTAAATTGTATTTGCAGCTTTAACTCTGCCTGTTAACCCTTTAAACTTCCACTCAATTTCTAAATAAAGTCAATTGAATGCTGTTCTTGAACCATTTTGATCACATGCAATGGGTGTTTGCTTATATTATAAATGAAAATATTAAGATGAAAACTGGGATATTGTATAGTAGGGTGGAGTTAACTGTTAATGGAATTAAAATAGAGTATCCGAAATTAGATTCTTGGGATTTATAATTGATGAGAAATTGAGATGGAAACAACACATTGCATATATAAAAAATAAAATAAGTAGGAACCTTGTCATTTTAAACAAAGTCAAGTATGTGATCAATAATAAGGCCATGAGAATCTCGTACTGTGCTCTGATTCTCCCGTATTTTATGTATTGTCTGGAGATCTGGGGGAACTCCTATGAATCCAACCTAAGACCTCTGGTAATTTTACAGAAAAAAGCAATAAGAGTCCTCCACAGGGCTCCCTCAAGGGTGCACACGGCTGAACTGTTTTGGAAGTCACGATTGATAAAAACTGAAGGACCTCAGTTATTAACAGACATTAATCATCATGTTCAAAGGTAGACATTCTTTGTTGCCAAGCAACATACAAAAAGTCTTTATTTTTAATCCTGACCATAGCTGACGTAATTTGGATTTTAAGGTACCCTTAGCAAGAACCACACTGAAACAAACGTGTTTCACATTGCGGAGTGAAGCTCTGGAACACTTTAAGCAAAGAATTAAAATAATGTACAAGTGTTAATCAATTCAAATACAAATACAAACAGGATATGATTGAACTTTATAGACAATGAATACAAAAAGTGTTGTTGTTGCTGTTAATTTGGTTTTGTATATGTACCATCTTTGTTTTCGGTATTTGGGATATGAGAATATGGTAGGGGTCAAATAAGACTTGGTCTTCTCTCTACTCCTGTTCTTACTGTGAATGTGTTATTCATTCCTATGTAAAAGAACAAATAAAATGATGATGATGATGATATTGGAGCCAGGTCCTGTTAAATGATGCAGTAGATAAAACATTTGTGGATATTAATTGATGTTTTCATGTGTTTTAGGACAAAATTTAACATTTTTTGTGTGTTTTGGATGTTTTTGTTGGACTATGACTGTTTGTTGGAACATGGTTCCTCTGTGGATAATTATGAGACATAAAGTTTCACATCTGCTGTTTGACATTTGTATTTTGAACAAATGAGTGGTTATACCTGCTGTGGTTAGGGTTAGTGTGGCTTTTCATATATATCTTATGTGTGAGAATCTGCGTTGTCAAACTACATTAAGTCATGTGACATTTTGGTTGTTTGCTTCACATACTTGAGCAACTACTACTCTATATGTGGACCATTGGAAGTCTAATGGGTTAAAGGATAATATTTCTGAAAAAACACACTTCTCTGTATTCACTATAATTAACCCTCAACAGTTAAAGCAACAGCGTAACTGATCAACAGGTCAGTAAACAAGAGAAAGTTCTAATACGGAGGCATTAATAAAGATCATAATTGTTAAATGAACTGTCAAATATTATAATAATTATTCATTATTACTAGAAAGGTAGATCTCACATCATTGCTGTTATGTATTCAACTTGCTTTTATTTTTGCAGTATTTTTTAAATAGCTGTTATATCTAACTTTAACAGGAAAGCTTTTCTTATGGCATAACTGATATCTTCACTTTGTAAAAGTGAATTCTGTGGCTTTACAAATATATACATGCAACAAAGTTGTGGAATAAAAGTGAAATTATGTCTGCTGTCTCTTATTGTATCTGACAACCCTGTTTTCAGAGAGGCAACATGTTTATCACTAAAGAACAGGATGTGTATCGTGTTGTGTACAGAAATAGTCTCAGTGATATAATACAGTTTAATGTGTAGCGTGGATCAGAATGACATGGCCCTCCACTACACATTTAATTTTTTAATGTTTTTTTTTAATTATTATTTTGTTCTGTAAAAAGCAAAAACAAGGGTATTTTAGTGACACTTCGGAACACACACAGTAACACACATATACAGGAACAACCACTTGTGAATTCTCACATTTTCTCACAGAAAGATAATGCACATATGAACAGTAATTATGGATGTTAAACACACAGAAAAATAAACAATCCGAGAAGTAATTATGTCTAGTAACATTGTCACATTATACGACCTCGCGCTCGCCCGTGGTAACTAGGCTACCAGCTACTAGCTAGCCATTTTCCCCGCCCGTTACTTCTGAACGAGTAACACTCACAAACAACACCACAAAATTGAAACTTAGAACTATAACCCCTCATATAACACGTTCACCAAACAACTCCGACACTCCCCCCATTACCTGTAAAGAGCAAAACAAGGGCATTTTACTGGTAGTTCAGAACACAGTAATAAACATAGATAAGAACAACCACTCGTGTGTTCTCACATTTTCTCACGAGACTTCCTGTTCCCTTCACCACAGTGTAACGGACGAGCCCTCTGCTGGTCGGAGTGAGGTACTGCGTACACATGCATACAATTCTCACCACACTCTGAACATGAACTGTACTGAATAAAAATCATGCTACATTAAAATTCTAACAAAACTATAGCTTTCTCAACTCAACTCTGGCTCTGTATGCCACATATGTGTTTTGTTCACAGTGATAACAAAGAAGCTTAAGATTAATCTGTTTTATTTGTAGAAATATAAAACCTGTTTCAAACATACACTTGTTGACGTGACTGTAGTTATTGACTGTGGTTGTTTGTGTGATGGTATGAGTGTAAGTGTGGGTTGTTAGAGGAAAAACATGTACATCTGAGGACTGTCAAAATATCAACAATCCAACCAAGCAAACTTCCTGACCAGTTTGGTTTACCCCAGTTCAAAGCCACCAGTTTTCAAGCTTCCTGTGTGTCTGAGTATTTTCTCATACTGACTACAATGACAGGACCACCTGTGCACGCAAGTTGTCATCAAGACAAATGTACAATAAAAAAAATGCTTTGCACAGCCTCAACAGACAAGTTAAATATTAATTAAATAAAAAACAGGTGCACAACAGGATAGGTGAGAAATGAAAGATTATTAAGAGAGGTGTAAAGTTACTAAGTAAAAGTACTTTGTTACTGTACTTAAGTACAGTAAGTACAGTACAATATCTGTACTTTATACTCCTTACATTCGCAGAATAGACTCATTACTCTTTCAAACTAAACAGATGTGACTGTATGAAAAATAAGTCACCAGAGGGAAAATCAGTAGAGGAGAAAAACTGTGACTTTATAAATTACAGTTATATGACTATTATCTCACAATTTTGACTTTTAATTTCACAATTTTAACATTTTATCTCCAGATTTTGACTTTTTCCCCCCTCATATTTCCTAAATATCCTGCCCTTACCCAGTACAGTTACATTATCAAACACATTATCTACACAGTAACATTTGTAAAATTGTACTTTAAAAAAATTCTACTTAAGTAGAGGAGTTGAATCAGTACTACTTTTACCAGAGTATTTTTTTTCCACACAAGTAGCTGTACTTCTACTTAAGTGTAGAATGTGAGTACTTTGACCACATCTGGTTATGAAAGTGATGGAGAGACGAACAGCTTTCATGGCCTGCAGCCAAAAGGGTCATTATCTTCCGAGAAGGGTAGAAATATTCACCTTTTATACGCATCACACCATCAAAAGTGGACGGCTAACCACAGCTTCTGATTCTATTTACTGATGTGTTGTCTGTAGATCTACATATAAATTACATTTTGTCCAATTCCTTTAGAAGTACTTCGAGGCAAATCAGTTATTTTTTTATTGCCCCAAACTGACACTTAAGAGAAAAAAATAAATCAAGGTGCTTGAACTTACAAATAAAAGTTCAACAGCTGCCTTGAAAATGTTAAATTAACTTAAATACCATTGTTTAAACTCAGATATTGAGGTTCATAAAGTTGATTTCAGAACAATATTCATGTTGTACAAACTTTCTTTTTAAAGTTATAAATGTTGAACTATTAATCAGTCGTTGACTCAGTTACCATTTTAAAAATCACATTCTTAACACATTTAAATCTACATTTCAATGAAATGTCTCCTAACCTAACACCAATAACTCACTTAAAAAAATATTTAACCGTTATTTACCCAGGTGTGTCCTGTTGAGATCAATGATCTCTTTTTTTAAGGGAGACACGCCCTATCAGTGCATGTGTTTGTGCACATGTACACTGTGGGAGTAAACCAGAGCACCCCAGAAAAAACCCACTCAGACACAGGCATGAATGTTAACCACTGCGCTGCAAGAGAAGTTGAAGTTTCACAACTTCTGTTAAATGCAAGCAAGTTACTGAAACAAGTTCTGAAAAATAATTGAACTTATCACTTTTACAATATAAGCCACTTTATTCTAGAACAAGCTGCACAAAGCTGTCATTGCTGTGTACAGGTTATCAACAGGGATGTGTGCGTCTATTGCTGCAGTCATCTTTCCTTTGACCCAGTTCCTGCTGTTAAAACCGTCTCCACAGCATGATGCTGCCTCCACCATCGTTCACTGTGGTGACTGTTGGGCAGGAGATGACTGCTGCATGGTTTCCTCCTTATGCAACATTTTGTATTCAAGCCGAAGAGTTCTATATTTATTTCATGCGAACAAAGTCTAGTTTCTCCTGGTCTGAGGAGCCTTCAGGGGCCTTCTGTTAAACTGCAGGTAGACTGTCATGTTCCTTTTTACTGAGGAGGGGCTTCCATTTGGCCACTTCCTCACATAGGCCTGATTGGTGGTGTGCTGCAGAGATGGTTGTCCTTCTGGAAAGTTCTCTCTTCATTGACCAGTGCTGGAGGCTACTGTGCCCATCGGGACCCTCAGTGCAGACATGTCCACCCCCCTGTCAGAGATCTCCAAACAATTTCTGGGTCTTGATGACTTGGTTTGTACTCTGACATGCACTGTCAACTATCAAAGCTTCTACACAGGTGTGTGTCTTTCCAAATCATGTCCAAATTGCCACAGGTGTGAGATAAGTGTAAACAGGTTGAACCTGAGCTCACTTAGTGTCATGGCAACATTTATGTCATGTGCATTATATTTTTAAATACATTTTTAAAAAAAAATTAAACATTTGTTTTTCACTTTGTCATTATGAAATGTGTGTAGGTTAAAAAAAATCTATTTTACAAAGAGGCTGTAACACAATAAAATATGTAGGTCTCTGAATATTTTGTCTGCATTCACAAAATATTCAGAAGGGGTTATACAAGGTGTCCCTTAAATCTCCATACATAGGAGATGTAATACATTCCACACATATATGGTTGTAACATGTATTGCTTTATTTTTCAGATAACCCAAAGAATGCATTTCAATAAAGAACCATGAACTGAAATGACAGTCAAATAAATAAAATTGTTTATGAGAAGAAATGTTTATTTTTCCTATGTAAGGAGACTTATGGAGCACCCTGTAGATCAGGGGTGCTCATCCTGATCCTTGAGAGTTACTATCCTGCATGTTTTAGGTGTATCCTCCTTCCAACACAACTGATTCAAATGATAAACCTCTCATCAAGCTCTGCAGAAGACTAATAATGACCGTCGTGCGTGTTTGAAGAGGGAAACATCTAAAACATGAAGGATAGTAGGTAATGAGGACCCCTGCTGTCGTTGATCTGTACAATGTGTTTCCAAACCACTGACTTGTTGGCAGTAAAACATTAAACCAGCAGAGGGCAGCATGACACAGAGCTTTCTATCTATCTATCTATCTATCTATCTATCTATCTATCTATCTATCTATCTATCTATCTATCTATCTATCTATCTATCTATCTATCTATCTATCTATCTATCTATCTATCTATCTATCTATCTATCTATCTATCTATCTATCTATCTGTTGTTTTTTTAATACAAACATTATTTATGCTTATGGAGAAGTTGCACTCATGTTCACGTCACTGGAATGTAATGAATTGTAGTTCACAATGATTGCAATGTGCGCATGCTCAGTGGTCTGTCTCTGTATGTTAACAGTATCTATGTAATAACAATAAGTCTAATGCTATTACTGATGGACTTTGTAGTTTTTATCAGTCACGCAAAACTAATCCAGCAGCAACTTTAAACTAACACACACTGACATCTCGTTGTTATGCTAGTATTTCTAACCAGTTTCTGTTTTATAGATGCAGCTGAGAGTCCTGAAAAAGTGGCGTAAGTGAGACCCTCCCCCCACTCCCACCGTCTCTAATGTATCTTTAACTATGCTCGTGTGGGGCTGGATCGTCTTTGCATCCCAGTTAAGTGCACATCACAAACCTGATTGGACCACACGCCATATGCATGTGATCTGCCTGCAGACACACCATCATCACGCACCAGAACAAGTGCAAAGAAACTGAGGCAACTTAATCCGGTTCCAGGTTTTGGTCGACGGAGACCCTGTGAGACTGACCCGGGTTACCTCTGAGCATCTGAAGACTGAGAAAAGTGAACCAGCACCAGGACCAGACCATGAAGAAGACTGCAAATACAGGTAGAGTCCAAACGGATGTTTTATTTTGTCTAAAACACACAGTAAAAAAAAATGACCGCAGAATTAACAGCAAAAAATTCTAAAAAAAAAAAAAAAAAACAAGAACAAAAAAAAAAAACTATACGTGAAAATACAATACTAAGTTGTTTATTTGAATAGAATTTTGTGCTAACGATTAAATTAAACGCAGCTGTAGTTTTTTTGTTTTTTTGTTTTTTTTTACAGGGAGAGTGTGTTAAGAAAAGCTGATTTCTAGAAATGATGTATTTCTATTTTTTTTAGAAAGTAAAACTGTAAATTAAAAACCAATGTGGTGCTGTTTAAATTGTACAATAGGAACACATTGTTGAAATAACAGTCTATTTGCCTTAAAAAAATAAAGAAGTAAAAAATGAACAAGCTAAGATTTCAAATATTGTAAATATATATAATATATTATAGGGTGACTCTGGATCCCCTGAATCCCAACTCTGTCTGTTCACATGTTTCCATGTCAACTGACACTGAATCCTAAATCCTAAATTGGTGTCATCTTATTTAGAAAACACTATGGGCACCTGCTGGTCTATGTAAGGGACAGTCCATGTACATTCAATGTTAAATGTACATGTTTAAAATGTTAAATCTACATGTTAGTCTGGAAATGTGTTTTCAGTTTGATGAGTTGTTTTTTTTACAGTGTTGTATTGTGAACCACAGCTGCCAGTAAAAAAATCTGTAAAAACAGAATTTTTAAATTAATTAATTAATTGATAGATTGATTGCCTCACAGACAGAAGGACCCTGGTTCAATTCCCACACCAGACCTTTCTGTGTGGAGTTTGCATGTTCTCCTCGTGTCCAAACACATGCACTGATAGGTTAACTGGTTAATCTAAATTGTCCATAGGTGTGAATGTGAGAGTGATTGTTTGTCTATATATGTTCAGCCCTGAGATGAACTGGAGACTCATACAGGGTGTACCCCACCACTGTAGCTGGATTAGGCCCCCAGGGACCCCAGTAAGGATAAAGTGTGTTCAGATGACGAGACAATTAATTAATTGGTTTGTTAATTGTACAGTGCAGAAGCACAAGCATAGATTCAATGAAATGTGACCTGTACTGACAACAGTTTTGCAGGTGGTTATGGGCTGTATCCACACTAGTGGAACAAAGTTTTCAGACACCCTTAAAATGTTACACAGACTCAAATATTAAAATCAAATATTTGCAGTAAATATATATTTATTGTGTGTTTTAAAAGGCTTCAGACAGACAGATAGATGAAAAAACACAAAAACAAATACTAAATATGTCACAGTTCCAACATACAGTGGTGGAAAAAACATTTTTGGACACTCCATGTATCTGTAATATGTTACATTAATAATCACTCTTAAGTCAGTGTCACGCTCACTTCTGCATGTGTTCCGGTTTGTCGACGTTAAAACTGGATGTTTCAGTGAGATAATGAAACACATTCAGGACATGTTGAATTTAGTTTTGTTATTTTTCCATGTTAACAAGAAAACAGAAATCCTTTTGTCACTGTCTGTCTGATACAAACACACATTTTGAAATGAAAAAAGACGTTCATATATTCATATAGTTTCTTATTCACATATTTCATGATAATATTTATGATTATGTCAAATTTTAAAGTTGTCCAAAAACTTTTTTTCCCTACTGTATCGTGCCCTGGACGTCGTGAAATATCCAGTGTTGACCTTGATGGAACAGAACATGTGCAGAAATGAGCATTTAGGTTTGGAGGAAAGAACAATACTTGGCAGAGTTCAATGACTTAAGAGTGATTCTTAATGCAGTACACTACAGATACATGGAGCATCCAAAAACATGGTTCCACCACTGTAAATGCATACACACGTGCACTATTCAGGAAATACAAAAAAAAAAGGAAATAGGAAAAAAAAGTTCCAATACAATAAGTTTTATTGCTTATTATATGTAACACAGTGCACAATAATTACACTAGGGAACACAATTTTTGTTCAGCTATGTCGACAGCTGTTTTTAAAAAAAATTTTGGGTGCAGAATCCAAAACTGATGTCAGTTTTTCTCTATCACGTCAAGTTTTGAACAATAGCATCCCTATTTTCTTGAAACATATGAAAAATACTGTACATAACAGTTATGTGCTTGTTTTACATATAATGAAATATGAAAGAATCAGGCATGACTGCAGTTGTGTTTTTACAAAGGATATGTCCACTATAGTTGTACTGACCTATTGGGAGCTGCACAAATCTTTCATCGCACTGTCTCCCTGGTAACTATACAAGTTTCCTTGTAGCTGTAGCTGAGTTCAATCATAATCAGATGGTAAGTCTGACTACAGCTAATATGTGGACTTTTGCTCATCTGGAGGGTAAGGTATGGAGAAAAAAACTTGACATACTTGAAAAAAAATGACTGTAATTTTGGAATCGGCATGACAATTTTAAATTTAATCAACATAAAAATCTAACCGAACAGGATTTTTTTCTCCTAATTGTTCCCCAGTGTTAGCCATCTGAACCCGCTTTATCCTCACTAGGGTCACTGGGGGCCTAATCCGTATGCAATGGGCGAAGGCGCGGTACATCCTGTATGAGTCATCAGTTCATCTCAGGGCTGAACATATATAGACAAACAATCACAGCTAGACCAATTTAGATTAACCAATTAACCTATCAGTGCATGTCTTTGGATGGTGGGAGGAAAGCGGAGTACCTGGAGAAAACCCACGCAGACACGAGGAGAACATGCAAACTCCACACAGAAAGGTCTGGTGTGGGATTTGAACCAGGGTCCTTCCTGCTGGACCCTGGTTCATGTCCCATGGACCATGTCCCTGCTTTAGTTACTTAAGTCATTAAACTGTATTTTATGTTTCTCTCAAGTTGTCTTACTAATCCTTCCTTAACTTATCAAACATTTTCACTAGCCATGGCTGCCTCTGTTGTTTTACGTCAGTTTGTTTTGCGACTGACTGTGCAGCACCCTTGGGAGTTCCTCAGGGTCTCCTGGTTATTAAAGTATGATGTGCATCATCATCATCATCATCATCATCATCTGTTCTTCTAAAGCCTGACCTTCACTCTGCACCGGTGCACTGACCCCCTCAGGCAGCACTCTATGTGGACTCATAGTACTACACATACGGGCACGTGTGTGTTTATGTGGCATTAACAAATATTTTAGATGTGCATTTTCTTATGATGCGAAGTTTTTGTAGGTACACTTGCTACATGTGTGCTTAAGTATTCTGCTGGCATCATCTAATGTTGTGTGTGTGTGTGTGTGTGTGTGTGTGTGTTATACAATGCATCTCTGGCTTTGCTCAGGCCCCATCTGTGCATTCCCCCTCTTTCAACATTTAGGAACACACGATGGGCTCTGGGGAGGGAAATATTGTGCTCTAGATTAAACAGACACAGAAAAGTGGCACAAGCTGATGTTTCTGAAGCTTGTTTAACACTGGAGCTGCATCCAACAATAAGCTGGAGGAAAAGTCATTACCTTCATTAAAACCAGTAAAATAAACAAATGTTAGAAATTCTCTCAGAAGCAGTCAGTCACATCTTCTAAGCAACTGTTTTAGGGGTGTGATCTGAGAGGCGTGAACATTTTCAGTTTTAGATTTATTCAGTGATTTTCCAGACTGTTTAACCCATACAGACCTTATGCTACTGTTGTGCCAGTTCACAAAAGAATAAATTTTTTATGGTAAGTGATTTAACACTTTATTATAATGCACTGTATTTTGTATTTTTAAGTGAAAATCAGGTATTTTCCTATATTTAACCCTTTACAAGGGACTCGTAGATATACTCTGTAGTGGTGTGTTGTTTGTGAACTAATCTGTTCTTTTGAATGAATCTTTGAAATGAAACTGATTCTCTGTTCCCTGTTGTTGGTCGTTTGTTCGTTAGTTAGTTTGAATGAACTCACTGCTGTCATACAAAAAAGATAGTGCCAATGTCCCTGTGCTCATCTGGACCTCATAGCTGTGATGTCTTGTTACCAACAAAAGGGAGGATAGATCATAAAATCAGAATTAAAATCCATTCAGAATTGAGGGAGGAGAAGCAATGTTAGTGACAGACTGGAAAAATATACAAAATTGTAAACAAATTGTTTACAATTTTAGATTTCGACAAAGTGATAAATTTTGTGCTGAATGCTTAGATCTATCTGTTGAGAATTGAGGGAGGAGAAGCGATTTTAGTGAATTGTGGACGACGCCAATGGATGGACGACGGACGGACGATGCGCGATGGCAATATCTCATTGCGACTTCATCCGGATGAGCTAAACATCTGATGGGACGATCAGATTTGTGAGTCCTGGTCATGTTTAACAGATAACAAGAGGACTACAGTATCTGACATAGCCATATGATGGTACATGTTTCTACAAAACATCAAATATGAGAAACACAAGCAGTTTATCTGAAAACAAAACACACCGACTTTATGCAGTCTTAACATTAGCATTACTTCAGTCATACGCTCACAAAACAGCTGATGATGATTAAGTTTGTGCTCATTAATTTTAGATTTAACAGACAGCTGGCCTGGAAGCTCTAGACAACTTGGCCACAAACTATATTTTAACTAAATTGATTTGATATAATCATTAAGATTTACCTGTTAGCGTTTTAGATGGATGATGGTAGGCTTGAAGTTAGCTGGTGTTGTCTTGTTCACGACTGAAAAGAATCAGTTCATGAAACTCCACATGTTGTTCATGTGCAAGACCCATGCAGGTCATGTGATGTAATATCATCATCATCAGAATGAATGAATCATTTAGCTGAACTGAATGACGAGAACTAGAAGAATCATAATGCCCATCACTAATACTATCAAGCTTTTTGTGATATTGAAGGACAAAACATGAATGCAATTCTGTGTGTGAACATTTTCAACAATTTTTATTCTTATGTGCAAAATTAAGGTAAATGAAGCTACCATATACTGTACCTGTAAGTGGCAAAACATATCCTATATTAGTAAATATAAAATAAAGTAAATATAAAAAAATAGAATAAAAACGCATATAAAATAAAAGGAAGATATATTTTAGAGCATTAGACCAACATAAGTGCTGATCCAGACCCCTGTCCACATTGACATGATCCCTTTGAACATCATTCCTTACATTAGTACCATTGCTTCATGGTACTGAACAAAGCAGGTACATTCACTGTTGATGCAGATGTGGACCTTGTAGACCACATTTGACCTGAGATTGTTGCCTGTAATGTGTACAGAAATGACCAAAAATGTTCCCCGATAAAGGGTTACTTTGCGGATCATCTACGTTCATAAAAACCTAGATTAAAGTTGTGGATTTTTTTCTATCAAACAGCAGAAACTGAAGAAAAAGTGACTTTTCCAGTAAAGTATATGATTAACTGAACATAATCCGAGCGTCTCATTGATCAAACTCTATGCATTTTCGTGGTGAATTAATGTAGAAGATGATGATGTTTCCATGTTTGCTACAGAGCTTCTGAACGTCCAGATGGGTCATATCTGATGACCTTGAAACGATGACAAACTGAATTTTACAGCAATTATTTATATAGATAAGATTAGTGGACAGTTATAACATTGTATGTTAGATTCTTTTGGTTGTCAGTGTATGTTTGGGTTCTTATAGGTTAAACCTTTAGTGGTAATGGAGCCTAATTTTATATTTCTGTGGATTTATCTGACACGGACAAGAGGACCATTGGACGTGTTCTTTGTCTTTTAGCAATGAAAGCAAAAAAAAAAAAAGTCATTAAGTCTCTTGTATTTAAGTGTAAAGCTACATAATCTTGTGGATTCTTGCAGTATGACATTAAGCACGGTCCATATCAACAGACAAAATATGTTTGGTTACTGACGGATGCAAGTATTAACCTCATATAGCAGCGATCTACAAGCTTTAAGGAGTCAGGACTTGGCCTTTTAGGGAAGAGAAATGCGGGAAATGTCATTATGTGATTGTCTGGCTTTTTTAAAACAGTCTTATCACTTAGTGTCAGTGTCTATCTCTGGAGACCATCACCACTGCACCTGCTGTGATACAGAGGAGAGCTTTGTGCAAACAGCCACTGACTGTTTGTGTTGTTTACTTAAACCACTGGTGGACTGGTCAGCTGTTGTTGAGTATTTCTGGAGGTCTCTGGGTTTTTTTTTTGTATATGCATTTTGGGATATTTTTGCTTTTATTTGACAGAGTATGTGAAGATTGAGACGATACAGATGGATGGGAATAGAGAGTAGGGGGCTGCTGTGAAAAGACTATGGGCTTTGTGGAAACCATAGAGAAACGGCAGTTTAATCATTAGGGTTTTTTTTTTTTTATTCAACCTATCCCATAATGACCCAGTGCTACTATTGTGACACTTCCAAAATAGTTTTCTCTATATTTGACTTTTCTTAAGTGCCATTTATTATTATAGTATTGTTTTTTGTAATTTGTGGGGGGGGTTTTCAGTGTAAATATTGTGTTTTCTGATATTTAATTTACTGGTTATGTAGATGTTCATAAAAGTTGAAAGTGTATTATATATATATAAAAAGACAGAGCTGAAGAAAAAGTGACTTAAATGTCCTATGGCATGGTTTGTAGATGCTTTAAATGAGCTTGTGGTGGTTTCTGGATGTTATATCTGCAGACTTGCTTGAAATGAAGGTTTTATGAAGCTTGGAGAAAGTGTCATTTCAGCGCTGATACCAACTCATTGTTTTGGTAATGAGAAGCATAGAAGTGGGGAAAGGTTGAGGGTGGGGTGGGTCATGGATGGGTGGTGGGGTGGGTCATGGATGGGTGGGGGGGTGGGCTTGACCAAACTGTAATCATTCTACCGTTTACATGAGGACGATTGGAGCTAAAATAATGAAATAATAAAAATGTCTCTCCTCTTCTATGCCTCGCATCGGGCACACCAGAGAAACGAACTCTCCATCCAGGTCTCTGCAGGTGTTCAGAGGGCGAACATTCTGTTGCTCTTTGTGCTGCTGTTTTTTTTTTCCCCACAGTCGATGTAAAAGTAGCAATACAATGCACTCCTCTTCAGTTGTCATTTTGACTGATGTCACTTGCAATGAGAACCAGCAAAAGTCATAGGTGATTCTGCTACCACCTACTTCATGACTGGTGAATTATAGTCGCCGCACAGCCTGTGATGGTTGCGTCGATGTGTTAAAACTATGAAAAGTGGGCACGTCACTTGCGTAATTTGCGTAATTTGCGCCTTGTTCGTGTTGCTTAAGTATAAACCCTGCCTTAGAGTGTACAGTACATACAAAATGTCCTGAGCTGCTGCATCTATGGCACCACCTGTAAGAATGCCAACATGAAAGGGTGTGTAGCACCACCTAGTGTCTGGGAGAGAAACATACCTCCCTCAATTTGATTTTCTTGCTGTGCATGTACGCTTGGGTTTCTCAGGAATGCCAGTTAAATCCTTAGCTTAGTTATTGCCAATAGTTTGGCTTCAATGTGCATGTAAATGCACCGGCTGTTATGCAGAAAGAATAATGTAATAAAGAAAGAAACCTAAACTGATTTGATGAAAATATTTCATTAACTGAACACAGAAACATGTATCTAAAACCACTGTCATTTATCAAACTATGGGTTTTACTGGTGAATCAGTGTTGCAGATAACAGTGTTTCTATGTTCACTGTGTCAAAAAAAGACTAATATTATGTCTAAAAAGAAACTCTATTGGACCTGAATCATTTCTTTGTATTGATTAATTATTCTATATTGGTAGATTATTATTTCTTACTTGTGGGTTGAGGTGTGAAAGGGTTAAAAAGTCAAAATATCTGCCAAATTCCTGAGACAAGAGGAGCCACTTAGCATGTTGGCCAACAGAGATAATCCAAATGCTTGTTGTATTTTTTGGGTCAAAAAACCTCTGTTAACCTTGTGATAAACCAAGACAGAAAAGCTATTTTAAAACCAAATCACATAAATTATATTTTAAAGGTATTTTTTTTGTAAGAATATGCGAAGGAATACACAAGCAGAAAAATACCAGTGAAAATCAGTTCACTGCCACCATTTTACATCATCAAATCTGTGCTTTCTCTAGTGATTCATATTTAATTTTGCTTTTCAAACGGGAGCATTGTGTTGTCTGTTAGATCACCAACAAAAATATGTCGGATCCTTTTTCAGAAAGGCCAGTGGGACCTGGAGCTGATTTCTGCCTGCCCATATTGGACTTAATGAAGTGGATGTACCCATGTTGTTCTTTGGTTTCAAGTAATATGACCCAGAATGACCAGGGAAACCCAGCGGAGTAAATGCACAGTTTTTTTCCTCCCATTTTTCCTTTCTATCTTCCTACGCATGAGAGATCTCAGTCAGCTGTGCTGGTTGGGTCATTCTAGAAAAAAAAAAAATAGCTCATTCTCAGCTTCAATATGCTCTTTTGTGGTGAACATTTGCTGGGGGGTAGTTAAGTGTGTTTATTGGACTTTTCATTCTCGATACAAGCATGAAAAATAAACCACTTCATTCTATACGACAAAGTGAAAATGGCATCATACTGAGTAAACTTTCTATTCGATGACACATTTATTTTAGTAGATCATATTTGGCTGTTGTGAGGATAGATTCACTCACTCATCAAATTCTACATTTTTCCACTGACTCTGTGGATGAGAGGGAGCGTTGGTGAGGATAAGCCTGCTGGGCCAGACACACAGGAGGACGTAGACAGGCTTTAGCCTATGACATTTTAGTGTTACACTGTATTGTGTCAATATGGGGTCATGTTTATCATGAAACCAGGCACTTATCAGACCAATGTTCCCCTCTGCATTTAGATACGAAAAGAAATTCTACTAGATCTTACCATTTCTATAGCTGCAGTTACTGCAGATTTAGATAAGTGATTGACTGATATGGATTTTTTTGGGGGCCGATACCAATATTTGTTAGATCAGCCGATGACTGATACAGGTTGCCAATATTTCGAGCTGATAGTGATTGAAATGATAACAAATATTAGAAAATCTTCTTTGAAAATTAAAATTGTGACAGTTAACCCCGTATTTGTCATCTTCCGCTTATCCGGAGCCCAGACTTCCCTCAGACCAGCTACCTCAGCCAGCTTCTCTAGGGGAATCCCAAGGCATTCCCAGGCCAGCCCAGAGATATAATCAATAAATAAATGTGAGTTTAATTTGAAATTGTACATTGTAAACAAATACAAACAAAGCCAAATTCCTTGTATGCATTGACATATTTCATATCATATATCCCCTCTACCATCAGACTGTTTTTGACTGTATTAAGCTGCTCACACTGACAGTATCTGTGTGTGTATGTGTGTGTGTGTGTGTTTGTGTATGAAGTGTGAAATGTCAATGTCTATGCTTTTTTCTTTTTATGCTTTTCTATGATCGACTGATTGGAGTGGGATCAAGTTTTTATATATTTTCTAGACATCTACATTTTCCAAAGCAATACCTTTTGACAGCTTTGATGGAGGATCACCAAATGTACACCACACATGCCTCTCATGAAGGCCTTCCTCAAGCTAGATGATAACTCATACCTTTTGACACATTTTTGTCACTTGTGCGACAGAGGACACAAGGTCTTCAGGCAGCAGGCAATTTTTTTTATTATTTTTTTAATACTAATCACGTAGATGCTCATGAAGCTTAAAGAAAACTACAAGATTATGACATGAGAACAGATAAAGTGACAATATCAAATGAATTTAAATTAAAGATGATGGTGTTTCTGTGGTCATTACTGTATGGCAACTCTGAAAGGAAAAGCTGAACAACTGCATTTGAATTATTTATTAGAATTGATGGGATTAATGGATCAGTAGATGATTTTTGGATACTGGTAGGTCTTATGTTTATCTGTGACTATATGTATTATACATATTAAATAATATTATTAGGTGAGATTTCATTGCCAACTCCAGTAATAACACAAAACTGTCACAGTTTCTGATTCCTTTTTACGCAGATATACAAAAAAAGTTGGTAGGGATGGGCGTTTTAATTACTTTCTTAGTTGTGACATCATCCTTATCATATGTTCTCCACCCAAACTAAAATAATAAAAATAAAGAAAAGTGACCAACCAAGGAATGAATGAACTCCAAGTATATAATTAAATTTTTTCAAACCACCTCTAACAGTTTTTCAGCCTTAGCATATGCAGCACTCTGACAGAAACAGTCTTACAAACATTATTCATTTATCTCTATGAAGTATAATGTAAATTTCCTTCCAAAATCCCACCCCAAATAAACACTATTAGAAGATGTTGACTGTGTTCATTGAGTTGACTATCAAACTCATCAATTATCCCTGAAGACTTCGCCCATTTTGGCATTTAATAACTACATGCAGGGTGTTATTTGTTTGGGGGTGGGATGGTGGGTATTACCCCCCCCCCCCTCTCTAGTTTTTACATCCTGACTCTGCTGAGTGAATTTCATCCTCAGGGGTACAACCCCATCAATGATGAAAATCGATTTGAAACAAGTGGTACCAGGTACAACAAAAGCTGGCCTCTTGCAAGCATTTTATAGTTCTTAATGGACATTTCCCTATCAAAATGGGAGACTAGGGGTTTTACCTTTCAAGGTCAAAGGTCATGATGCCATTTGGGAGCATGCATATAGGTTCTTATCTGTTAAGCTATCTCTCTATTTGTTAAGTTATCAGCTATCTCTCTCTATAGGAGATTCCCACCCATGTGACCCCTCCTGTTGTGTTCGCCATACTGACGGTCTACCCTCCCTCTCCCTGTATGTAGTCAGCTGCGAAAATTCCTAATTTAGTTGTAAATAATTCTATTATAAGGTGCACTGTTAATGAATGTTTTTCCATATATAATGCGCATTAAGTGAAGTCAATTATGATAAAAAACCAAAATTATGAGATAAAAGTCAAAATCATGAGATAAAAAGTCCCAATTATGAGATAAAAAGCCAAAATCATGAGATAAATGTTAAAATTATGAGATAAAAGTCACAACTATGAGATAAATGTCAAAATTACGAGATAAAAAGTAAAAATCATGAGATAAAAACTTAAAATTATGAGATAAAAAGTCAAAATTATAAGATAAAATCTCAAAAATCCCGGTCACTAAGCACAACCGGAATGAATCCATATATAAGGCACACTGTGTTTTTTGCAGAGCTAAGTAATATGCAATAACAATACTGCCTTGTGTCCAATAATCTACCTACAACTACTGGGGCTGATCAACAAGATAACTTTAAGGTCATTTTTCTCAGTTTGGTGCTCTGTGCAGTCACTGCCTTTTTACTTTGTAGGGCAGAACAGTATATATCAATGTAATAAACTGCAAATACCAGTGAAGATAGAGCAGTGCAGCCTATCTGAAACACTGAAGTCAAGCTCAGATGAATTCATGGGACTAGTTACATTACACTTGGGTCCAAACGATTCCTTGCAAATGCCACGACACTTAAGACTACAACATCCTCCATGTTATCTATCCTCCCACTAACCCACACCAGTAGGACCCATAGAGGACTAGCAGATGATGAGAGTCAATACAGCTCTTTATTTCACTTTAACAATGGCTCTTCAGTGACATCTGAGCTGGATTCCCTTCAGTCTGACTCATATATTGGCCACCACCACATTCACAGCTACTCCCTGTGATAATAAAGCTGTCTGAGGAGACTTTGCCATTCATTGGTGATGAATCTATTTAATTCACTACCGTAGAGTCAAGCTGCCAAGCTCTCAGGTTCATATAATCCTTATCACATTTAAAAACCCCTTCTCAAAAGCCTCTCAGAGTATTAGACTATATCTTTATCAGTCTTCTTTCATAAGTGCCAACTATGTACAAAAGCTCACCATCTTAGCCCTTTGAGGGTTGCCTTAGATGCCAGTTATGTAAGAAAAGTTTCTCTTATTTAAAAAAAAAAAAAAAAAAATGCCCCTTTTTCCCCTTTAGTGAAATTTGCCTCATTTATTAATCTAATCCTTTCCCTCCCACTACAGGAAGTGACACATAGTTTTTGCTGTGTGGTTTCTTTTCTCATTTTATCTCTCTTCACAGCTGTGATTTTGATCTGATAAAACTTAGCTTTGAGCTCTGAAATGTAGACCTGAGCTTCAACAATGCATACATACATGAAGGAGGCCACTCTCCTTAGTGAATAGACCCATATACCCTTGTATTTGTGTGCACATGACCAGAGAAATGCACAAGTGACATCATCTGCCAGTGCGTCAGACTTCAGCTTCAAATAGATAGCGTTAACGATGACGTTTCAACCTCACAAAGCCTCACATAAGGAGAAAAACGGGCCATGTCGTTGTTGCTTACAGTGATGTGCACCCGGTCAGTCGTGACTGATTCAGCTGTATATTCATGAAAGAAACAGCTGATGTTACAAGCAGATACCATCAGTACAGCTTTGCCTGAATACAATAATAGCACATAAACATAATCGCATTTGTAGGCTTCATAATCACAAATATCATCTTACAAATACATGCATGGTTTCTTAATTAAATGGTGAATTTTCCTCTGGGGATGAAGCTTATCTGTATCTGTAGCATGTATGTTAGGTAATATATTCTTGAATCTACAATAAGGAAATGCTACACATGCCTTGGTAGTCATTTAGGATTGGAATATTGTAAGTACTGCCACGTTTCCACTATATGGTATCGGCTTGACTCGACTTGGCTCAGGTGCCGGGTACTATTTTTTGAGAGTGTTTGAATTACAGATACTACACTGTAGAATTTGCAGTGTTAATTTGGAGACAATGGGACCAAATACACTCTAGAAGAAGTTAAATAAACTCTCTAAGTGTTGATTTAACACTGCAAAATTTACTGTGTACCAGAGGTGGTCAAAGTATTCACATTCTGTACTTAAGCAGAATTACATCTATTTTTGTGGAAAAACACTGGTAAAAGTAGAAGAATTGATTCAACTCCTTTACTTAAGTAAAAGTAAAAAAAAAAAAAATACAACTTCTCAATTGTAATAAAGTAAAAAGTAAAACTGCCTTTTTTTTTTGCTATAGATGAAATAATACTTACGTAAACAGGAAAAACCAGAAAAAAATTTCAAAAATATCCAAAAATAAAGCCTTCAAAAGTGAGTTATTGTGTAGATGATGTGTTTCATTGGGTCATGATAAATTTGGTAAAAATGTAAACGTCGTAAATAGGAGATTTACTTACAAATGACAAAATTATGAGATAAATAAATCAAAATTGTGAGATAAAAAAAGTCCAAATTATGAGGAAAAAAAGTCAGAATTATGAAATAATAAATGGATAATTTCTGAGTTTAAAAAGTCAAAACTATGATATACTAAGTCATAATTTCTGATGTACGACTTATTTTTCATACTGTCACATTTGTCTAGTGTGAAAAACTAATGAGTCTGTTATGAGAATGACAGGCCTATTTATATGAAAATGTAGAGAGTAAAAGTAAAAAGTTGCCAGAACAATACATACTCAAGTAAAATACGGACACCAAAAAAATATACTTAAGTACAGTAAAGGAAGTACTTCTACTTAGTTACTGGATGTTTGTTTTTTGATTTTGTTTTTCATAATTTAAGGGTCTCCTCACACACATACAACACATATTTGTGTTGTGAAGACATTAAAAAGTGCATTTTGTATGATATGTTGATACATATATTTAATATAGCTTATGTCAATCATTTAATTTGTTTGCCTCATGTTATTACTAATATTAATTGCAGCTTTAAATAACATTTTAGAAACTATATCACTGGAGGGGAATGTCAATGTGATGGGTCTACCTAGTGACCGAAGTTATGGAACTGAGCCATAATAAGAACCAGAATGGCCTTGTTAGTGTGTGATCTGGTTCTCCCATCGTGTACTGGTGGTTCCCCTGATCTGGAACCAGCCCCCCCCCTCACGGACAAGTCCACTTACTGCCACTCTAAAATATTGGTCGTATCAATAAGCTGTTTTCGCTTGTCTGATTCTTGACCCAAAATACATAAGTACTGGAAAAAGTAAATGTTAGCTCTGTTCAGTTCTTCAGTTACAAAACACACACACACACACATACACACAGACCACTTCGCTTTTATAAGATAAATAGTAATAAAAGATGTTTTTTTCCTCTTACTTGATTTAATTTTTTTCACAGACATTTGTTGAATTTTTACATTTTATATTTTCTTTATTCTGTTGATTATTTGCAAGACTTTTTGTTTCTCCCCCCTTTATTTTTCTGTTTTTTAATCGTGTATTTTTGTTCTGTAAAACCAATATTAGCACTAGTTGGAAACATCTACAACTGGTCACGGTCACAGGTTATATCTAATCATATAATCAGGACACTGAAAACTGAGATGCTAATGAATTGTAAATGTCCGCTGCATAACAGTCCAACATAACGCTCCGTACTAGATGAAGTACAGTTTTCAGTCCTCTTGAATTTATTTGGGACACGCTCTCTTCGCCAAACTCCACATGAACAGAAATCACCACAGAGCTCATGTGTCAGGAACTCGGTGTGTGTATGAATATGTGTGTGCATATATTTTTACGTAGAATATGTGTAGACTGTCTGGGTCCGAGTTGTGGATTTAGACATCAGGAGCTTGGCATGCTGATTACAGAGGTCTGAAACCACAGGGAACCACAGGAACTCTTTCCTTTCTTCTCTCTCTCTCTCTCTCTCTCTCTCTCTCTTTCTCTCTCTTTCTCTTTCCAGCATCATCCTTTCATTTGGTTCAGGCTAATTCGCAGAGGTGAACGCAGCAGGCCTCGGGCTGATGTGGCTGCATTCTTTTCCTTATGATTATCAGCCAAATCACATAGCTGCACTCCTCTCATCCGTGCTTACCTTTACCCAATTACTTAATGCGCAGTTAAGCTTTGTAGAATGTAACACTACAAAGCACAATGAGGTCCATTTCACACTGTAGCAGACACTAAGCGCTGCTGACACACTGTTATCGTTCCAGTTTAACAAATTTCATATGGGTTTGTGAAGCCAGCATTTGAAGCCCTATTTATTCTCACTGCAAAACCCACAATGGTTGAATCTTGTAGGGAATATTAAAGCCGCTGTTATCTTCCTCTATCTGCAACGTCCACACCAGTCTCTACAACAGACCCCTTTTTTCTTTTAAGGGATCTGAAACTTTGAGGATATCCCATTTTACCGAGCCCGCTGCCAGCTGCCGCTCACATCTAATCATTACCTTATGGCGAGGAAGAAATAGCCGGCCATGTTACCACAGCCATGCTACGTACAATGGACAGACAGACAGACTGCACCACTTGCACTTTTTCAGACTCCGACAGTCCAAATGACCTGAGAGGGGGATTTAAAGTGTCATAGTTCTGGAAAAGAGGAGCCTGAGTGAGTTATAGCATGAAGTGATGGGGTTTTCTGTGAACAGGATTAGATTGAACCGAATGTGTTTTTCTTTTGCGTCATGACTAACCGGGTCATGTACTGGCCAATAAGGTTAATTATTGATTTGTGTTTATAATTTACAGGATTACACAAAAATGACTGTGCTGATTTTCTTGAACACATATCAAAAAGGGAGGGAATGGATGAAAGATGTATAATCCATAAGAAGAAGCAGATTCTTCAGTTTTAATTTCATATTTTATATATAATATTGCCAAATATGGTGTCGATTGAATTACTGGACCACGGAGCTTTCTAGTTGTCATAATGTTACTTTGTGGTTTCCAAAAAAAAATGGTTAATCTCAGCACTGACTGGAAGTGTAGCCTGTCACTGATTTAACATCAGTAATGACTTAGACCTTGAAATTTGAGATTTGTTTCGACTACTAGTTTTACAACATCTGAAACATCTTTAACAGTCAAGATTTTTTAAGAGACTCCTATTAATTATACAGTAGACATTCATATGTCTGTGCAGTTTTTTGATACTTGACCATGGGATTTTGCTTATAATGTCTGCAATATAAGAAAATCACGTGACCTTGGTTTTGATATTTCAAGGTCACTGAAGGTCAAAGGTCACGTCAGGTTTCCGTCATACCAGGTCTTTTTTCTACTAGTTTTTCCATTGTAGTCCATTTTGGGTCATTGTCAACCACCTCTTGGGTCAAAATCTATATACACAAGATGCAGAACTGAAAGATCAGCATTTTGGTGCCCGTTGGAAGGCAGTAAGATGAAAGTTGAAAGGTTTTGTTTCACCTTTATCGTGACCTTGACTTTTGACCTAGAGTCTTCATATTTGTCCTTCAAGCTTCTCATGTCCATGCACATAAACAGTGAGAACAAAAGTAATCTATACGCAAAATTGAGTATACAGCAATGAAAACACATTTTTGGTGACTTTGACCTTGACCTTTGACCTCCATTCACCAAAATGTAATGTTTTCTATTCTGAAAAACCTTGTCCCTTTTTTGTTCAGTAGTTCTTATGTAAAGCGACAAACAGTCATATAAACGAACAAACAAACAAAACAAAAAAACAGTATCCCTTACCTCCTCTTGGGGTGGGGGTGGGGGGTAACAAACTAGTGTGTTCTAGATGTGGTAGTTTTCATGCTGTTGTATAATTGTGCATGTTGTACTACATTTGTCCAGCAGTCACTACCAAAGTATTCTGGCCATAGCAAAGTGATTGTAATGCTATTATTTTATTCCAGAATTAATAATATCTCACTTCATACAGGTGATTCCACTAAATATCCATCTACCTGGATGAGGACTTGTGTGGTTGGAACAAATACATGGCAGGACTTTTATTCTTTGGAGCTGGGATTACCAAACTCTGCAAAATATCGGTACTATTAACTTGTCGTTTTCACTAGTCTCTTCTTTAATCAAAAATACAAAAGTCAAACAGCAGCAGTCAGCTCTTTCCTAATTTTGTATGAATCCCTGGACACACACACACACACACACACACACACACACACACACACACACACACAAACAAACACAGAGACCACTTTGCCTATATAATATGGCTATGGGTAAGAAATATATGCAATAGTGCAGGTTCTAGTGTAATCCAGTTTTCTCATAAATACATAAATCTGCTTTCCCAACACTTTTCTAATGATACAAAAATGGATATGTTTACAGTGCTCAGACAATCACTCATGCCTTTAATTGAATCCAGGCTCATTTTTGTTGGCTTAACCCAGACAGATCAGCATTTCCGAATCTATAGCCTGACACGGAAATTCCACATCAGTGAATGCAAAGTTGACTGATTAATAAAGCCCACGTTCATACCTGAGACACTTTAAGAACTTTCGGTGCAATATAAAAGGGAATATATATTAGACTGTAGTAAATCAGACTCCAGGACAAGATCAGCCCTCCCTGGGAAACACTAGTGCGAATTAAAAGGCCACAAAACAATACTGAGACTCTCTGAGCATCCACCTCTTTCTTTTCCCACCCAGTTCGCCTCAGTGGGAACTATTTAATGCGGCCATATGGCTGCCATCAAGGCAAGCTGGGAAGCCTGATTGGAAAATTGAGATAGAATCAGACCTTCTTATTTCCAGATTGCTGCAATGATGTGTACTGTACTTACTGTCTAACAGTGTCTGAATTACTCCTGCGCTTAGTCCAGAGTCTGTCCCATGTTTAAGAGGACTAGATTTCACAAATGAATACCACATTCACCATTTGATTTTTGTAGCTTTTATTGGTTAAAAATAGACCAAAGTGTTATTAAGGCTGTGATATAGACGATGGGTTTCCTACTCCTGGTTTTGTGTTTTTGTAGAGATGTATTTCCTCACAGTTTGAGATCACGGGATGCAGATCTAAATTTAGCTTGTGTAAATGAGTGATGTGAAGAGTTGTGTCATCCTCGTGCTTGCCCCCGGTAGGATGTGTAGGCTGGAGCAGTAGCAGCAAGGGGACACAAATGAGGAGGACAGCGCCTTTATATCCCCCTTTCACTGTGCATGTGCGGGGTTATAAGTCAGATGAAGCAACGAGAAGATGAACGCTGGGGTGAGGTCATCAGACTGTGGCTGGCAGCGGTGCATGTACACACACACACACACACACACACACACACACACACACACGTTACACTGCCTATCCTACTACACTACTATTTTCACTCTGCTGTGTCTCTTGTGTGTAGATGGAATTTCTCAAACTCTGTTATGTTTGGAAAGAGAAGGTTTTTAGGGAAGGAAAGAAACAGAGGAAATGTTTGATCAATGAGCATCACACTGTCAATAATAATAGGTTTCATTGTGTGTTTGTTGTTATAAAGTTTCTAATGATTGTGAGGACTGGTTAGATAAGCATGGAAGTCTATCTATCTATCTATCTATCTATCTATCTATCTATCTATCTATCTATCTATCTATCTATCTATCTATCTATCTATCTATCTATCTATCTATCTATCTATCTATCTATCTATCTATCTATCTATCTATCTATCTATCTATCTATCTATCTATCTATCTATCTATCTATCTATCTATCTATCTATCTATCTATCTATCTATCTATCTATCTATCTATCTATCTATCTATCTATCTATCTATCTATCTATCTATCTATCTATCTATCTATCTATCTATCTATCTATCTATCTATCTATCTATCTATCTATCTATCTATCTATCTATCTATCTATCTATCTATCTATCTATCTATCTATCTATCTATCTATCTATCTATCTATCTATCTATCTATCTATCTATCTATCTATCTATCTATCTATCTATCTATCTATCTATCTATCTATCTATCTATCTATCTATCTATCTATCTATCTATCTATCTATCTATCTATCTATCTATCTATCTATCTATCTATCTATCTATCTATCTATCTATCTATCTATCTATCTATCTATCTATCTATCTATCTATCTATCTATCTATCTATCTATCTATCTATCTATCTATCTATCTATCTATCTATCTATCTATCTATCTATCTATCTATCTATCTATCTATCTATCTATCTATCTATCTATCTATCTATCTATCTATCTATCTATCTATCTATCTATCTATCTATCTATCTATCTATCTATCTATCTATCTATCTATCTATCTATCTATCTATCTATCTATCTATCTATCTATCTATCTATCTATCTATCTATCTATCTATCTATCTATCTATCTATCTATCTATCTATCTATCTATCTATCTATCTATCTATCTATCTATCTATCTATCTATCTATCTATCTATCTATCTATCTATCTATCTATCTATCTATCTATCTATCTATCTATCTATCTATCTATCTATCTATCTATCTATCTATCTATCTATCTATCTATCTATCTATCTATCTATCTATCTATCTATCTATCTATCTATCTATCTATCTATCTATCTATCTATCTATCTATCTATCTATCTATCTATCTATCTATCTATCTATCTATCTATCTATCTATCTATCTATCTATCTATCTATCTATCTATCTATCTATCTATCTATCTATCTATCTATCTATCTATCTATCTATCTATCTATCTATCTATCTATCTATCTATCTATCTATCTATCTATCTATCTATCTATCTATCTATCTATCTATCTATCTATCTATCTATCTATCTATCTATCTATCTATCTATCTATCTATCTATCTATCTATCTATCTATCTATCTATCTATCTATCTATCTATCTATCTATCTATCTATCTATCTATCTATCTATCTATCTATCTATCTATCTATCTATCTATCTATCTATCTATCTATCTATCTATCTATCTATCTATCTATCTATCTATCTATCTATCTATCTATCTATCTATCTATCTATCTATCTATCTATCTATCTAATTACTGACTGTGATTGGTCTTTGCAGCTGTCAGTTATCTGTTTTTATTTCTAGCCTCTTCTGTAAAATGACCTCTAGCTGAAATCACCCATCACATATTATATTCTTTAAAGCAGGGGTGTCATGGCCCATGGGCTAAAAATGACACCCCACCCCCCCAACTGAAGACATAAACAGTCAACGGTGTAATTGAATCTTGACAAGTTTTCATCATGAATGTAAATTATATATTTATCAGTTCCAGATGCCCTTTATTTAATAGTTTGTGCATTTGTAAATCAACTGTAGTCTGTAAATTGTAATGCACATGTTTCACTGCTAAATTGATTGTTCATGAATGTTCAGGATATTCACATTTTTGCAGAAGGATAGATTGTAAATGTAAATTATTTTAACCAATTGAGTTCTCATTATTACAGTTATTTTACTAGTCCATTGGAGGTGAAGTTAAGATAAGATATAAGATAAGACACTTTATTTTCCCTGTGGAGAACATTTTAGGATGTGTGTGTGTGTGTGTGTGTGGCCCTTCAACTAAAATAAGTTTGTCATCCATGCTCTAAAGCCTGATAACGGCAGCAAAATAAGGTGCAGAAGACTAGTTTCCTCTCAGTCTATTTAAATTACAACATATGGAAAGATTATAGAAAGGAACACCCTTTACATTTGTGCTATTTACACTCTTTCATTTATGTTTATATTCCTACCACTGATACATTTGCAAATTTTTATACAACTTTTATGTTCTTAAATGTTATTAATTTTATTATTATTTTTTATAGATCATATCTCTCATTTGAATCTATTCTATTCTGTTCTATTCTCAAGGATATTTGGCCTAAACATGCTATTTAATTAAAGTTTTATTTGCTCTAGTGTTGTGATGGTTTATAGTTCATCACTGAAGTCTAAATCATTTCCTGTGGTATAAACTGTGTGCACCATGACACTGACAGTTGACATCGACAGTATGTGTAGATCCTTTCTGGATGTGAAACCACGGCAGCTCCAGGTCCTCATCATCCTCTCTCCTCCATCACCTTATTTCCTTTGGTTTTCCCATCCATGTATGTCTTTCATTACTTCTTCTGCTTGTTACCCCCCCCCCCCCCCCCCCCCTCCTCACTCTCTACTTTTATCTTTTATTTTCTTCCCACTGTTCTTTCTCCTTCATTGTGCACCGCTGCCCTGCAGGCATCCCTTTAGTGTTAGCTGGAACGCTGGTGAGTTTTTTGCCCAACTGTTATATAACTAAATTTAGCACGTCTGAGTCACGCGTTCGGCCATAGGTCATGCTCCAAAGTGACGGCTTACATTAATGTGCACCCCAAGGCTGACCATCCTCTGTTAGTCAACTTGTGATATACAGATTTTTTTTGGGGGGGTGGTGGTAGCTGTGTGTGTGTGTGTGTTGTATGTTGTATAGTGTGTTTGAATTTGACCTGCATGAGTGAACAAGCACACGTGTCCGTCTGTGCCTTATGACCATCTGCCTCATCGGGGGCAAATGTAGGCAGCATGTTCATTGTATGAGTATGAATGTATGTCAAAAAAGCAAGATGCTCAGTGTTTGTGTCTGCATGTGTCTACAGGACGTACTGTCATGCAAGAGGAATTCGCTCAGATAACCCAGAGTTAGTGTGTGTGTTTTAAGTAGATGTTTGACCATGCAATTGTGTGTGTGTGTGTGTGTGTGTGTGTGTGTGTGGTGGGAGGGTCTGCCAGTATCTTGTATGCTGGTATGATGGAGATGGGAGGTGGTGAAAGGTATGAGTTAGGGAGGCCTGCTCAGTCTGTTTTCTCTGCATCAGTCTTGTCTGAATTATGTTTTGTACAAACTCAAACTGTACTTTACTTTAAAACTATTAAGGGGAGTGTCTTCCTCTATGTCAAGACATTTGCACAGTTAAAAATGAAATAGAATAAATATTTACAAAGACAAAAAAAAAAATGACAGGAAGCCTTTCTTATGTCATTTTAAAGGCAGTATATTTCTCACACATTGTTTAATGTTATTTATGTTTATTAGGGTTCCCCCATTAGCTTCCACTGTAGTTGTTGCTAGTCTCCCTGGGGTCCCAGTTGAAAAACATAAAATGAACTACAAAAAAATTTACATAATTGACAATAAAAATGTATGCATTATGTATACATCATCCATAATGAATACTATGACAATGCAGTAAGATAAATAACAGGAAACACATCCAAGAAGTACAGCTCTCACATATAGTACACCATGGATTTTAATGTTCTTTTCCTGCCTGTATCAGCTAGCTTATGTTAATGATGTCTTTCTTAATTTTAACTTCACCCAATGCTTTTAAATTAAATATAAATATATGTATCTAAGTAATACTTAAAGGTCAGTGTCACTTTAACTAATCCTTTGGAGCAGTGAAGTGAATAATCTACTAGGGACACATGGGTGATTTTACCTATAAAGTAGGTTGCATAAGATTTTTAGAAAGATGAATAAAGACTAAGGAATTATAATCTAATTATGAAATGTCACAAATGAAACAATGCCTGCAAGCTGCTTTAACCCAGCGCTCTTAACCCGTAAAATGTAAATTAAACATAATCCTCTCATAAGGGCAGAAAATTAAGGGCAGGGCATAAACTTTCCTGCACATTCAGTCAAGGCCAACATTTTTGCGAATGACACAAATACATTCTTTGCTTAAATTTGATTTATTTGACATTACATTTCTTTGAACCTATGTAATGCTTCTAATGCTGTAGAAACATGTGGAAATTGTCAGATTTGCAAAAACAAAACTTGCGTCATTCCCAGAACTCATGGCCATAATTGTACTATACACACATACTCATCACATTTAGAATACAGAATAAAACCTCTGTTTCAATAGTTATGTTAAATATAAATAAAAACAGAATGGAATGATTTACAAACCTCACAAACAAAAAGAAATTGGGTTTGTAAGTTAATCTCTGGGTGCCGCTTGTGAGCAATTAGTAGCTCTTTAAAAATTAATTTGGATAAATAATAAAATAAAATACCATCTCAGAGTCTCATTGGTGGCGACCCTCACTGTCGCGTGTAATTGACATCAGTCAGATGTACTGTATGTATCTCAAAAAGTGATCATTTCATTATTTTTCTTCACAAGTTTTGTTTTGTTTTGTTGATTATTTCCACGTCTCTCGAGATGTGTGGAGATAAGTATGTTCTACATTTCATTAATGTCATCCACAGATATCCCATCCTTAATTGACTTGACAGAAAAATTTATTGACTCTCAAATTTGCGTTAAGTCTTTGTACACCTAAGAACCAAATCTGAAACATTTGTTAACCCTTCATAGGGGACCTTAGTGTAGAATTGGAAGACAAAACAGGACGTTATTATTTTTGTCAAATTTTTTGGAACATTTTAACTTTTTTGTAGGAAATCAAGGTCAATAAAGTTACCACAGGTAGTGCCTTGCCCATATGTGGCAAAAAATAAAACCAAATTCCAAGATAATCACAGTTTAATAGCACATTCTGTGTCATTGAAATTCATTGTAATACTCTTATCAATGTAAAAAAACAAATAGACTTGGTTTGTACAAATGTCTTTTATTGTATTAAAAACAAAAGTAGTTTTACAGACACTAACATCTGTTATAATAAGATATGATAAATGGGGAGAAAACATAAAAAGGCTCAAAAGAAGCCTCTGAAAATAGGCTGATACAAAAGATTTTTTTGCCTTCTTTAACATAAAGCGATACTGTGGTGTAAAATAATATGCATTTGTGCTTGGGAAATCACAATGAATTGTGATTTTTTTTTTTTAAAAATCATGATTAACTTATTATTACATTATTAACTTGATGAATTGTGACAGCCATATATATATATATATATATATATATATATATATATATATATATATATATATATATAGACCAACATCCCTTTGAACATCATTCCTTACATTAGTGACGTTTACTTCATGGTACCAAATAAAGCACTGTTCATACAGAGGTGGACCTTACCGACCCTGTAGACCACATTAGACCTGACATTGTTGACTCACTGTCCTCCCTGGGACCCAAAAATAGTCACTTGCTCGATAAAGGGTTAATGTTATTTCTGTTGTAAATATACATAAAGAGAACATGCTTTATAAAATGTTAGCCTTTCTGTGTGTATGTGTGTATAGTGGAGCGCGTTTCCATTTCATCCCAGGCCACTGCTCTTTGTTCTGAGGCCAGAGGAGCTCACTGCGGGGCGGACCTGAGGTGCAGGTCTGAATGTCAGTGTTTTCATTTCATTGAATCCAAAAAACTTGAGAGACCGAGAAGTAAACAACTTGGAATAAATAATGCAACAGTAGCAGTGTGTACACAAAGCTGGCAATTCCTCTTGTGGACTTACTTACATGTCTGTGTTTGTTTGTGTGCAGGAGTCAACATATGCACAAGCACATGTTGAGCGTTTCATGTTTTTGACCCTGACCCTGTGATTAAGAAGTCTGGAAAATTATTGCAAGACAGAAAGAGCCAGCAGCCAGAGGAGATGTGACTGTATTTAAAGCTATAGTTTAGCATCATTTTCCACACAGATGAAGTCCACAGAGACTTCTGCTTTCATGCTCAGCCACAGTGATCAAAATTTAGATTGCAACATAAAATGACCTGAGACAGATAGTCAGAGCCTCAGCACTGCAGTTCCCCTTGAAAATGTCCAACTCTGCCTCATCTGCTCTGCTTCTCCTCACTTCTCTGTTGTAGATGTCAGAAAAGGCCCCGGGACTGCAGGGGAGTGGGAGCTGCATTGTATCTGCCAGGATGCTCCACCCATTAGTGTTCATGACATGTCTGAATATAAAATTAAACGTGTCATATAATGAATGTTTAAGTGTGGAATAATGAAAAGGTTCATCTTCTGACATAGATCTGAAATGTAAAACCATACCATTCCAGACTAACATTTACTTGGGTAAAGGTTGTCTGTATCAGAGCAGGTCAGATAAAAAGAGGCATATGTCATCACTGCCTGCCCAGAGAAACACCAGGTCATATCAGTGTTTTATCCCAGCACTGGCCTCACCCAAAATGTTCCTGTTAGCTTAAACTCTGTGTGTATGAGTATGTGTCATTCTGTCAGTGCTTGTTTAAATTCAAGACTGAGTTGGAGCATGTACAAGAGTTATTACCATTAACCGGTCCTTAAATTAAAAGTTACAGGGGGAAATAAATAAATAAATGGTAAAATGGTAAATGGACTGCACTTATATGGTGCATTTTATACACCACTTGGTGTTTTATACACCAAAGTGCTTTACAATTCCTCACATTCACCCATTCACACACACTCATACACCATAAATCATATATAATTTATTTATTTATCTACATATGATAATACATGACAGTAGAAAAAAAGAAAAAACTCAGATGAATTAGCTATTTGACCTGATGAGGTCAGACGTTTCAGAGGTCAAGTGGGTGTGACTACTAACTCGCTTGATATTTTTTAATGGAGTCAGTTGAAATAGACTTTTGATTATCTCATTTTGTGTATTTCTTCTTTAACATGCACAAAGTTATGTTAATTATGTTTGTTATAACTTGTAAACTCAATGCATATAAAGCACCACTCCCCGCTCTAGGATCTCTGGCACCCACTTGTGGGGGGTGGACACCCCACTTTAAGAACCCTTGCATATAGTGATTTGGTTTTTCCTCTGTACATGCAGATAATTTTTAATTAATTTTTGACATTTTTTCCATATCTTTATTCCATATTTGTACAGGTTGAGTCTCATTGGTCAATGTTATGACATTATTATCAGTATACAGTAGGTGGTTTTAGAATGAATTTTACAATGACTAGAATGACTATTCTGTACTTTATACTCGTGATTTATGTCAACAGAAGTGCTGTAAACAAAAACTGCATCATATTTGACAATAAAGTCAACTTTATTGTCAAATATGTCATATGCACAACATACAGAACAGATGAAATTACATCCTCTCACCTCTCATGCAAACGGGCAATAATTAAAAACAGAATACAAAAAAATGACTACTGTAGGTAACAAAGTACAGTAATATGTACAAGATATGTGAATATAAAAAAAGAGAATAAAAGAAAAAAAGATTTGATGAAAATAACAAATTTACAATTTAGCCCAAACTGGCATCTTACAATTGAAGGATATTAAAGTAAACTGGTTTAAAGGTTTCATTCCTACTCCTTATGGCACCAAGATATCCACCCAAAAACCACCCAGTGCATCTAAAAGCTAGAGTACAATTAACCAAGTTATTAACCCTTTAACTCCTGCGACTTAAGCAATTCCACAGTAAAAAAATTAAGATAAAATAAGCAAGAAATTGAACAAAAACTGCCAAAGTGATCAGTAAAATGAACAAACATTAATATTAAACTAACAAAATAATATGTAATATGAATAAAGACGCTAACAGAACACAATTGAAGAAAAATAACAAAATGTAGAAAAAATAAACAAAAATAAGCAACAACATACACTAATGCATATTCACAAAATAACAAATAACATGAAAAAATTTACACAACCCCCCCCCCCCCCACACACACACACACACACACACACACACACACAAACAAACAAAAAAACCAAAATTAAGTAAAAAAAAAAAAAGGAATAAATGATGAGTGTTGTAATTTGGTTCCAGTAATTTTAGTTTGGGCTTTTTCTTTTTCTAAATCAATTGCTTTTTGACACGTGTACATCAGTTCCATGATCGAAATGATTACTAAAATAACACCAAAAAAACCCCCTTAGTAAACCATCCATTCAGAACACATCAGCACTGGCGCCGCAGGGGTTAAAAGGTTAATTTAAAAAAAAAAACTAAGACTAATAAAATCATGAAAACATATTTCAACTCAAGATAAGTTGTAGTAAAACCAACTTCAACTGACCTGTAACAACTCTGACAGGTACATGTGAGTTGAGACAGTATGTACATTTAAATTGAAATCCATATTTAAACCAGTTGTGTTACTGGGTGGGCAGGTTGAGCTGTAGCCTTTAAGAAGAAGGAAGAGGAAATGAGCTGTCTTCAGCAGGGCTGTTCCTTCTGCTGATTTTGCTGACACAAAAACAAAGATGTGATGAGTGTGTGTGAGTGTATACATTCTCATAGAAGTTTTTGGGCTCACTAAGTGTCCCTTGACCCTGTTAAGTTGTACATTGAGGGTCATATTTCTATGTACGCTACACTTGTAATCCATGACTTGTAACATGACAGCTCATTTTGGATCCAAGTGATGCATTTAGAAAAAAAAAATTCAAGTTATTTCCTGATCCGAAAGGCACCGAGTGCAGATTATGAGCAGTTTATGAACAGCCTTTTTGAGGGTCACTTCACATATTTAACATAGAATCAGCCATTATTTATTTAGATGATGACTCCATGTGGATTTCTTTTGCTCTGCCAGCCTACTTAGACTTCTTTCCAGCTGACGCACAAAACAGCTGTCAGACGTCTGAGTGGGTATGAGTGTGTGTGACTGAGAGGGAAAAAGAAAGAGAGAAGAGCACATGAGATTGTTTAGCTATCAAGGGAATAGTAGAAAATATGAAAGGAAAGGTGAAAAGAGGGGAAGCGTGTCCACATGAGTGTAGAGAGAGAGAGACAAAGAGAGTTATGCAAGAAAAAGTAAAGAAATCAAGACCGAAAGGCTCCATATGATGAGCACATGGCTGCAGACGTCTGCTCCGTTCACTTGTTATCCTGACAGACTGAAGACATTAAAAGTTGGAGGAAGTAGGAGCAAGGGAGACAGAAGGAGGAAAGGGAGGGTGGAGCGAGGGAGGGTTGAAAAGAGGGGGACAGGGTGACTAAGTCAAGAGAAAGGGGAAGTCTCCATGAAAAAAGGGAGGGAAGGAAGGAAAGGAGAGAAAAAGGAGAGGTTACATGTGGCTATTTGAGGTAGGCGTTGAATCATGGAGCGAGACAGAATAGCCGGTAAGTTGTGGCTTTTTCTAATTTATTCACTTTTTTTTTTTTTTTTTAAAGTGAGAAGATTTTCCTCTGAGGGGATTTTCTTTGTTAAGACTCAAAAAGAAGAAGGAGTTTTGTTTTTTTTTTAGTAGTGGCAGCAGTCAACTAAAAGCCACTGTGCTTGTGTTTGCTCTGCTTAGTTGATGGGAGAGCGGGTGTCTGGGTTCTTATCCACTTACCACTTGGGTTTCTTTGTCATAGATGTTGTCTAAAGGAAATGAAAATTTTCTCTTTCTCATTGAATTGACAGCCACGGCAGAACACTTTGCACAGTGCACACACACACACACACACACACACACTTTTCCGAATAGCTAGCGTATGTAGAGCTCCAGTGAATAAAGCTCATGTGACGGGCTGTCAGAAGCGACTTCCCAGAATGAGGGAGCCTAATCTTCCAGTGTGAAGTGACTGCTGTGCTGTAATTGGCTGCCTTATGCTGGGTACTGATTTACAGCCGACCACATAGACACGGCCATGCATCAATAGACGGACAGTGTGAAATCTGCTTCCCATCGTCACATGAGGGAACTTAAACTGAGGAGTTCAGTTGTCAGATTATTGCCGAGCGACACAGATGGTTTATTTTAAGTTGCTGGTAATGAGAACACAGCTCATATTTCAGTTAATATGATTTGGTTTTCTTTTACTAGAAGAGTATTTTGAGGAATATTTAGGCTGGTCACATTCTGTCACTTTGAGGGTATAAATTGTCGTGCATTTGCAATGTTTTAAGTTTGCTTTAGATCAGGGGTCTCAAACATGCGGCCCAGGGACCAAATGTGGTCCACCAAATGCTCCAATGTGGCCGTGGGATGAAGAGTATAATAACCTACGAAATGAAAATGAAAAGTCTCCGTTTTTTTCTTGGTCTATAAATGATGACAACTTAACATTTTTGTCTTTGTTTTAGTGCATTCAATTTTGAAAATATTTACATCTGCGTCAATGAAATGTGAATAAACTGAACAAATACGAACCTGAAATGTCTAAAGGAAATTAAACAAAATTTGATCAATTTTCTGTATCTTTCTAGCTCTGAATCATAATGCACATTTACAAATGATAAATTAAGGTATAATACTGTTAAAATCGTTAAAATTACTCATATTTTCTTCAAGAAATGTCACTTTTTCCAGGTTTCTTACATCTTTTGCATTTGGATAATTAAAAAAAAAGCATTTTCATAATTTAATGGGGGGTTTTTTGCACCAAAACAAAGACAAAAATTTGAACTTGTCATTAATTATAGGTTATTATGCTATTATGTTACTAGTCTGGCCCAGTTGAAATCAAATCAGGCTGTATGTAGCTCCTGAAAGAAAATGAGTTTGAGACCCCTGCTTTAGATGCTGTCACAATTGATCATTCTTAAATCTTTAATCATTACCTCTGTTGTGGTTTGTGGAATGTTAAAGGAGAAACAACATGCGCTTTTATTCAGGTCCGTATGTGTTTGGCGTGCTCTGAGCGGATAACACAAATCTAACATCTTACAGTGATTAAGTCTAGACACCAAGCTGAGGGACACTCTGCAAATTAATCTTTAATTCAGCCTTTAATTAGGTGGCTGAGCTCAGTGGGACATATGATGCATGCAGAACCACTGCACACCTATTTAATGTTCCACTTGATGGCAGTGTTGCAATGTCGTTTTGTCCTTTTTATAGCGCAGCCACCATCTCACACAGTTCTGTAAAATATTCCATGTGGATGATTCATATGTTTCAGACAGAAGGTTTTTTTTTTTTTATAGAAGGTGGAGGAATTTAGCAAAAATTTAGGTTAAAGATGAAGAAGAGGAGAGGTGAATGAGTAGAGCAATATTTAAAATAAAACAATGCTGTTGTGTATCACTTCCCACTATATCCCTCTCAATTGAGGAAGTCCTGGGCTGAGCTACTTCCTGGTTTTCGTCTTATGATGTGTTCTGTTTGTACCTGTTGCCATGGATACAGCAACCACCCTGGATCCTATCATACTTTATTTTGACAATAGTAATGGCTCAAGCTGTGTAAAGATGGCCTTTTTTTCTTTCTTTATAAATGCATCTGTATCACATTTATCTTAACTTTGAGTGGGTCTATTGTTCCTGTTCAGGACTAATAAGTGCAGGAATGTAACGAACCTGGACAATACACGACATCTCAGAGGAAAATATTTTTGCTTTTTACTCAAATTGACATTCATTTGACATGTACAGTTACTTTTCTGTAACAGTGCAAGGGTCCAACTGTCCAGTATGACTGTATTGATTTTATTTATTTATTTGTGTATGTAAAGTAAGCTTATTAAGCCTAGAGCAAAACAACCATATCAAATTAGACCACACTATCTATAATGTGCCTGTTTAATATGAAAAATAATAATAAAATAAATAAAGCAAGGATGCAGCAGCTAACTTAAAGTATACACTGTTATTGTATTAGCTCAAGAAATTAACATTTGAAGGAGTCAAGGACAGGGTAAGCATCAGTCTAACATCTACAGTCTGATTCTAGACCTGACCAACTGAATCAACCTCAGATTGTAACACTCTGGGTAATCATGTCATCTATGTTTCTTCTCACCTTGATGCAGCCATCACTCTTGTAAAGGGTCAATGTGGACTCATCAGACCATGTGACGTGCTGTATCACATGTTCTATTAAAGTAATGGTTGCTTAAAGGGTGGGTGGGGGAGGTCATATTTATCTAAACCCACTTTTATTCATCTTTTTTTCATTTATTTTTGTATTTGGACCCTAATAGTTCATAAAGTTTGAATTTGAACCCTCCAGGTGTCGCAAAGCTATCTTTTCAGTTTCAATTCCAGGGCTCTCCCCAGATGGTAGGATAAGGGTGCAGCATCTCCTTTCCACAATCTGAGTGCCTCCTTGGCTCCAGCATCATGCTAGGAGACTCTCACAAGTGCTGTCAGCACAAGCATTTAAAATGCCACACAATTTTTAAGCATTTAAAATGCCACTTTATGTGCATAATGTTCCATATACATCTCCAGCTGACAAATCATCACCAAACGCAAGGTGTACACGAAGCCTGCTGACCAGAATTTCCTCATAATTTCTGGGAGGAACTCTGAATTCCTTCTTAATTTATTTCATTTTATAACTAGCTGTGTCATTTGCACATAAAAGGATGATTATTTCTTATTCTTTCTTATTATTTCTACAGCAGCAGTGGTTGTAGTAAAATCTAAAAATCTGTTCAAACTTCAGGCTGATTATCTAAAATGTTCAGTTGTTGTTTGTATTAATGAATACAAGTACAGTCAGGAACCTGGAGAGGGTGGAGCATGGATTTACTCATTTGCATTTAAAAGTCCAGAGCTCAAATCAACCTTTCTGGTGTCATTACTCAGAAATGCGGTTGATGCTAGACCTGTGGAGTTGAATTAATGTAGAATTCAGACCCAAGTATAGCAATTTCAGTTTATGAATACCAAAGGGAAGTTTTTTTTTTACAATGCATCATTCCATTTATGAAATAAAATATCACTCCTTAAAGGAAATAAGAAGCTACCAAGTGCATCACTGAAGACCTTGTTCCAGATGAACCAGATGAACCATATGAATAACTGCAGTAATTTTCCTAAGTATATCTCTTAAATCCCAATTTTTTGGTCAATTTTTTACACTCATATATGTCATATAGTTTCAGGAAAGAAAATGTTTTGTGAATCATGCTTTGTCTTTAGGTCTTGTAGCCAGAAAACAATTGATTAAAATCATAAGTCATCTCTAACACTGAAAAAAAGATATAGATGTATTATTTTTGGCTATATTTTACTCAGCTCTAATTCAACTCTTATTCATTTACTGGACCTCTTTAGTTTCTTGGTCTCCCTGTAGAGCACAGACGTGCAGTAGATAATATTCACATTTGTACTTTAATGGTATATGAGCTCACAGTTTGTCCCTTTCACTTATAGTTCAAATGTGATTCTACTGTTCTTATACTAACTGGTCAATGCTTAACGACTCTCTTGCACATAATTCCATCTATGTGGCCGCACATGAACCCTGAGTGAAGGAAATCAGAAAAATCACATGGCTCACTCTGTTCCATAAAAAAGTACAGGATATCCTCTACAAGTGAACGCCCCACAGCTCTCCTCCCCCGGTTCTTGCAGTATCTCACCTCATATTGTTTCTATGATGACTATTTAGTAATGATAAGTGAGAGACTCATGAAAACAGTCGAGGAGTACAGGAAACCGGCTGGGAACCCCACCTTCGGGCCTCCTCGGGGAAAGTTTGTGACAGGTGATATTATTCAGCATGATGGAAACACAGGTCAAGCAAAAGGTGATAGAACAAAGATAGATGACCTTCTAAGTGAAAGCTTCTTTGTGGTAGTGCTACACTTGTGTAACGTGAACAGAGAGAAAATCAGCAGTGACCTTGACCACCTTCATGCAAAAGATACTGTAGAAAATATGTGCTTATTTTCTTTTCAGTTTTTTTTTGCAGAGGTGATCAAAGTACTCCCATTCTGTACTTGAGTAGAAGTACAGTTACTTGTGTGAAACAATACTCTGGTAGAAGTAGAAGTACTGATTCAACTACTGTACTTAATTAAAAGTACAAATTCTGAATTGTAATGAAGTAAAAAAGTAAAAGTACATTTTTTGCCATAGATGAAATAGTACTTATTTAAACAGGAAATCGCATTAAAAGTTTAAAAAGTATCCAAAAATAAAGCTTTTACAAGTAAGTTACTGTGTTGACAATATTTGATTAGGTCACAGATACTCAGTTTTGTGGGTATGGAAAATAAAAATGGAAAATAAAGTTACAATTGAGATAAGTTATTATTAGGAAAAAATATTTCATGAATATGAAACTAAGAAATGCATAATTATGAGCTAAAAACTCCAAATTATGAGAAAATAAGGCATAAATATGAGATAAGAAATGCATATTTATGAGATAAAGTGAAAATTTGGAGATAAAAGTCACAATCATAAGACAAAAGTCATAATTATGATATAGAAAGTCACAATTTCCCCTTGAAACTGCTTATTTCTTTGTAATGCCACATCCGTTTAATTTGAAAAATCATTCTGAGAATGTAAGGAGTATAAAGTACAGATATTTATGCAGAAATATAGGGAGTATAAAGTAAAAAGTCACCAGAAAAATAAATACTCTAGTAAAGTACAGATACCAAAAAAAAACTACTTAAGTACAGTAATGAAGTACTTTTACTTAGTTACTTCTCATCTCTTTCTTTTTTTTTTTTTGCAATGATCCACACATTTATAAAAACAAATCGACATTTAGTGCAAGTTCATACATGTGCAGAGGTGGCAAAAGTACTCATATTCTGTACTGAAGTAGAAGTACAGCTAACTGTGCTCTTGTAAAAGTAGAAATACTTATTCAACTCTTTCACTGAATTATGAAGTACAAAAGGTTTTTGTTTTGCCATGAATGAAATAATTATTTAACCATGCAAAATCAGAAAAGTTTCCATTTTCTAGTTCCAGAGTAAATGATACTGACCAGAGTTCTGCACCGGGTCTGGTACCTGTCAAGTAAGTAACCCACAAAAACATGTGGGGATATATATGAATTTTCACAGGTAAGATTAAATTAAATATGGGCTGATATTGGGCAACGATGTGGAAAAAATAAAAGATTGGAAAGTTTGTAAAAAAAAAAAAAAAAAAAGAAAAAAAAGTGGACCCGTGCAGGGCTCTGGTACCGACCCGACGCTCCTTCTCTCCCACACTGATTTTCCCCCTGAAGCCACTTATTTTATGTAGTAATGAAAAACTAATGAGCTTCTTCTGAGACTGTAAGGAGTATCAAGTACAGATATTTATGCAAAAAAATGTAGGAAGTAAAAGTAAACATTTGCCGGAAAAATAAACAGCCTAGTAAAGTACAAATACCTTAAAAATGCATTGAAGTACAGTAATGATGTACTTATACTTAGTCACTTACCACCTCTGTACATGTGAGACCTTAAATACCACATATATGTAAAGTAATTACACCAGTTGCAATTTCTCTCAGACTGCAGGGAAGCTTAGTTTCCCCTAAAATGTCAAAAATGAAAAGGTCAAATATGTTTTTTTTTTGTTTGTTTGTTTTTTTTACATTTCATTGACTACAAATGTGTTGAAACTTATTCATCTTTTGGTTGTTTAGTCATAATCAGCTCCTTATCAGCTCATTTGATGTACACTTGTCATACATTCCTATAGCAAAGTTTTCTTAAATGCATTTTCCCATTGATGGTTTTAGACGCTGAACTTCTTGATGATGAATGGATCCCCATTTTGATTGACAGGTATTTTTACATATAAAACCATCACTTGTCCACTCAGTTCTATTCTATTGTAGACTTTGCAAGAGATGTCAGAACAAACTGCAACACATGTGTTGGTATTTGCTCAGTGAAATAACTTGTTCATTTCTTTCACTGTAAATAAAACACACTCATTGTATTTCCTTTTTTCCTTTGAACATAATTTCAACATTTCCTTGTTCAAGTCTGTGGAAAAAATGCCCACTTGGTACGATAGGGTCACAGAGCATTTTATAGAAAGGTAACAGACAAAGAATGTACATAGAAATAAATTAACACATTTAATGATATAAGAAACAATAAATGTGAATAACTTTACTGAAAACTTCTCTTTAGAATTGCTTTTAATTGGTTATATTTTCTCTTTATTCCTCCTTAGGATTTGTACAGTGGTTTCACTTCCTTATGTAACTGCACAGTATTTCTGCACTGACAGCATGTTATTTAGGCTCTGCTACAATAAGAAAGTTTATTCCACTAACATTCACAAGTGTAATTTTGTCGTGCTTCTTGGATGCGTGGGTCAAACCGATCATCTTTAAAAGGTGTCATTTAGATAAACGGTTAAACCACACACATTAGCCCTTACGGACAAATAGATGCAATTCTCAAATCGAGAGGGTGGTTTTGTGCAAATTCCTGCCAATAAATGTTTGTGGTTTGCTTAATTTATGTTTATCTGCAAGTGACCAACCAATTACACGTTAAATCAGAGGTACACAATGTCTTCTATATTACAGTAATCTTATTTCATGCACCAGTGTATGTCATCAGTTGTGTAGTATTATTCCAGTTAGTTAGCTATTAAAGTTCTTCTAACATTATGATGCAAAATAAGTCCAAAATCCTGACAAAAGTAAATAGGTAGCAGCTAAAGAACTAGTTGAATCATGATAACTTAGTAAAGAAAGTGTTTGATAAGTAAAAACTCACCTTTAACTGGTAGTCGGTTCGAATTCTTAACATTATGAAAAGTACAAAATATCTTTAAGTAGCACTGATATAAGACTGAATAGTAACTGATTTATCCTATAATGTGCAAAGCCCTCTGTGTTTACAGTGCAATTTCAGGGGCACCAAGATATACAGACACACAAACACACCACAACTCACAGTCACAGTCAAGTAACCACATGAGCACATGTAAGCACAGGCACATTCACATAGAGCCAATCACAGTGTAAACGCATACGTACACACACACACACACACAGATTCCAGATGTTGTTTTGGAGCTTTCCCTCACTCCGTCGCTCAGCTCTGCCTTGCAGCCAGCCTAGAGTGTGTATCCATGTTTAGATAAACACACACAGGCTGGGGGAGGTGTGTGTATTTCACACACTGTGTGTTTTGGCTTAAATGAGTACTACAGAGCCTTGTGGCATATGGTTTAAAGTATAGCCTATTTTCTATGGGCCTGCATGGGTGCTGAGGGGCCACACGCTTTGTACATACAGTTGTGGACGACATTCTGTCTCACACATACACACATAAATATATGCACATTCAACTGTGATCATAAACACTCACAAACAAACACATGCATATCCAGCTGTCAGGCTGTACTGTATGAAGGATACCATGTGCCCTTTGACAAGATGTAACTCAAAGCTTAATTGTACATAATGTGACACCAAATATCTCAGGGGACAAATATTGTGGCCAGTAAAGCTGCTTACGGATGGCTTTAGGACATGCTCATATAATGGTAGAACACACCACTGTGGAGCAATAATCTGTTCTTTATCCTCTGACACCTTGGTAGCAGTTTTATGAAATAACCAGGCAGCCGCGTACACACACAGTTATTATGCATTACTGTTGACCTTTCAGGTGTTAGGGTTAGGGGGCCACTGGGTGGCCTTGGCATCCTATTAGTGCCCCTTAGAATGAAGCGTTTCATTTAAAGGGGCTTTTCTTGAAATCTCACAGTCTGTAAAGTGGCCAGATTATACGCTGTACTTCTTTGTGTGCCCTAAAAGTGAAGCACTTAATGTGTTTTGCTTTTTTCAAAGACTGACTGTGCTGCCATTCTATCTGAGTGTGGAAATAGCTTCATATGGCCCTGGGCTTAGGGTATGGTTACCTTTGAACACTGATTGGAGGCCAGTTTCACTGTTATGACTATTGCCATTATTGTGGAAATAGTAAAAGTTTTCCAGGATCAGGGAAAGTTATCATCATTTTAATTTGCAGTCACGGCTGTCGACAAAGAGGAAGCTGTGGTCTGAGATCACTCATTACCAGTTTCTAATTACAGAGATAGCATCACTAGGTTTGTTTTTGTAGAAGATTAATTGATAAGAAATACCCACAGGGAGACAATGAAACAGTTGAGTAAATGTGAGACCAGCTTTGATATTTCAATCAGTGCGAATTCTTTGATCGCTGTCTTTTTTAACATTCTTATACTCTGGCACAGGCATTAATTATCCACAGTGGGCTCATGGTCCAAAAATGCAACGGTACCCACCACATCACAAGTTAACACATCATCAAGGTACCCCCCTGAAAAGCATGAGGGCTTGATTACCTGACCAGATATGTCCACCATATTCCTTCTGATAATAATAGGTGACAGGGGGACAGGCTAGTGCACGACCCACACACTTACTGCCCAGAGGCGTTGTCGTATATCCCTAATGTCAACTTTCTTCAGGAAATCTCTCAGGTTTTTTTCCGACAGTGAAACAAGTAGCACCTCTTTAATTAAAGTGCCACCGTTTATAGGAGTTGTTTGCCTCAAAAACCAAACTCTTACTCTTGTTTTAGTCCCTTGTGAGCTGTGATGAAGTAAAACAGCTTTTCTGAGAGGCTATTAGTCACAGCTGTAGCAGAGGGTCTTATCAAATTGCAGGTTAACTTATTTAAAGTATCTGTGTAACATGTGGTCCACTTTCACAGTCAGAGTTACACAGAAGCTAAATGAGAAAATCAGGCCTGAAAATCATTTGAGTCAAAACAAAACAAAACAAAACAAAAGTTCTAACTGACGAGACCTGTTGTCTGTGCAAATGCTTGTGCGTGTACGTACGAGCGTGGAGGGGTGGTGGTGGTGGTGGTGGGGGGTGACAAGCACACACATGGGGCATGAGGGGAGAAAGGGGGAGTGTGCTTTTTTTTTTGCTATGAGGAGGGGGGAGGAGAGGGGAGGAGGCTTGGCTTTTTTCGCTCCCTCTGTGAAGACTGAGAAGTCAGTGAAAATAAGTTGGTCCTTTTAAGAGAGTTGTGGGCTTGGACATTCTCATTAACTTTATTTTGGAATTGACAGGAAACCACCGTACACTGAAAGAGTTAATTCACTGACTGACAAGATGTCTGACTCTGGTGTCAACCCACACTTGGAGGGAATTATTTCTGATTTTGAAGGTTTGTGTTTTGCTTTTCCTTCACTTCATTGTACATTCTGACAGGTTACAGTACGACAGGATTTGCTTTATGAATATGTCATATTTATACTCATATTTCATAAAGAAAAAAAAGAAAAAAAGTTTGTATGACTAATAGTGTCATGAAAGTTTATTACTGTGTGGGCAGATGCTAGCCAAGTCCCTGTTGCCTGTAGTCTGTTATTGATTATACCGGCGTTACGTCAATAATAGAAATAAACACAGCTCTGACACTACACTGTTCCAGCACCGGAAAGTCTTCAGCTGAAACCACTAAGAAGAAGACAGTGAAAACCTCATTACTAAGAGCTAACATCTGTCTCACTGTGTCGTACAATATTCACAACTGTGTCTCTCCTTTGTTTGCTAAGCCGGTACAAGGCTGGCATTATTTCCCTTTGTCCTGCTCTTCCTCTTCTATTCTTTTACTCTTCCTTCCACACGTCTTTCCTGTCCCTCCTCTGGACAGATTTGGTTCTCCAGCTGGTCTTTGGCCTAACGCTCGCTGTCAGATGTGATGGAATCATGCTGAGTGGAGAAGCCACAAAATATGTACATCTGTCACTATTAGGTTTTGAGTCATTTGGATAACACCAAAATCCATCCATCTATCCAATAACCTGTTTTACACACAGTCAGGGAACAACTATTGTTCAATTGTATGTTTATTATGTCAGTGATGCTGCAAAGTTGTAAAATGTCTTAGAATATATTTCAAAATCTACATGTTGACTTAACATTGTCTTGTTTGTTTGATTTGAGATGATCAGATTTTCTTTCTTTCTTTCTTTCTTTCTTTCTTTCTTTCTTTCTTTCTTTCTTTCTTTCTTTCTTTCTTTCTTTCTTTCTTTCTTTCTTTCTTTCATCTTTCTTTCTTTCTTTCTTTCTTTCTTTCTTTCTTTCTTTCTTTCTTTCTTTCTTTCTTTCATTCTTTCTTTCATCTTTCTTTCTTTCTTTCTTTCTTTCTTTCTTTCTTTCTTTCTTTCTTTCTTTCTTTCTTTCTTTCTTTCTTTCTTTCTTTCTTTCATCTTTCTTTCTTTCTTTCTTTCTTTCTTTCTTTCTTTCTTTCTTTCTTTCTTTCTTTCTTTCTTTCTTTCTTTCTTTCTTTCTTTCTTTCTTTCTTTCTTTCTTTCTTTCTTTCTTTCTTTCAATAGGCTGCGCTAAATGTTCAGTTTCTACTCACTTTTCCACCTTGTAAATAGTTTCTTTTCTAATAATCCTAAAATTGTGTGAACATACAGTATTTTACTTAATGGAAATATGTCAATTTCACCAAAACTCATTTCAGTGAAACGTTTTTGCACTAGCAATAGGCAGATTTTCAGACATAGCAAAATTGGTTTTGCATGTCATGCAAAACTGCAATGAAAATACGTTTTTCTGTAACTAGTCATGTGTAAAACAAAAAGGATGTTGGAGCATGTTACAACAGGTGAAGAAGACGAGTTAAATTTATTTATTACAGAATAGAGGAGTAATATATAACAATAATAAGAAAATAATAACAATAACAATAACAATAACAATAACAATAATAATAATAATAACAATAATAATAATAATGATAATAATAATAATAAGTACATATATCTGTACATCAACACAATATTTGTGCTCGTCACCATGTTTATGGGATGACTTCTTGTGTCATCTTGCAATAACAAATCCCATTTGTGATTTAATGGAAAAACTGACATTGCACACATTTTTTTTTCCCACGATGTTTATTAAATATCAGTAAAATTTTGTACTGATGTCTAATGGAAAAGCCACTATTGAGAGTTTTAGCTACATTCCCATTGGTCAAGAGTCTTAAAACATCTAAAATCTATCAACCTGAATTTTAAGTCTTCAGTGTTCAGTGTGTCTTAAAATTCAGTGTCACACTTGGTTGAAGTCTGGACAGAATTAAGTGTCACAATGTATTCTATATAGTCATAGCTGTACTGAATAATGTAAGAAGGGCTTTCACTTTCTTCATAATCTGTCATATATTACAGTTTTTGCATATTTCTACACTCTTATTTAAAACACTGTGACAATAAATTAACATGTATTTACAACCAGACTTTGGTGATGCTCCTGATGTGAGTAGAGACTAATATTAAACGATAGGAGACATTTACTGGTGGGTTTTTTTCCAGCTGCTTTATGTTTTATTGACACACAAAGCACATTTAGTGTGTAATTTCAGCCTTTTTGTTTCAGATGCTAGGAACTTCAAATTGGGGTGATATTCAACTCCAACCAAGTATGACACTCAATTTTAAGACCTGTCAAAACACTGAAGGCTTGAAATTCAGGTCATTAGATTTGAAATGTTTGAAGGCTCTTTAAAGACCAGTGGGAATTTAGGGGAAAAAAAACTGAGTGTCATACTTGGTTGAAGTCTGTTGAATGTCACCCCTATTTGAAGTTCATGGCACCAGGAAAAAAAAAAGAGTCATACATTAGACCTTAAAGTTGTTTTGGATGTCAATAAAATATAAGGTAGCATTAAAAAAACATCACTAAATGCAGTGTTGGGCAAGTTACTTGTAAAGTGTTGTGAGCTAAGCTATCATTTATTCAACAATAAATTAAGCTTCACTACACAAAAGCTACCACCTACAGAAATATAGCAAGCTAACCTACACAAATGTGGCAAAAGTAGTTCACTACATCAGAAGCTACTTCACATTGTACCAATTTAATGTCAGATTAATTCAAAATGACAGTCAGCATTTATTAAAACCTACTCCCATTTGGCTAGTTTCCTTGTGCTAGCTAGCTGCGTTAATGTTTGCTATGATGTTATTCTTTTTTTTTTACCAATTTCTAGCATTTAATTAAAATGAGTTGGGTTTCATACAAAGACACTTCATGGTCAGTTGACTGGTGTTCTTGCTCTCCTTCTGTCTCCTCCATGTGTGTGTGTGTGTGTGTGTGTGTGTGTGTGTCAGTCTGGGTCATTCTAATTCCACTGCTGTACACATGTTTCCATACACACAGTCCATGGAATAAGCATGAACATGTTGAAAAGGTTTTATTCGTTCACTTTGTTGTGTTTCAAAATCATACATAGTTTACTGCTGAGAAAACCTCTGTTTTTCTCAGTCATGTTCTGAAATTTGTAGCTTTTGGGGATGCTATGTCGCTACTTGATCAAAAAATTAACATAACTACACGAAAGTTATTTGATTCATAAAACAGCGATGCTACAGTCAAGTAAAAAAAAAAAAACAGTTTAAGTAATAGCTTCACTATATGTAGTAACGCTACTGCCCATCCCATTCATCCTAAATGCATCCCATCTCTCAATATTAATCTGTATTCACATCAGGGATCATCAACAAATTAAGTATTAAATTATTGTCACAATGTGTTAAATAGTACTATTGAAATCTGCAAAAAAAAATGTAATATATGAGAGATTATGAAGGATTTTAAAGCTACTACTACATTTTTCAGTACACCTAATGCTATGTCTCTACATAGAATACACTCGAACACTTAATTCTGTCCAAATGTTTGCACACATACTATTTATCCATATCCATTATTCATTAATTAGATCTATGCCTGTAATGTAGCCTATTTCAAATAATCATTAGTGTGTGTTTAGTGGTACATGGTATAGAAGTACATTATAACAGTGGTCAGAAGAAGTTGCAGAGAAAAGTGCATGGCAAGCACTTGACTGAGTTAATCTCCATGTTATCCCAGCTCATTATGTTTTCCAGTACATTGCACTGTGCTGTATCTCACAGTGATGAGGAAATTGGCAGAGAAAGGCAAAGTCAGTTTAGTTAGTGAGGACAATAAAGACGTAATAATGACTGTGTGTGGGTATATTATGGAAAATAAAGATTGAGTGGAACTACCATAGAAACTACACATTGAAACAACTGTTTTCCAAAAGGTAGAACATGGCCCTGTTGAATCTAAACTATGAGTCATTAGAGAACAAGTCCACAATAACCCCATATTTGTATATTCAGAGAGACTTTGTCGAGTTGTACACACACAGCCTCACTGCCTGCCAACCTAAACTGTACTTTATGTCCAGTCCAAGTTTTTTTGGGTTGATTATCTGTGTAAAGGTGCCATGTTTTTGTTCCAGTGAGGTATTTAGGCAGACGGAGGAAATTAATAATGAAATTGTGTGTGTGTGTGTGTGCGTGTGTGGTACATTGCCACTCTGTTATAAGTCTGAGTGGATTACATATGTATATGAAAGTCCACTGTGATTCTGTTCATCATAACTTGTATTAACCCATGTGTGAAAGAAAAAATAGTGTTTCAGTGGCAGTATGCCCATGTTAGATGATTTTTTTTTTAAATATACAAATCTTTTATTAGTTAGTCTGTCTGTGCACCTGGTACCATTATCACACACACATAAACATGAGGCACCCAAAGGCCACAGATCTGAAATGACACATCTGCATTATCATGTTTCCTACCCAGTAATTTAGTTGCAGATTCAAGTCCTGCCATCTTGAAAAATGAATTTCTCCTGAAAGTGTGTTGTTTGTGTCAGGCTTTGTGATTTATACAATCAAAATACTTGCTCTGAATACTTGAATTTTTGCTGTCAGGTCACTGGGTAGCAGTTAATCATGTGTTTAATCTTTTCTTCATCAGTATGCGTTGCTTACTGCTTTCCGTCCCCCACATTCCCTCTTTATCAGGACTGCAATAAACTCCAAATAGTGTGTGTTAACAGGTGTTAAGTGGAATGCAGATATTCTATCATCCTTCAGTGCACAAAATGTAAATCAGCTTGTCAATGCAGTGGATAGTTTACCTAGTGGCCGAACAAAAGGACAGAATAAAGCTGTACCTGTCGAAGGTTGAGCCTGAAGCTAAACACCGGGGCAGTTTTTTAACAGTGACTAAAATGACTTTGCAAATGTGTGTATATGTGTAAATCTAAGGGGCCATTTACACGAGGATGATTGCAGCTAAATACGACAGCATATTTGATCAGAAGTGCCTTTCATTTACATGAAGCCCACACCGTCAGGGTGTGAATACGCACAAATATGAAGACTCCTTCCAGAGTGGGACGTATTGAAAACGTACTGGGTTGCGTCTTCATCTAAAGAACGCACATGTTCACGCTGCGTGCGTCTTTATATCACATCACATCACATACACTTTCAGATTACATTCATACGTTGAGCAGGTAAAGCAACAAACATGTGGGACAACCTGGATCCCACAGATCTTCCAGCTGCACTAGCATTAGCACTAGTATTAGCATTAGCATTAGCAGCTCTAGTCAATGTACAGGAGTCGTTTCAGCTATTGTACAGACTTTATAAGCATACCATAGCCAAACAGAGATGGGTGGACAATTACATATACGTAGTCAATCAAAAACAGAAAAGGACATAGTCGGCCAAGCGTGCATGTCCAATCGTATTTCGCCTACTGTTGCATCTTCGTATAAACAAGGATTTCCTCCTGAATATGCTCGTCTAAACGCGAATGAAAAACTTAAGACAAGACACCACTTTTGCGCCTTTTGACAAAAGGATAATTATTATATTTGTTTTATTTGAACTTTCATTACATTTTATTTTAGTTTTAATTTGTAGAGGAAGAAGTGACATGTCAGTGACATACTTGGTCAGGCTCTGTTGCACTATTTTCAGTCTGTATTGACAGAGAAGAACTGTTTGTTTTTCACATATTGTCTGCCCTTGAAAAAAGGAAAAATGTATAATTTTATTTATTTTAACTTTTATGACATTTTATTTTAGTTTTAATTTGTAGAGGAAGAAGTTCATTATAAAATCCATGTGCAACTCAGTTAAATAAAAGTCTCTTGTCCATTCATATAATTTGTAATTTAGTTTTCTTAAAATCTCGTCTCGATCTCGTGAACCCAATCTCGTATCTCGTCTCATCTAATGAGCTGAGTGTCTCGTCACACCCCTATGGTAATATCCACCAAATACATTGGTCTGTCATTAGAAAGAACTCTTTTGACCCATCGCTTGCACCAACTTACCCATGTCTTCTATCTTGATCACTCCCAGAATTCCTTTGTGCTAGACACAGGGTGACGGCCAAACCAATAGTGAACAACGCAGTAAATCTGACATATTCAACAACACTGCTGCTGGTCAGCATTAGTAAACCTAACACTGTCAGTGGTCACATGGAGGACGTGTATGTTTGACAGTGTAGCATTAAGGCTTCATCTGACCAAGAAAAAATACCATAGTATGAAATCCTACCACTCTTTGTTTGGCCTTGTCTTGTCAAATGGAAGGTTTGGTCATGTTTTTGCTCGTTGGACCACATCTACTTCTCTTCTGTGGCTGCTGACATCACATAAACTCCACTGGCTGTAAGCTGGTTTTATATAACCTATGTTTGACCAAGAATATACTGTATATTGATCACTTGAGTTATTGTCTGAGGTCAGAATTACTGGACCAATTATGAATTCAAGGCTGAACAGTACAGACCTTATTAATTTAAAAAGTGGTGTAGTTGGTTTTTTTGTTATTATTAAACTATGTAACACACATTTTTACATGCAGTTTTCTACTTCATCTTAATTACCTTTACCATGGAGGTTATGTGTTTGTCTAGAACACTGATTATCACTGGCTGGAGGGGTAGACCACAGGCCAAGGACAAGACTCTTGTATTTTGGAGGTGATCCATAAAAAAGAGCCAGGAATTGATAGACTGGAATTAAAAATTAAAGCAGATATCTGCACAGTGGCACCAACTGACAAAATGGAGACAAACATAGGTTATAATTTGTGGTTTGTTTGTGGGTTAATAATATTGTGGAGTGTACTCCTTTGGCTTTGGAGGAGTACCCATTTTTTTGACTTACAAAACAGAGAAATCTTTTATTTTCTTTAAACTTAACTTCAGCTTAACTGTCTCTTTTTTCTTGGTGACCACTTAGCATGAATAATCTCTCATGTGTGATATGTTCCTTTTATTTCTGTGTTAATTTACTGTTGTTTACAGCTAATGCCAACTCAGCACTCTGTCCATCTGATTCCCATTAAAAGCCCCCCTGGCAGTGGGTGAACCATTATCCATTACTTGTTAAGGCAATGGATTGTAATACGTGTTGAGGTTATTTGTTATAGACTTCTTTTTTAATAGAAATAACACTAAAGCGCACTAAGTGGTATTGAAGATCTGATCTGTACTGATTAAATGAATACTGATGAAATGCAGAGTGTAGGTTTATTATTGTTTATGCTCATATTCTCCATCAGAGGTGGTCAAAGTACTCACACTCTGTACTTAAGTAAAAGTACAGCTACTTATGTGAAAAAATACTCTGGTAAAAGTAGAAGTACAAATTCAACTCCTCTACTTAAGTAAAAGTAAAAAAAAAAAAATTCTCATTTGTAATACATTACAAAAGTAAAACTTTTTTTTTTGCCATGAATGTAATAATACTTATTTAACCAGGAAAAATTTTAAAAGTTTCAAAAGTATCAAAATTAAACCCTTTAAAAGTGAGTTACTGTGTTCAAATTCTGTTTGATCAGGTCACAGGACACAGTTTTGTGGGTATGGACAAGAGAGTAGAGTATAAAGTACAGATATTTCTATAAATGTAAGGAGTATAAAGTACAGATATTTCTATAAATGTAAGGAGTATAAAGTACAGATATTTCTATAAATGTAAGGAGTATAAATTACAGATATTTCTATAAATGTAAGGAGTATAAAGTACAGATATTTCTATAAATGTAAGGAGTATAAAGTACAGATATTTCTATAAATGTAAAGAGTATAAAGTACAGATATTTCTATAAATGTAAGGAGTATAAAGTACAGATATTTCTATAAATGTAAGGAGTATAAAGTACAGATATTTCTATAAATGTAAGGAGTATAAAGTACAGATATTTCTATAAATGTAAGGAGTATAAAGTACAGATATTTCTATAAATGTAAGGAGTATAAAGTACAGATATTTCTATAAATGTAAAGAGTATAAAGTACAGATATTTATGAAAAAATGTAGGGAGTAAAAGTAAAAAGTTGCCAGAAAATAAATACTCAAGAAAAGTACTGATACCTAAAAAATCTACTTCAGAACAGTAACAAAGTACTTTTACTTGGTTACTTTCCACCTCTGTTCTCCATATGAAGATGATTCATTATATTCATAGCAGAGCATGACTGACAATGTTAGTTTTTTTCCCCCCAGTGATGTCCTGTGCACAGTTGTCGATTTTAATTAATTGCTTTGACATAAAATGAAGATAACGTAGAACTCCAAAAATACTTCCTTCATTAAACCTAATAAGAAACACATTCACAACTGATATATTGTTACATAAAGAGGTTCTCCAGAGGAATAATATTGATTTTTCCATTGAGGTATTTTTCAACACTTTCACAAAACAAAACCCTAATTAATTGAATAAATTTGATATATTTCCCAACTGTAATATATGAAGTTATTACTGTGCTTGATATTTTACAATGACTCACAATAATCTGATGCAGTCCTTTATGTCATTACATCATCAGAAATCATAAATATGTTTGCAACTCAGGATTGCTGATTATATTTTGGATTTCTTAGACTAAAAAATATCATAGAATTGTTTCCCAAAACTCCAGATAACGTCGTTAATTTCTTGTTTGGGCTGCAACTCAAAGATATTCAATTAAAACCACACATATTTCACATGTAAGACTATACAATTGTTACATCCAGAAGAGTTTTTACTGTTTTTGCGTAAAAAAAAAAGAAAAAAGATGTAAATCTCTCATCCAACAGACTTCATCAATAGTATTTTCTGGTGTGCAAAAAGCAGAATAATAAACACGTTTAAATAAGGTTTTTAAATAATTGTTTCACTACACAAAAATTAAAAGTTTTAATGATCAAAAAACAGTCCAGCTGAACTTTGAAAGGACCTGAAGAAATGAAACTTTTACATATTGGAATATTTGTCAATTAATTTAGAAGTCGACTAGTAGTAACTGAACTACAACATAAATAAAAATTATATGAATCAATCAATAAATTGAAATAATATTTTTTATTATAAATAAATAAAAAAGGAAAAAAATATTTAAAAAATACATAAAAATCTTTTTTTTTTTAACTTTGAAAACTAAATGTTTCTCTTTACATCTGTTTACCTCATACTTTATGGGGACTTACTGATTTTTTTACAATGTATTTCCAGGGCCACATCATTTCTATTTTACTAGTGGGGACCTTTACTTATATTTTACCCTTGTGGGGACCTGAATTCTGGTCCCCATAGTGTCACTGGTCCCCATGGTGTAAACATATCAATGTCCCCATAAACATAGGAATACACACACATACAGTATTATGTATACTTTTATACTGTTATTACTTCTTTCTTTTTCAAAATACATATAATAATCTCTTACTTTCGTACTTTTTGTGGTTGCTGTTTCATCTTAAAGGACATGTTTGGGTTTTTTTCGGTCACTTTCAAACATGTCATTTTTACATTTTTTGCCTATTCAAATTATTATTTAACCAAATGGAACTGGAGAAAATAATCAAATAGCTGCAACTCTAAACATATATACATATATTGTTGACAGGCTGTAGGGAAGTATTACCTTATCTAGTCTTTATGCAGTGATCTAACCCTGTTATTTGAAACACATTGACTGTCACTTTGTCTTCGTCTTTGCCTCTCTGTCTTGGGTCATCTTTCCTCCTTTCACCCTCATCTGTCTTTTTTCCTGTTGACTATCTCCTATTAGAGCATCTGGGCAGTGATGATACTGAATGTTTGTGTTCATGGGTATCACTGTCCTTGACTGTTAGTAACAATGCTGTTGAGAAAGAGGAGGCTACTCTCACACCTGGGCTGTATTAGTACAAGTGACTGTGAACCAAAATAAGGAGAAAGACATGTTTTTGTCATGCCGGTAATCTTCAGCGATACTGCACATGCTCCATTATCTTCCCACATGAGAATCTGAGCGGTACTGGACACTAAGAGCTGATAGATAGTGGAGAGGTGTACTGTAGTGGATGAGACTCCTGGCTGCTGTTAATGAGGTTCCTCTGAGGTTGACTGGACCTATTGCTTCCAGCTCATAGTCTGGGAATGCTGTTTCACTGGGAGTGAGAACTCCTTCCTACATCTGTCTATTCAACGCTCACACACCAACATACTCTTTTTGTGTACCGTATTTTCTGAAATATAAGGTGCATTTTCCTCAAAAAAACAACAGTGCTCCTTATATATGGATTAATTTCATTTATATTCCACTAACTAGGGGCGGCTGTGGCTCAGTTGTCATCCATTAACCAAAGGGTTGGCGGTTTGATTCCAGCTCTGTCCTCATCTGTTGTGTCCTTGGGCAAGGCACTTCACCCTCCTTGCCTCCAGTATCACTCAACTATGAATGTTTGGGGGTGGTCAGAGGGGCCGTAAGCACAAAATGGCACCCACGCTTCTGTCAGTCTGCCCTAGGGCAACTGTGGCTACATATATAGTTTACCACCATCAGAGGGAGAATGTGAGAGTGAATGAATAATGGATCACTAATGTAAAGCCTTGAAAAGCGCTATAGAAATGGAACCCATTATTATTATTAATTAATTAGTGATTTCAAAGCAATTTTTGTGTCTCACAGTGTGGAGTAAATGAAACTATAATTCACCATAATTTTACAGTGTTTGTATAAGGCAGGGGTGTTGTGATAACGGTGCATTTTGACATAAACATCCAAAATGTAATAACTTTTTCATTTCATTTTGTAATAAACTGCTGCATTTTGTAATAAAGTGCCCCAACGCATTTTGTAATAAATGTTGCTGCATTTCTATTTCCAATATATATTCTGTAATTTCAATTTGTCTATGTCTAATATGTCTAATTACCAACCAAGCCATAAACCACCTGGAATGTTTCCTTGAGTTTTAATGCTACACCACCAAAGCGCCCTGCTGCTGCAAAATGTAAAAACTTATTACAAAATGTATTACAAAATTACTTAATGCTTATGATCCAGTATGCCCTATAGTGGAGAAAATACATTTTATGTCATGTCGCAATGAGCTTCATATGGCTCAGAGTGGAAGCGAAAGACCTGCCTGCTTCAACTGAAACAAGAACAAAAACAAGAAGAATAACTTCTGACCGCAGGGAAGATTCAGAAATCTTCATAAAAAGGTTTGATCTTTAAAAAGTCAGAGTTTTATTTGAGCCTGTCACTATATTCCCTTTACTTCTGCTCTTAAATCACATATACTTCACTGCACAGTCTCTAAATACAAACAAATGGCTTGAGAGCAAGAAAGCACTCAAGTCATTTTCTTTTGTTGTGTGCCTGAAGGCGTATAATCACAAAGCAGCCAAGAACAGAAATACTAATCTAAGGTCATTTAACAGGTCAGACACTACACAACTCCATATTTCAGCTGTCTATTTCCATAAAACTTGTCAATTCAAACCCGGCGATGTAACGTTCTCACATTTACAGCTCTTCCCAAAAACTCTACCGTTAAGTGTCAAAACATGTTAAATTGTGTTCAGTTTCCTCAAGTGTTGGAGGTCTCAGGAGAGGATAAAATGAATGCTTTGCTATACAATATAGCCCCAATGTGTGCATCACAGCTTTCAACTCCTTATGCAATCTGCAGACTGATGTGGAGAGATGAACTTATGCTTTGGCAGAAGTTGAAAGTAGTCACAGTCTTGGACTCGCACTCAGCAATCATAAAAAACACAAGAGGGAAAGTGGAAAGCAGGGCAGCGTGAGGGGAAAGAAGGACACAGTTCAGTGGCACTGTGGCTTTGGACAGCATACAGATTGCAAGTTTGCTATTGTGTAGAATTTTTTTATAAGCAACTTTATCAAAGAATTGTATTTTTATACTTTGTTTTAGAGCAGGAGTCTCAAACATGAGGCCCGGGGGCCAAATGCGGCCCGCCAACGGTTCCGATGTGGCCCGTTGGAATGAAGAGCTTAATATCCTATTCAATGACTCCATATGTTGTTGTCAGGTTTTTTTTCTTTGCCTATAAATGATGACAACTTCAAATTTTTTTGTCATTGTTTGACTGTAAAAAGAATATTAAATTCTGAAAATTTTCACATTTACAAACTATCCTGTAACAATAAAATGTGAATAAGGTGAACAAATGTGAACAACCTGAAATATATAAAGAAAATTTGCGAATTTTTTTTTATAATTTTCTGCTTCTGTTACAAAGAGTTTAGTGTCTTTGTAGAACTGATCCATAATAAAATGCATGGATAAATGATAGATTGAGGTGAAATATTGTTAAAATTGCCCTTATTTTCTTTATGACATTTAAGTTTTTTGCATTTGGATAATTTATGAAAATATTTTCATAATAGAATGGGGGGAGTTGCACTAAAATGACAAAAATTTGGAGTTGTCATTATTTATAGGTTGTTATATTTTCATTTTACTGGTTCGGCCCATTGGAGATCAAATCAGGCTGAATGTGGCCCCTGAAGAAAATGAGTTTGAGAGCCCTGATTTTGAGTGTCTCACTGGATAATTAAGTTGGTTCGCAACAGAACTTCAGCACAGAAATATAGCAACAGAAGTCTGAGAGTACGTTTAAATAGGAATAGTTATTTACTGCATTTGTAATAGTGAAAATTATGCATTTAAAAGGGGATGTTTCATGTATTCTAGACTAAGATTTGGACTTGAGTAGCACTTAAGTCGTACAAACTAAGACTTGTGACTTGACTTTAGACTTGCCCTCAAAGACTTGAGACTTGGCTTGGACATGTGTGAGTTCATTATCATGGAATTATTTGTTTTATTATTAAATTTGTTTCAGTTTTTCCAATGTGTTGCCTGACATTATGGGAAAATCATAGGTAGAAATAATAGTTTCCCTCCATTGATATTTGTGCAAAGGTTTGTAACGTGCTGCCACAGGGTTCAATTTACAAATACATTGTATTTGTAATTTGATCAAAATACATTGATCAAATTTAAACAAAGCTTTTGGGATGTTTTTTCACATTGCACATGCATTGTTCTGATCAATTTTGTATATAGTACAGTAAGGCCTACATGCTTTCACCACACTTATTTACTACATACTTAATAGCATCTAATGTGACAACGTTCATTTCAGCCATTTGAGACTTGACTTGGACTTGGAAAATGTGACTTGTGAACATCTCTGCATCGTGATACAATATATCGCGATTTATCATGATACTGTTAAAGGTCCTGTACAGAGAATTAATTTAAAGTGGATTGTACTGACACCTTTGGTTGTTTATTAAGGAACAAAGACTTATAATGGTCCTAACAGTACAACTTTGCTAAAGGCATGCATTTGTTTTGAAGCAAATGATTAAAGGGCAGATCCTGTTTAAAACTCTGCATTTCTTTTTTTTTTTAAATACAGCAATTCACAGGGTGCAATGTGACATTTGAAACAACACAAGAAATAAACTTAATAAAGTCAGTTTATAGCATGAAAACCAAAGTGAAACCTATCTTCAGATGTCTGATTGCTGTTTCTCTGTCTTTTTCTCCAGAGCTCTGGAACGTTATTCACACATCAGTGATGTAACACGTGCTCCAATAATATATATTTGTGACCCTCCAGCACAAAACCAGTCACTTGGCTCAAATTTCAGAAATTAAGATTTTATTTTTATCTGAAAGTTTATTAAAAATGCTTGTGTGACACTAATTCAACCAGTCAGAGGCTGTTTTTCAACATCGCCCTAGCAACAAGAGATTTTGCTTTGCTTTGTTCTGAGGCCTCTCATTGGTTCAAATATATAATTATGTCGATTTCTATTAAAGGGTTGTCTAGAAGTAATCCCCATCTTTCCAATGGTACCAAACATGACGAGGAAATACATAACGTGAGTGCGAAGGAAAGCCGTGTTTTGACTTAGATGATGTTTTACAGACATTACAGTTTAAGATCCTGTTCAAATGTTCAGATTCGGTTAGTTCAGAACTAGCATCATAACATTATTTTTGTGTGATCACAACAAAGGATCTCACATCTGGCTCTCAGACAGTAGAACATGTTTTTAGGATGTTTCAAATAATCATTTTATTAACAAGAAAAAGTAAAATAATCATAAGTAGCATATAAACACAAATGAACTTCTACCATATCTGTATTTGAATAAACACCTAGAAATACAGTATCATGAAATTAAATACTGTGATATATTGCGGATTGGATAGATTTCCTACACCCTTACTCGAGTACATTTGTATAATCTTTTACAAGGGGATATTCACAGTGTAAACATGGCAAATATGAGAGGCTGACATGTATTAGGTTGGAGAGTCTTCGAACACAGTGAGTGCAGATCCATTTATCTCAGAAGTGCGAGTGAGAACATTGTTAAGATGCCCAACTAATAATTGATTGGCTCTGGCTTGAATTTGTCAAAGGCGTTAAACTGTACCAAGTGTTGGACTGCAGCAGCTTATGGCAGTAAATTAGATTAGCAGCACTGGCTGATATGTGTAGGGCGACGGCTTTGATGTAATTGTCTTGAACTCTGCCTCCCCTAACAGAGTTTCAGCTTCACACAGAGGGCAGTGGGATTGGGGCATGGTCCCCTCCCTGTGGGTTCACTGGCTTAAAAATAAACATGTATACATTCATGTTGCAAAGAACAAGAGTTTTGTTTTTTTGTTATGAGCACTTTCAAAAGAACTACATATAGTCACATAAAAAAGCACGTGTGCACACACACAGACAAGCCACCAGCCACAACATATCAAATAATCAGCACTTTGTTTTGGATTGTAGGAAATGGGAGATGTTCTTAAGGGTGTGCGTGAGCGGACTGGTCTAACTAGTGTGTCATTATGATACCAGCTCCTGGCCACTGGCTTGGCACAGCAACTCCACGATTGAAAGTCAAATTGAAGTTGACTTTCAGCCAATGCGCTCATCCCAGAGGGTGATTCCATCCCTTGGTATCCTCATGTTGGACAGTGCAACCATTTTCTCATGTCACATCTAACCTGAGGGCAATAAGTGCCTCTATCTGTGTACTCATGTTGCTCATAAACAGGGATACTTGGTTGTTTTTTGCCTAAATGCTTGGCAAGGAACAGTGTTTGGCTGATTGCATGCATTTTCACATGTGTTGAATTGCTTCAATTGGCTTTCTGCAAAACCTCAGACTTTTATTTTGTAGTGTACCACATGCAATGCATCCAAGTCACGACACAAGAATTGGCCTAAGTAGGTTGTCTGGCTTAGAGGAAAAACCTGGGGAATGGGGATGTAGTGAAATGAGATAGGTATGACTTAATTGCCAGTGCATGTTGTTTCTTTTGTGTTACATCTGAAATTGCTCCTATTGCTACCCCACCCTCAAACCTCAGGCACTTTACTATTTGGATGCTCTTCGAAATGTTTTTAGAAAACACAGCTGAATTTGTTAGTTATTCATTTAATTGGCATGGCCTTTTTGATGAATATTTTATGGTGTTGTTCCTACTTCCACAGTCATTTTGAACCATAAAAAGATTTATATGGGAAAGATGAGCTTATTTGACTAAGAAATTGTATCTCACAGTCAGTGCTTTTACCATGGTTTACAAAAATATTTTTGCAGAATTCAGTTACAGGAATGGAATATAAGTTTAATCATGTTATTTTAATTTTAATTTTTAATTTTATTTTAAACCCCAATATAATTTTTCTGCCCCTCCCTCAACAAGCAAAATGCCACCCACACATGACATTCCAGTCACACCTCTGATGTAGACCAGAGGTTTTAACCACTTAATTGAAAAGTCCAGTCTAGAAACAGTGAAGGATGGAATGTGAACTCATTAAAAACACCAACCAAATTCACTTAATAATAATCTCCATCAAGTGACTTCAGATACGTCATCAAATTCATGACGGTTATCTGAACTAATTAGGCGAGATGACAGACCACTTCTATTCCATTTAATGCTACCATTAGCTACCGCAGCTGGTTATTGTAATTAAGAACTGCTAAATGTCAAGACACAATCATCTGGTGTTGTTAGTGTAACACTTTGCAAGTCGTCTGTCAGGGAGAAAAATATGTTTCAGCAATAAGTTTAGACAACATAAAAAAAAAGTCTGTCACAATGGCCACTTTGGATTATCCTAAAGGATGATTTATTTATTTTTTATTATTATTATGTATTTACCAGTATCCAGCCTTTTTTTGATAGTTTATTTCTGCTCTAAATTTGGTAATTTAAATATGGGGTCTATGGAAACAGACTTTGTTTTGGAAGCAGCTACCAATGGTTTGAACTTCACTGTTGGATTCTCAGTCATGCACTATCAGAGTGATGACAAATGATGGTTGTTCTCTTTTGTCTTGCAGCTCTGAAGAGGTCTTTTGAGGTGGAGGATGTCGACACTTCCTCTCACTCTTCCCCCGGCTCACGTCGGACCACCAGTTCCCCTCATCGTAATGCCATGTCTCCCACCAGCATCTACTACCGTGACCTGGGCACAGCTGCCCAGGCCACCAACAACAACAACCTCAATTACACTCAACCTCGTTCCATCATGGGTGGTGGAGGCTCCAAGACTCCTGAGCCCATTTCTCGCCGATCTGAACTTTCCATTGACATCTCCTCTTCCTCCAGTAAGCAGATGGATAACATGACCAGTCCTGCTTCCACACGCTTTGTGACCAACAGCGCCCTGAAACGCCCTGAAGTCCTGGGCCACTCCAAAACCCCTGAGATGACCCACAAGAGAGAGGTCACCTTTGCCAAAACGCCTACTGATTCCCCAGTGATCCGCCGTAATGAGGGCAACAACAACAACAATGGTCCGCAACAACGGACCGCAGAGCAGAATCACACTCGCAGGTTTGAGCCACCTAGCCCCGGAGATGTCCGTAAACCTGAAATCAGCATAACCAGGGCTCCTCCTGAGAACAATGGCCACCATTCAGCAGTTCACCATCCACACCACCCCAACCCTCACCATAACACCATTGTCACCACTTTCCGTTGCTCTTCACCCAGCCATGCAGGACGCAGATCCCCAAACCCTGACAGTAAGTGTTGCTTATTTGTGAGTCATTTCCTTCACTATCTACATTGCAACATTACATGAGTTAATGAGTAATATTTTCATTGTAAATACTAAAAGAAAACCCAAAATTATTATTAGAGCTTTCCAAATAAAGAGCTGTGAAGTTTCAGTATGTCAAACACACCAATTTTTGGATTATATTATTATATTATATTATCACACCTATATACTGGGAAAAAAATCCAATTAAATTTTATTTATAGAGCCCCAAATCACAACAATGTCGCCTCACGGGCCTTTACAAAAAAGCAAAAAAAACCAATCAACCACAGAAATAGATAAAGTCCCAAGCATCCCCTGTCCTTCTCGGCAAGAAAAAACTCCAAAACTGCAGATCCTGTTGTCTATGGCTCCTTATACAGATAAGGATTATTAGATTATTTGATATTACTCCTATAGGTTTTATAATATTAGTTTTATTATTAACTACACGGGGGATAGACACGTTTTGTACTACATACTGGATTTGTGACAGCTCAGGGTGAGGTTGGTGATGCACAGAGAAGTGTTTTAAACTACGACTCTGTGCCAGCACGACTCTGAATGGTCATTTTGACAGGCTGCAGCCTTTAGCAGCCACATTCTGTGCTAAGAGAGAGGCACCTTCCTAAGTGGGATGTATGCTATCTCTGAGAATCAGCCCAGACTTTCTCCAGAAATGCACGCCAATTATCTATGAAAACTATATAATTTTTTGAGCACCATCTAGATGCTAAATGATGAGAATGCAGAGTACATCTCATCACTGGCCAAATTAGGTCAAGTGTATTTTTCTTATTTCTATTCAAAATATCCCATTGCACTTAAAATAAGACATAATCACCTAAAGAGTAACTTTCCAGAGAGAAATAAAGAACTGGTTTTAAAAAATAGATCTTGAGAATCTTATTTCAAGAAATCTTGCCCCAAGTGGAATAGTATCTCAGGATCTTGTAGATGGGTGGGGGAAGGACGGAGCGGGAGATCAACAGGTGGATTGGTACAGTGTCAGCAGTGCTGCAGACATTGTTGTTATGCTAGCTGCTAGTCTTCTCTCTGGTCATGACCAAAGGGTCAATATCCTAGATACAAGCGGCTGAAATGAGTTTCTGAACGCACCCTTAGGGATAGGGTGAGGAGCTCAGTCACCAGGGAGGAGCTCAGAGTACAACCGCTACTTTTCCACATCGACAGGGTCCAGCTGAGGTGGTACAGACATCTGTTCCAGATGCTTCTGGGATACCTCCCTGCGGAGGTGTTCTGGGCATGTCCCACCGGGAGGAGGCCTTGGGGAAGACCTAGGACACACTAGGGAGAGACTGTGCCTCTCTCAGCTGGCCTGGGGACACCTCAGTGCCCCCCTGGAACAACTGGAAGAGGCGTCTGGGGAGGGGACTCTGGGCATCCCTGCTGGGCACCCAAAAACATGTTTGTTAGGGTAAAAATCCTCCATCTAGGTGATTCTGCCTGATTAGCCTGACTCCATGTCTGGAGATGGATCACCAGGCGCCGCCCATGGCTGCTCCTTAGAAGGATGGGTTAAATGCAGAGGACAAATTTTGTTGTACAATTATATGATGACAATAAAGTCTTATCTTATCTTATCTTATCTTATCTTATCTTATCTTATCTTATCTTATCTTATCTTATCTTATCTTATCTTATCTTATCTTATCTTATCTTATCTTATCTTATCTTATCTTATCTTATCTTATCTTATCTTATCTTATCTTATCTTATCTTATCTTATCTTATCCAATGAGTTTATAGTTAATTCAGCAAGTGATACAGGCTGTGGATACATAGCATTGATATATTGTTCACCTGTTTTAAGTGTGTACCCATATACAACTTCTCATGAAAGTTTAGTACAGTATATTAATTCTACATATAATATATATATTTACTTGAAGTAAATATTAAAATGTAATCTGCTTTGATAGACCGATTATGCTCTTTTACCCACTAGATAAACAATGATGAAAACTGCCTCTGATAAACTGCATAATGAATTTCCTGCCTCAGGATCAGTAAAGTTAATTTATATCAGTATATTGTTCCATAATTACTTTGAAGGCTTTGGTGTTAAAAAAAATCTGAACAAAACTGCATTTTTTTCCCCTATGGATGAAATAATACTTATTTAACCAGGAAACAAACAGAAACATGTAAAAAATAAAGCCTTTAAAAGTGAGTTACTGGGTAGATGATGTGTTGTATTGGGTCAGTTTAGTGGGTATGGACAGAAAAATATAAAAGTCATAAGTAGGAGATTTAAAAAAAAAAAGAAAAAAAAAAAAGAAGAAGTTATGAGATTAAATTTATGAGATTGTGAGAAAAAAAATCTGAATTATGACATAAAAACTCAAACTTATGAGAAAAAAGTCAGAATTATGAGATAAGAATTGGTTAATTATGAGGTGAAAAGTCGACTTTTTTTACTTAATTTACGACTTATTTTCCATACTGTCACATTTGTCTAGTTTGAATAAGTAACGAGTCTATTTTGAGAATGTAAAGAGTATAAAGTACACATATTTATGAACGGATGTAGGGAGTAAAAGTAAAAAGTTTCCAGAAAAATAAATACTCAAATAAAGTACAGATACCTTAAAAAAATCTACTTAAGTACAGTAAAGGAAGTACTTCTACTTAGTTACGTCCACCTCTGATTGATTGTCACTCAGAGTCTTGTGTCTTTTGCTAAATGTGAATCAGAAGCAACTGTGAGTAACTATTTCTGCAGCTTTTCTTTACCAGTCTTGTGATTGCTTTAGCATGGCCTCGCCAGTTTAGTGTGACAATGTGATCAGCGGAAAAAGAAATTAAAGCGGTTGTCATAAACGTAGGAGTGAAATGACATTTTCTTATGTGAGATGGTGGTAAGCCCTCTGTTGACACAAAATGTTGTCACATTTTCCAGATTTTGTCTCAGACTTGTGTCGGTCTCTCCTTCTCCACAAACAGTGATGTAACAGACGACTAAAGTATCAGCTCTCTCATTGGAAAAAATGGCAGTTACAGAAGCGGCTTGATTAATCGAGTATCGGTCAGTAACTCAAGTAACCATGTCCTTGGAGGCATGAGTGATGGCAGAAACAGCAGACGGGATGTCTGTGTTTGTGTGGCGATCCACGTTTGTTCTTAATGTAGTATTGGAGCTGTGGTGGTTTTTATGTGATGGACTTTGGCAGCACAACAACAGTAGTATGGTAGTTAAATAGTAGTTAATGTTACTGTTGCAGTAAAAGTATATGCACTACAGAGGAGAGGATTTTAGGACAGATTACAGGGTTTACTTTCTATGCTGCGACTTGTGACATTTGGAGTCCAAGTATGTTTGTGTTTGGTTGTCTTTGATTGTATAATGCAAAAAGCAGCACCATTTAGCAGCGCTTTGTTAAATGTTCAGTTTTGTAATTATAAAGTCATAGGAAAATGCTGGAGCAAGACCTGAGAAGTTAAAGGTACACAGACACACATGCTTCTTTCTGTTATACGAGACACAGTCCTACTTTCCAAAGCTGTCTTATGTTATTCCTAATACATATGGTCCTTTTTTAGAGCTTTATGGGATTGTAGTCACCTCGTGATACCCATGAAAAGGTTTAAATTAAGGGGTTCACCCTCTGAAGATGTAAGAAAAAGTTAAGAGAAACATGTTGCACAACCAAATAGTTACAAAAGTGTTTATATTCAAGATTCAAGATTCAAGATGTCTTTATTGTCACTGAGCATTTGCATGTCAGTGAAATTTTCAGTGCAACCCCCGTGTAAAAGATAACAAAATGAAACAAGATAAACCAACTGGCATGCAATAAAAACAGAATAGAATAAGATAAAATAAAATGAAATAAATAAAATGAGATAAATAGAATTATGTGCAAATACAAGGAGAAAATATACATGTCTGTATGTGTATATATACATTGTGCATATATACTCTAAGGTGCAGTTGCATGCATATGTACGCTTTTGCTCAATTATTTTCTCTTATTTCTTAAAGTGACACTACCTAGGACATGTATAAGAGTTCATGGTACAGTTCCAAGATGCAGAAAGTTAGTGTTGTTTTGATAGTTTTCCCATATAGTTATCAGCTGTTCTTTTGACGCCTTGTAGATAAGTTGCTTTCCTGTTCATTCAGTTTTTCCAGCAGGAAATGACATCATGTGCCATTTGCACTTGTGCGCGCACACACACACACGCACACACACTGAGTTTCCTTCCGTGTTCTGCCAGTGGGATTGTTTCCCTCGCCGTGTGACCTCACTGCTGTGCACTTCCGTTCTCTGGTGTCATGTGATCTAAGTAACTCAGCTTCCTAGCCAATATGTATTTTCTACTTTGAACTAAGCATCAAAAACAAGTGAGAAACAATGGGATGTTTATGTAAGAGGTTTAAACATTGAACATACATGCACAAACCATAGGCTACTTGTGGAAAACGTTCTAATGTGTCATATTGTTGGGGGGGGGGGGGCATTTTAGGATTACAGGTAAATATACAAATATGTAGAATGGACATGCAGCTTTTCTTTAATTCATTATAGAATGAGATTTCTTTCATGTCCTGGCTGTTATGATAAGCTCTTTAAATTTATTTTAAAATTTCGTTCTTCATATCTGATAGAGTATT